>VXBZ01001201.1:1104234-1147538 GCA_013399135.1 Heliornis fulica | reverse complement strand
AGAAGAGGTTCAGCACCTTTAAGAACTTGGGCCCTCGTTGTTCTAAAAAATTAACAAAACGCTAATTCTGTTTGTAGAAGTGGATTTCCCACAAAGCAATAACTGTTTTCTCTGGCCTTCAATTCCTTAGTTAATTTGATTGCATGAATTAAGGCCTAGAAGCTTCCCTGAGACTGTAGTTGGTTGAAGTCCCTTCAGTTTTTAAGAGACACAAACATTTGTGTTTATGCAGCTCTGCTTGGGAACCTAACATTTACTAAGATAAATGGTAAGGTAATCACATTCAATGTTACTGAAAGAAAATGACAGAGAACCTTATGTAATCGTTCTATTTCTGCAAATCTACGGGTTTTAGCTGCTAGTCTGCAATCTGTATTTTACCCAGTCATATCCCAATTTCCTCCCTAAGACTAGCTGCAAATTGAGTTTATAGTTTATTTTAATATTTCCTGCCATCAAATTATACGGATAAGAAATCCTGTATACTCGTGCCATAATACCATTTCTGATGAAGCAAAGAATATACAGGCCTGTAGCATAATATTGTCATGCAAAGGGATTTGTGTCTCCCTATCTTAGCTTGCCCAGACTTTGAGATCTTTTAAAGTAAACAGCATAATTTTCTTCAGATAGCTGGAGAAGGAACATAAAACTTCACATGGAAAAGTGAGATATCTTTCAAAATGAACAAAGGAATGGACAGTAAGAAAAGAAACAACGCCACAACCCATGTAACACGGGTTTGCTTACAGTTCCATTAAGAAACAAAGACCAGTTCTCCAAGCCCTTCACTGAAATACTACGGTATGTCTCGAGACACAAAACAGATCTTTGTTTTTTTACAGAGTGCAAGTTTTGTGACACACATGTTTAACTTCATTAGAAATTAAACAAGAAGCCGCGTCTCTGAGGATGAAAGTCAAAGAAAGAATTATACTTGCATTAAATAAATTTCAAAAAGAAAAAAACAAAAAAGCATGAACCCAAACAAATAGTCACCATGCGGAAAGCAGAGTATAGTACAGGAGAGCAAGTTCTCTTTAGGACACCAGTGAAACTACTTTGATTTCCTAAGGTTAAAAAAAAAAAAAGGCTAATATGAACAAATGAATGCAAGGGAAAACATAGGGACCATCAAAACTCTGTTTTCTCCACAGAAATACAAAGAAAATTAGGAAAGCAGAGTGAAAAACACTCAACTATATAATAAATAGGCAAGAAAAAAGTTGAGAGCGTGATTTTAAATTGGTATTTACATATTTTTGGTACTGTTGAAATTGTTGCTATAAATCCAGTAAAACACAGGAATTATGCGTCAGTTGAAATTCCTTAGATTAGATGCTTTCCACAGCAAGACAAAACACTCATTATTTTTGTGCTAGATGATATGCAAAGTACAGAGTACAATCTGGGGAAATTATTGCAGTAATGGCCAAGATTTATCAGTTGGTAATTTCAGGGTACCTGAAACTTTAATGCGGTCTGTTCTCCTGTCCTCAATGCTTTCTGAAAATCAGGTCCCCTATGATGTTTCCACAAAAACTGGGGCACACAGAATAACTGGCAATCTGTTAAAACTGTGGCCTGAAAGTACCTTCAGGAAACAGATAACCTCAGAAAGTTTGATAAATATTCTGACTGACTCTTGTGAAAATTTGGGCAAACACAGAACATAGTGGTATGTCCAACAATGACTATTAACACGTAAGCCACTCCTCAAAAGTAAAACTTAAATGCAGCCAAAAAAAAAGTTACACAGGAGGAAAAAAAATCCAACTTATTTATGAGGAAGAGAAAGAATCTCCCTAGTGTATCACCTGGCAGAATAATCATTAACAAGCAGACCGGTATCAGACATAGTAAATGTTTTGGGAAAGTACCAGACTAAAAGCCAGGAACGCCCAGCACCTCGCACCCTGACAATGTAACCACGCCACTGTGTCACTCTGAGGAAGTTCCATCTTGCCACATTCCCACAATAAGGTGGTGCATTTAATACTAAAGCACAGAGTGCAGTGGTGCTTTAATTTCTGTAGAACACAAGTATAAAGTGCTACTTCTTATATTTTTATTACTGCTATTACAACGCTCTTTATTTTTTCAGCCAGAAAACTGCAGGCAAGTCTCTGAGAAGGTTTTTAACATACCTGAGTGCAGAGGATATCTGCAATAAGAAAATAGTTCAAGCACGATGATACAACAAAAAATACTAATGCATTTCAAGAGTGTTGTTCGGAAAGAGACAATTGCTCAAATGTATTTGAATATGTTCCAGAGAAAGTGAAGATCAGACAAAAATATCTCGGGCCCTATCCTTGGGTCTACTTAAAAACTTCCTTTTCTCCCATCCTTCCATCAAGCAGATTTTACAGCCCGTGGTCCAGACCTGTAGTCACACAGATGCCTGTTTTCTAAATTAAAAGTCAGGAATTACTGATGAGCATTCTGGAGAACATTTACCCCTCAGCATCCCTTTTTTGATACTCATCACGAATAACCTCACAAAGGAAACTCAAGTGCTTTGATTTTTATTGCAAGGCAGCAGATCAGAAGAGAAAATGCTGGTACCAGGATGCAACAAGGAGCCTAATTATGCCTGAAAGAAGCATCAATTCCTTAAACAAAATCGATGATACAACATTATTTAAAATTATTTACAAATGGAAGTGACACCTGCAGTCCCCAATCAGGTTTTCCTCATGAAAGGAAAACAGGGCCTGTTTCACCAGTCAGTGATGTGTCTTGTTAGTCTTCCATAAAGAAGGACTTCAAGCTGGTTTATAAGACTTGAGAGCCATTTAAAGACAACTTTAAAAACCAGAAAGGTAAGCAATGAGTATACAAGTTTATTTAGCTCTCTATGAGCTTAATGAGGTTTATAAATTGGTTTCACCTCATTTAGCATCTTCATTAATAAAATGGCAGAGTGTGTTGTAAACAACATGCTAATCCCATCACGTAACCCTAAAAATAAGGGGTTGCAATGACATCAGTGGGAATGGAGATAATACAAAAGATGGATAGAAACACTGTAAGAAAATACAAGTAACAAGCTTTGAAAACAGTAACAGGGAGGGCAGAGGCAAAGTTGGTGGAGGGAAGGCTGAGCTGATGACTGCAGCCATGCCAGAGCAGCTGTGCAGGTGACACTAGGTGGCAATTCAGAGGAGGTTTCACCATGTGATGTATTAGCAGAAGAAATACGGAAAATTCAGGCTGATACTGTGGTGCTTCTTATACAGCAGAGAAAGCCACTTTTGCTAGCTAAATCTGGTTCACTTCTCATTCCCAAAGGACTGCAGCACACTGGCATAGATTGGAGTGAACGGAGTCAAAGGGTAAGAAAGGGAGAAAAGGTCTTAAAGGTTGCGAGGAAAACATCAAACTGTTCAGAGGTTTTGAATGTTCCCTTTCACGAATGTTACAACAGCAAAAGCTTGGAAACATTAAATAAAACAGGAACACAGGATTGGCAATGGGAATATTTCTTGATTGAGCCAATTCATTCCGGCCAGCAAGCATTCAAAGTGTCTTGCAGAAGAATGGTGGCAAATTAGAAATGAGACACAGTTCTGCTAGTCCCGGGGAGAAGGGCTTCATCTTGCAATGGCCTCCTGCCAAACTGTATCTCCATCAGTCGCAACAAAAGAGTCAAGGTCTGAAAGGAGAAGACAGGCAGCTTCTTTTCAGAAATACGTGCTCTCAATGATTCTCAAATTATTTCACGAACGGTATTCATCACGAGGACCGCCAGCTCATTATCTGCATTTTTCACAAGAATTCTGACCAATGACTTAAAAATGTGTCTGGCTGAAAGGTTGATGCTCAAATCATGTTAAATCATCTGAAGTGGAAAGCCGCAAACTTTGCTGTTTAGCACAGAGCATTGCTACCATTAGGCTTTGGTACTTCCTCATCCCACCAAAGCTTCCTTTTGATCACATTGTCCCTGTCTCTATTTCAAGGCTTCTGAGCTCTTCTCTCTCCACCAGAAAAATGGCTTCTACTGACAACTGCCTTCATCAAGTACAATTTCTGACCTGGTTTCTAATAAATATAACACCCTCTACTATATAGTAGTAGGGTCTGCGTGCACTTTTTCCTCACTGCTGCTGTTATTTGGAATAGTCATGTTGTAATATGAACCACTCTGCTCAATACAGAGCAAGAAATAGAAAATGTCATCAATAATTTATATTTTTTTTCCCTTTCTGAAGTGCTAAAACCAAACCAACATGCCTCTCATCCTCAATTTAATGCTCAGATTTGAAAATGGGGAATCACAAGAATTAATAGGCAATGCAACTCTGTCTTTTGAGCCAAGACACAGAGCCTGGTACACTCCATAAATACTGGGATCCAGCTAGAAGACAAAGGAAAGGTGGGACTGAGTCTGCCTAATCCAGGCAGCACACAAAACAGTATCAGAGAAGGTTCACCATCACATATTCAGGATCATCCATTCCTTAAAGCCTCTGCTGCTAGCCATTACCCATGATATTTGAAATATCACAGAATGTGTTAGGTTGGAAGGGACCTCTAAAGGTCATCCAGTCCAACCCCCCTGCAGTAAGCAGGGACATTTTTATTTAGATCAGGTGGCTCAGAGCTTCATCTAGCTTCGAGTGTCTCCATGGGTGGAGCACATGCACTTGGCTCACCCCTGCACTGCAACTGCCTCCCACGTGGCACCTCCAGCTTCTGCTCAGCCCTAAGTACCACCTGCAGGTCCTCACCCTTCTGGGTTGTAGCCTGCAGGATTTGTTCCGCGCTGTGTTTCTGGCCTGTATTGAATGGCTACACCCCAAAGACACCAGTAGACTAACCAGAGCTCTGGCACCGGGGGCAACGGCATGGGCTTCTGATCCTGAAACAGCACGAAGGCAATGAGCCATCCCACCCTTCGGTCAACTTCCTGATGCCTGAGCATGCACCCCTGCGATCACATACCCGCATGCCTGCACACACACACACACACACACACACACACACACACACACACAGAGCATGACAGCCCTTCGAAGGCGCGAAAAAAAGGCGAGGAATGGGGTTAGTCAGTGCTGATCACCTTCCTCTGGAAAAAATAACAAAGGCCGTTTTGTACACCGTTACCTGGACTTCATCAATAAAATCAGTGGTAAGTAAGCTTCATCGTGGTTGTAAATCCAAACAAGATGGTTTTCCTAATTACATTTACATCACTTTGGTTTTGAAACTTTCTTCGCAAAGAGGGCGCATGCTCTGGAATGACATCAAGGCCTTTTTGATGACATAGAAGATAGGTAGATAGCTTTGCAGCAGTATTGACTTTTGTTGGGGTTTGTGTGTATTAGAAAAAAATAGATTTTTTTTTTCATCAGAACACTGAACACAGGAGATTCCAACAGGGAACCAACAAGGTACTGTTTATGAATTATGATTTTATATTCATAGTCAGGGAAAAAAAGTTCAGAAAAGTAAATAAAATTAATTTTTAATTAGTGATCTTTACTTTTTTCGTAAACTTTTCTGATATTGGTTAAGCCTCCCCCACTCTGCCTCTCCTTACGCCGAATGCTGCCTGATCACATAGCCACAAGTCAAAATGAGACCAAATGACGCAGAAAACTAAAATTGAACTTTAACCCCACCTCCTCCCCCCAGTTATTCTGCCCCTGCACTGGCAGGGNAAAAAAAAACCCCACCAAAAAACAGTACATTTAATTCAACACAAAGGTTTTTCTTTTTGCAGGGCTCTGCCAGGCAGATTAGCTGCAACTAGAAGTAGAGCAGTTAGAATGAAGAGCAGAAATAGAAATGTAGGGGTGGGGACTGCTAGCTCAGAAGAGCCTTTTGTCTGGCGATACTGTGACTAAAGCTAATCTTTGTTTATCTTGTATGTTTAACTTGTGTCTTGTATATCCAAAGTGTTGGAAAAAAAATGTGGAATTACAAGTGAGTAACTGAATAAACCCATAACAGAGGGTATAATTTCTAGAACAGTGAAGGCAGGAAAAACAAACTCAGCAGTTATTATACCTTTTTTTTTTTCCCCCTGCAGAATCTCTCCCAGACTTGTGGTACAATAATGTTACAATTAAAGTATATTTTGACTAACGATTTTATGGCAGAATGAAACAAAATTATGTCACATTACTAATTCAGAAAAGCAGAGCTGGGGTGCACCCTGGCTACACAAGTACAGTTTAAAGATAAAACTTTACAGAGAAGAAGGAGTAAGCTCAATGCTGCTGAAACTGAATAGGATTTAAGTATTTAGTGTCACCCAACCAGTGAAATATGATTAATGAGTCTGGAGGAGTACACTGCTTTTTAGTCTCCAAAGCAAGGCATGCATGGGGGAAGAAGGGGCGGGGGGAACGACGACGATGACGACGACGTATTTGAGCTCTTCAGTGATAAAAGCCACAGGAAAATTCTGCACAGCTAAACTCCACGTTCAATCGCAGCTGCTTATTTCTCCTCTGTGTGATTAGAGCCTCCCATTTCCCTCATTACAGGCTTGATATTATTGAAGCAAAGCCAACAGCAAGTTAGCAAGCCAGCAGGGGAGCAAATTGATTATACAGTTAGCTGTGGAAAAACTGAAATTCTTTATTAAGGGCAAATGAAATACAGTTAATTTATGCTTCAGCTGAACCCCTCCCACACTACACGTACTCTGCCGGTACTCTGAATTTTCTCTGAAGCTACAAGACAGCCAAGAAATTACAGAAGCTTTATTGATGGAAAAAATAAGTCAGGCCTTTGGTAAATTTTTTAAAGGATTCTTCTACTACTAATTACCATAACTCACTATATAGGACATCATGACATTAAAACTGAAAAGAAAGAAAGGTGGAAAGCAGTTGGGTTTATGTAGACTAGGAGACTTTGCTATTTGTCTTTAACTGGTGTGACAGAGGCAGCCCACAAATAACTCTAAACATCACCTTCTCTGTAAAGCAACAACCCCAGTGTTGTGACATTTCAATGAGAAATTGCTCTTTTTGGGACCAGAAGTCATTTTTGGAGAATAACAGCAGGTCTGTTCCTTTATTTCTGAGAAGAACAGTAGCTTAAGCAGACTGTGACAAGTTCATTTCTAAAGTGAGCCTCACGCTTGCCCCATCCCAAGCGATGATGTCTGAGCAGTTCAGATTTTTCCCTACAGAGCTGAAAAGCACTGAGAGCTCACAAGCAGAAAACTCCTCCTTCTGCCCCACAGCCTCTCATTCCTTCTCCAGCCCCAAACGCTCACCCTGGGTGAGAAATGTGGCTCTGGATGGGAGCCCATGGAAGAAAGTCCCTTCTCCAAATGGCTGTCACCTCCCATTGCTCTCAGCGGGTCCCAGGCCACCAGCCACTCTTCTCAAAGGCAGCCACTGCTTCTTTTAATCTATTTTTCACTGTCCTTTTCCATTCCCTGGCAGGACAAGGGACACATCCTCTTCAGAGGGCACCTTGGTTTCTGTCTTGGGAGTCACAAAGGATGCAGAAGCTTGTGGAAGATTAGCATCTTAACTCAAGGGAGCCCACACAGGAGTTCCAGGGAGCGAAATGCTTAATGAGACTGCTTCGCAGGAAGGGAAAATACTGTACAACAGGTCTTCAATAAAAAGTGTGATTTGGTCAGGATTCACAACCTTCATCAAAGTGCAAGGAGGAGCAGCCCTCTAATTGCTGGTGAGCCTCAGGTAGACCTTCCAGTTTTCATTAACCTTTTTTCTGCCTTCTCTGCATTTATGATGCTTCATCCATGATGCAACATCCCTGTAATATATTTTTTTCTCCCAATTACTGATAAGTGATTTGAGATTTCTCCCTAGCCTTCAACAAAACTTCAGTGGTCTTTTTAAGAGTAAAAGCAATCAAGCTTCATCTGCTCTACCCACACTAACAATATTAATACTAAAAGAGAAGTAAAAAGACCTATGTTACACTTTTATTTCCTGTTACCCTCCTCCCCCAAGAACTGGAGAAAATAAATGTCTCCTTTTCCATTTGCTGTTGCAATATCCACTGACCTCACCAAGGAAGTGCTAATAAATGCAAGTGAAAGTTTGCACACAACTTAAAGCATAGAAGAGCTTATTTCACTGAAGACTGGATGTTTACCAGGCAACAAGATGGGCTCAAATTGCCCTTGTGGCTGCTTGAGATGTATACTCATTAAAGATACCACTGAGGTAATATGGAGGAGAAAATAAATTGTTTGAAAGGATAGCGCTGAGACTGGGAAATCTAAAATTTACTACACAGTCATACGGCAGCTATTTTGGGAGCCACAATCACCTCTTGGAAAAATAAACACATTTCCACGGAATAGCAATTCCGTATGTTGCACTTGGCCATCCTCACTGAAGCCAACGGGGTGATAACCAGTCCCTTGGCAAAAGCAATCCCTAAACTCATGAAATCCGGAATTACTTTGTTAAAAGAAAAACATTTTAAAAAAAAATTAAAAGCTGAAATGTGTTTTACCTAAATATATATCTACACATCCAGATATACAGTTGTTGCTTATGACATGATTTCTATTAGGAGAAAGGTACAAACTCAGTTGTCAACATCACTGATGTAGAAATGATGCTTCTGTGCTGACAGGGGATTTTCAAAAATCCAAACCTCATTGCTTCATGAAAAAATTGAGACAGATTTACAAGAAATTCTCAGTGTCATTATGAACAAATTCCTTCCTGATTCATAGCAGCCATTGATTTTAAACAGTTGGTGCAAAAGCACCATCAGGAAACCAACCACCTAAACACACAGAATACTACATCGTAGCCATGACTGGGCCATAGCAAGAAAGCCAGAAAGTATATACACATACATAGGAGTCTTTTGATAGGCTTTTCTCCTTCATCATTTGATGATTTCTCCTGTATCATTTTACTTTTCATTTGTTATGTATCAAGTTCTAGCATTTATTTATATATATTATAAAATATTACATATAGAGTTATTTATATATATAACCTTCAAAAGCTTTCCATTTTGCAAAGGGAGCATGGCAAATCACATAAGCAGTGCCACCTTAAGGAGAGGGCTTGGTGGTGTCTAGAGCCTGAGCACCAGTTTGGAGAGACCCCATGAATTGCAACAGTGCTTCCAGAGATAGCAGATATTATGTGATTTTGTAGTATATGACCAAAAAAGCCCACCTCTATGGCACAAGGAAAGCACAGGTGGAAAAGCTTTTCTGTTAGGAACATAGTGGTTTTCTGGGGTCAGGGCATCCTGTGAACAGCATGAATGTTCATCTTCAGTACAAAGAAGACAACCTGATCCACTTATGGTGCACGTGCCATTTAGACAGCTGGGATCTTAGATGCACCTGGATTGCGGTTCAAGATCACTGAAGTCCTTTTGGTGACCATGTCCCTGGTCTCAGATATGAAATAAACCACATTTTTTCCATCCCTCCACCTTCAAGGTGGGAAAATTCTCTTTTGTACAGTAGGCAGTGAAGCAAGATGGACTACAGCATATACAGAGTGAATGGCACAGCTAGATCCTCTGTCCTACGCCAAATGCTTTGTGTGTTATGCAATATTGTTTCCTAATTCTTCCACAGTTGCTTCTAATGCTTTTCTGCTAATGAGCTCCAAATGCTTCCTAAAGATTCAGCCATTTCAGAAAATCGTTACTGGTTCTGAGTGTATTTTTCTGTGAACCCAAGCTGAAATTCTACAAGAAGCATTTCAGAAGTTGGCCTGGCAGTCAGTGCAACTGGCATCTCAAAGGCAGCTGGCACTAAGAAGAGTGACAAAAATGAAGGTGTTCAAAAGTCCTCAGTGAATTTCAGAAATCTGTGGCCCGTGAGTCCCATTTCCTGCGTCTTTAAGACATAACACGTCATCGTTCCGCATCAGGGAGCATCCGACTGCAGCTGGGAGCTGTAGGCCTCGCTGACACCAACCACTGCTTTGCCAGGTGTATGAACCTGGAGTTAAATAATTTAATTCCTGGGTCATTCTTTGAGTCGGTTGCAGCGCAGGAGAGGTGCCTTTCTATCACCTCGCTGACAGCAAGGCTGTCCACAGATGCAAAGCACTCATCTTTCTCTACCAAAAGTGAAAACACCCCATAACAAAGAATTTCCTTGCTGTGACAAAACCGAGCCCTTTTTCCCCCAAATTTCCTATAGTTTTAAATGTTCTATCAGTCTACATTTATGAATATTCTTAACATAATCTGCAAGTCAATTAGCACAAATCAAAAGGGCTCTAAAATGAGAGACAGAGAATAATTCTTTGCCATTGTAACAGTATTATATTAACATCACCTCTTTACTGAAGCTGAGGCACTGCATAGGAATCTGTTGTTTTGCTACAAGTGGGAAGTTACCCAAGTAGGGTGTCTCTGCAGAGATGAAGGATGCAGCAAAAAAGGTGGAGATTTCAAAAGCCAGATCTGGTTCTCAGAAAGCATACAGCAACATATGAACAGGTATAGCATTCATATAGCAGTGCTTTTAGCGGCTACATTTCTTTGTAGCTGTATCCTGTATAGAATAGACTCTTGAGTATTTAAAACACTAGAAGACCTGGGGAGCCTTTGTCACTGGCAAACAAAAAAACCAACCACAAACCCACAGCCCCAAACAATCTGTGGCACTATACCTTTGTTGATTCACTTGGAATCCTAGGTAATAAATCCAGTCAAATCTAAGATCTTATATGGTGACCCAAACTGGGACCCAACAGGGAAGCAAAGAAAGGTAAAGGGAAAAACGAGGGAAAGAAGGAAGTTTGGTGTAGTGATAAAACATAGGACTTTGTTAAGTGTCCAGCTCTACTCTAGGCAAGTTGTGTTTTGAGGTACTGTAGGTTCCCCCTGTGTGGAAGAAGTGTAAAATCCAAGCCAACGGGGACATAATGAGGCTTATGTAGTGACAGGACAAGGAGTAATTTTTCTTAAACTGGAAGAAGGTAGATTTAGATTAGATGCAAGGAAAAAAAATCACTGTGAGGACAGTTGAAGTTCTTCACAAAGAGACTGATGAGGTGCTGGAACAGGCTGCCCAGAGAGGTGGTGGGTACCCCAACTCTGGAGGTGTTCAAAGCCAGGTTGGATGGGGCCTGTGCCAGGGCAACCTGGTAGAGTGGAGGGTGTCCCTGTACATGGCAGGGGTTAGAATTGGATGAGCTTTGAGGTCCCTTCCAAACTAAACTGTTCTATGATTCTGTGCTTAACATTGTCTGTTTGTTCCCATTGGTGGAAATGTACAAAGTAGGCTTAGCTACTTGGGACTACAGAAGATTGGAACAAGAAGGAAACAGGTAAAACCACCAGATCACTGGCATTTTACAAAGGTTTTCAAGAAGAGAGTGTCTTAAACCCCAGTCAGAATTCACAAAATGAGATCAAACCACGGAGTGCTAGGTGACTTTGGGTGAAGGGAATGGCTTTGGCACAGGCATCTCAGCGAGAGAGCCTATAGCCCAGACTCCTGGCCAGGCTCCAGCTTTGGAAGCTGTCCTCAGCCTCCTCTGAGATGACTATCATCTCATCTTCCTGCTCGAAGCCGTTGAGCAATAGAGCTCAGAGTTGTCAAACTGATACTGCTCTTTCAAGCAGAAGTGGCTGTGATTCAGTCATCGGTGAAATAACCCTCCCGAGACTAAAACTCCCTGAGCTGTACTGGAATTAAAAGGGCAATTATAAACACAAAGAATTTGTTTTGCTAAGCTTCTTGGTGAGCCTTGGTTTGTGATTCTCTTTGCATTTGGGATGTCTCATTAGCTGGGACTGACCACACGCTGCTGGAAGTCTTTCACTACAAACAGGAATAAGGTTGTGCACTTCGCAGCTGCGTTTTAGTAGCACGAGCAATGTTATGAAATATGGTTTCAGTCCTTCACCATGTCATCTCACTGAAACAAGAGAAAAGAGGATGTCCGAGCACAACAGAAGCACTTAAGTCATGGGACTGGCAAAGCTGAACTTGACAGATCCCTCCTCCCCCTACAGAAGCACTGTTCTCAGCACGCTAACACTTCTTCCGTATCCCTAAAAGCGAACTGGTATTTCCTTTGAGTACTGAAACCAACTCTCTCTTGCCTGTCACTCGCTCTTGTTGGGTTGGGTTTTTTTTGTTTGTTTTGGGGTTTTCTGGTTTGGTTTGGCTTTTTTTTTGTTTTTGTTATTGTTTTGGCATGGGAATTTTGTGGTTGGATTGGTTTTGGTGTGTTTTTTTGGTTTGGGTTTGTTTTTTTTTTTCAGCTGGACCAAAATGTCGTACCCATAATATTTTATTTTCCCAACCAAATTCAAACTCCTGGTTAGCAGCACCTGCACCTCAGCACTGATTTGCTCTGTCTCTCTTTCTTGACTATTCCACTAGGAAGAGTTTCTCTTCCTGAACATTTCCTAAATTGCTAAAATATTTCTTAAACATCATTAATCCTTTCCGCATTCTCCAAACGATGCTGTCAGGAACCTTCTAGCAGCGTGTTTCTGAATCAAAACTAGTATTTCATACAGAACAACAAAAAGTAACAGTTGAGCTTTTAGAAGACAACATATTTATGCAACGAACATAATGACCAGAGTTCATTGGGTGATCTGTTCCTGTTCTCTTTTTCTCCCTCTCACTGCTGCCTTCACTATGAGAATGAAAGCCACACTGTGATGCCTATAACAATATCCACGTAACCAGGGACAAAATTTCCCTGTTCCAGTGGTGCTGAAGGGGATCTGTTGGTTTTGGTTTTTTTTTTCAGAAAAAAATTAATTTAAATCCCTGAGACATACAAACTGGTACAATAATTTAGTTTCCCAAAAATGGATTCTAAAAGAGAGCAGCAACTGACGTAACCATGTATCTCCGAAGCAACCAAGTTTCCATGAGAAATGATACAGGAAAACATAATTAATCAGCAAAACAGCTAGCAAGAGACATAAAACTAACTTTTGTATAAAGGATTTTCTTACTAATGTCACGTTTCTCTACTGTATCTATGTAAAGAAAAACAGATCAACACTGCCCAGCCTGCCTGATTTAAATCAGATTTCTGGTTGTAGTACAAAAAAGCCTTCTCCAGGATACACCTACTGGGATGTTCCAACATTTTTGGTCACGTTGGCTGTCAAATACATAGAGCTTTGTTCATGGGAAGGACCATTTTCTATTGTCAGACGCAGATTCTTACTATCGCTTAGATCAAACCTTGTAATAACCCGCTACAGCCGCCAATTCTGTCATATGCAAATACTTAAACTTCTACCGAATCTTCTAGCCTAATGGACCATCTACAGCCCTACTTACCCTGAAAATACTGCCAAAAGGGCAATTCTCATATGCCAGGCATCACTGTGGTGTAAAATTCAGTTGTTGGGTTCACTTTAGAGCAGAGAAAGAACTGCATTAACATTACAAGCTCACAGGGAACACACTCAGATATGTTGTTATTGTCTGAAAGCTGGGTTTTAGAAACCCAGTAACTTGGGTGTCATTAGAAAACCCCTGTGAAATCCTGGAAAGAGTGTGGAGCACTATTAGGTGCACCTATAAGAACCCAGAATACAAACCCTGCCATGACCAAGCTGCCCATGACCCTTCCCTTTACCCACCCAAAAAGACACAAACACTTTGAGAAGAAGAGGACGCTGCTGGGTGTCCAGAGGCTGCACTAGACTAGCTGCAAACACATGTCATTTCTCATCATTTTTGCCAGAGAACCCATGAGCAGTGACAAGGTTGCTATTAAGACAGCAATGGCTAAGTATTACAGACCAGCTCTCCAGGCTGGCTATCAACAGGAAGATACATTAAAAAACCGCACCAAACCCAAGCAAGAGTCATTGCATGAAAACAAAATGCAAAATGGCAAGTAAGGAAAAATGAAACACAAGAATAGCAGCTTTGTTCATTTGTAACACCACCTTAAAACTTTACTTAAGACTTACTCATTCGGTAAAGTTGAGAAAGCACACACAAACTTTAGGTGGAGCTGAGATGAGTACAGAATGGCAACAGGGAGTTTCTGTTCAACTGTATCACTATCTGCTGCCAGATCAGAGATATTTTTTTATTAAAGGGCTAGATAAGGAGGTAGCAGATGGTCATCTAACCCAGCTCTGTATCCAGGCTATGTGTGGATACATATAGCAGCTGTGTGGTCATACCTACATGATATGAGGATTTTTAGGACCAGCTTGAGGCCACTTCCCAGTCTTGAGCTCATCAGCCTTTACACATTGTCTCATCCTGAGAGCCACCTCATAGAATCACAGAATGACTGGGTTGGAAAAGACCATTAAGATGATCAAGTCCAACTGTACCTGTCCTCTCCTAAACCATATCCCTGAGCACCTCATCTACCTGTCTTTTAAATACATCCAGGGATGGTAACTCGACCATCTCCCTGGGCAGCCTGTTCCACATCCCAACAACTCTTTCCATGAAGAATTTCTTCCTAACATCCAATCTGAACCTGCCCTTGTGCAGTTTTCCCACCCGGGGACACTGTCCCTCCCAGCCAGGTTCTCACCACAGCACCTGAACCTGAACAGCAAAAGATTTCCCCTTCCCACCCCTCAGCCATTCCTTGCTTTTTCTGCTTTCAAGCTTCATCTCTCCCACATCTCCCCACAGCAAGTAGCCACTTTCCACCTGTTGCTCCACTGTTTTGCTTGGTTTTCTAACTGCTATTGCACAACTGAATGCGTGTTCATTAGCCCGTAGCTGGTGAAGTAACCAGACCCCCTTCTTAGCCCTTTTAGACTTCTCCTCTGCTCAGGAATTACTTAATAAGGTGGCCAGTGCCCAGGACTTCATCTTTCTAATAGATTAACTAGAATATTTTAGGGGTATAAAAAAACCAAGACATGGAAAAAATGCACAGTCTGCAGCAGCAAAAGACAGTTATTTGCTTTCTGAACTCATTTGCTGCAGAGTAAATTATGAAATAAAATTATATTCTGCCTCCCAGGGAGCAGAAGGGAATTGGAGAGAAAAACCTAGCTCTGGAGAATCAGATGGGGCTGCTGTTTTCAGCCCTGCTAGAGAAATCTCCCGACATAAGCAATACCTCATCCAGGCAGTAGTTTCAGCATTAATTAACTGGGATATGGCGGATACGCTCTGCTCTAAGCCACTTTGCAGGGTTTTTTTTGGGTGGAATTTGATGCTGTTTGCGCTTTGCAATCAAATGATGTTGTGCTTTGCGTTCTTCGCTTCACGAGATCTTGCACTTTGCCAAGGGACAGCAAAAACCAAAGACAGAACAATAAGGACAGAAAAGACAGACTTTTTACGTTGTAAGTAAGCGCAGAGCAGAGCCTTTCTGGTGACAGCAACGCTCCCGTTGAAGATAAACGTCACCCCCTCTTGTGGTTGTGGCAGACTGTGGCTGACTTAGCGGTCCGTGAGATCTCTTCCGGAGACTTCACCAAAGCAAGGATGATTCGCCTAAGTTGGTGTCTCAGTGCGCAGTCACATACATGTTCACACATTCAAAGTACAACAGTAATAACGTACCATGCACAGAGCTCATATTAGATACACAGCGCAGCCTCATCTCTCTGTGATAAAAGGCCACCAAAATATGAAAATATCTCCCTCAAAAGGTTGATAAAGCCAGAAAAGAAAACTTGTCAGCGATCAGATGTGCTGAAATGCCCAACTCCATGTAAAAGGGACTGTAAGGGATTGGGTTTTTCATATACAAACACTGACTGCACTGTTGTCCCCTGGATAACAAAGAGTTAAACTCACAGGCCAGCTCAGAAATTAAAGATGTGAAACTACTAGATTCCTTCAGAGGATTAACACCCCCCCACCCCCCACCCCCCCTTAAATCTCCTCTCAGGGTGTGCAGAAGCCTAGACAAGACTTTCTGTGAGCATTTCAAGACTCTGGAGAATCCACAGACCTCAACAATTCATTTTTTTAATTCACCCAAATGTCTTTTCTAAGTCCAACACACAATGATGCAGTCCCTTACCCCGTGTAGGTATATATGAGGTGTATCATTCATGTTGTTCAACAGAGCTGTACCAGTGCGCCCTGATGGCTTGAAGACCCCTCCCTTGCCCCACTTTCCAACCTGATCGCAAACCAAAGGACACCTCTCATTTTGTTTCAATGCAGCAGACCCTTTCTTTACGCAAATTTGCATAATATATTTGAGTAAACAGGTTCCTGAAACAAAAAAAAAAAAAAAAAAAAAAGTATACTACTTCCAGTCAAGCTACAATTTAATCAGTGGAACAATGGATTATTTTCTATGCTTTCATTGCTAACAAATCACAATTTATATAGAAAGCAAAGTATATTAGAATTTTTACATGAAATATCATTGTACAATAAATTCCTCCCAAAACCATGCAGTGTGAAGATGGGGATAGAAGACTATACAGAATTACTGAAATTTGTGTTCTCTCCTAACTCAATAGCAAGTTATTTGAACAAGAAAGGCTTATTTCATTATATAGTATGAGTAATGCGCTATTCACAGGAGTAACAGCTAACTCAGGTAGCTGCTATCAGGAAGCATTCAAATTTATCTAAAATACATAGCCTACTGCTATTTGTTGCAAAGAATGGTTGGAGAGAAAGAATTAAAATACCCTGAACATAGGACATACAATGTCATTTAAACCCAGGCAAAAAAAAAACCAAATGTGCAATCTGGGATTTTTCCACCCAACCTTCTGTAAATCCCTTTCAAGACATTTGTTGTGTTCAAGGTGCAAATGTCCTTGAAAGAGGAAAGCACAAAGAGAGCATAAAGACGATACTTTGGGAGCAATCTTCAAGTAGGCATGTCCATACTTTCCAGGAACTGGAACCTGCTTGCTTTTTTCTCCTCGGTAGTGCCTGCAGCTGATCTCATTCTTTTAAGAAAACTAGATCCATCCCTACCGGAGTTTCCCCTCAGACAGCCTCCTCACACTCCCCCATCATTAAGGAACCATAATTCAAACTTAAATACTCTGGAAAGAAATTCATTTTCCTGCAGCAAAGCAAGAGTGATGCACAAACATTAGAGCAATCTAATTTTAGATCATTCAGACAATATGCTGGATCCTTGTGTGCATTTATTTAAGGCTATTTATAGTCCTCCAGACACTGCTGGAAGTGTAGTCATCCATTGGGGAGCTACTGCGCTGTGCTNGGAGATCAAAAGGTTCAGCTGCTCAGCAGCTCCGCCGCTGCCAAAAACTGTAGGGGCACTGTAGGACTTGGAAGCCCCAAACCACACCAAATTATAGGCCCAGATGCAAACACTACTCATGGCTGCAGGCATGGAAAAGGGACTGTGTGCCAGAGTGGTGGGAGGGGAGAAAAACCCCTGAAAAAGTTTTCAATCCTCTGGGGGCACTTCTGAAGCAGTCTAAATGGCTATACTGTACCTCAGAGCCTGAATGTTGAAGTCAGCAGCTCCCTGGAAGGCACGTGACTTCCAGAACAAAGTTCTTCTTTTTGTTGTAGGCACTTGCAAGCTCATCTAAATGTTGGCACTCCACAGTCTTTCGGGCTGGTTACCAGAAGGCCTCTCAAACTCCCGTGCTGCTTCAGCTCTTTTTCAGTTCTTATTTTTTTTTTATCTTTCTCTCTAAAAAGAAAACATTAATATCAACATATCTTCCATCTTCAGATCAATTTTAAGAAGGCAACATCCAGTGGTTGAACTGTTAATCCAGGCTCTGTTCCACATGGTCCTGCAGAAGCCTTTGGACCATCAGCTCCAGTTCTGCTGTAAGATGAGAACATCTTGCTTCTCCATTTCTCTTTGTCTGATACATGGATCATCTTTTATTACAGTTAGATGCAAATCCTGGGGCTGTTCGCTGTTCTAGAGTGGACATGCTATTTTAATTCATAATATCATTCATATATCCAGGTCAAAGGACTCAAAGGAGTTGAAAGTATGGAAATTCCATAGTGCAGCATCTTGTTTTCATCATGGTGTGTCTTGAGTAGGAAAATCTGCTTTTGAAGTTATTGGTGATTTTTGACAACCTTCCCCACGTAGCTGCGTCACCCGACCATGCAGAACCCTGTGCGTCACTGTTTTTCTTTAAAGTAGCGACTACAAGGCACAGCAGATAAAATATATTTGTAGGTCACAGATCCTTAACTCGGTGTCCTAGAATTTCTGTGAGCTAGATATGATCCACTATTTAAAGAGAAACAGGGAGAAAGTTTAAAATGACTCGCCCAAGGTTCACAAAAAGACTGTGATGGATTTGGAGATAGAACTTAACTCATCATGGTTTTCAAATTAATGTGTTAACTGTAGCAAGCAGCGACTCCATTTAAGAATCAGGTCTAAGTCCACCCTTGTCAGCATTTAGCAGGCTGATGTTGGGGTGATGAAGCCATACTGCTCTGAACTCCAAAAGATAGCTCCTCACTGGAAGAGAACAGCATTGCATTTTACGAAGCTACCGTGGACAAAGAGAAGCAACTAAGAAAATAGGAAAAGGACACAACAAACTGGCCTAACAGCCAACAGGGTAGCTCTAGCTTGAAAATTTGTTGTTTCTAATTACTATGTCTTGTGATCAGTAGTGAATTAAGAACCAGCTGATCTCCAGTGAAAGAAACCCAAGCTGTTCCCAGCACTGAGGGTAGGCCAGCAGCACTCCTGACAAAGAGTTAATCTGTTAGGCCGCCTTTTTTCAAGACCTCCCTATCCCAGACCTTTGAAAGGCCCAGTGTTTGTGATTGAAACATTGCAGAACTAAGGCCCGAAGGCCAGTTCAGGCCACACACTTGCACACAAATGCTACTGTTGAAAAGCATTGTCCTGGATCGCTTGAAAAATGCTTTAACGGCAGCGACAACGACAACAGAGAACTGTAACTGCACAGGCGCTTCACCACGAACACAACCAGCAGGCCACGAGAGAGTGAGCACGGCCGAGGATGGCCAGGCTGCGTTCAGGATACATCCTTTTACTTCTGTGTTGGCAAGTTACTCTTTATTTCTCTTGCAAGGACCTACTGTGCCGCTGATTGGTGTCCTAAAATGAATGATCTTGCTGTCTCACTGCTCTAGGAATATAGTTGTGCAGCTCAACTAACGCATGAACACACGCAACAAAGCCAGCTAAGGTGATAGGAAATGCCGATTGGAAAAATGCGGTTGCAAATTTAAAGAAAAAAAACCAACAAAACTTCCAAAAATCAGATCTAGAAGTGAATGAGCCATTAGGTGCTAGTTCCCAATGAACTTAAAATAACATATAAGCCCAAAGACCATGTTTAGGAGAAAAGAGCGCACAGATAATCAGATGCACAGAGCAGCTTCTGCACAAGAAAACACTAAACAGACTGAGAACCCTCGGGCTCAAAAAAAGAGTCTATAAAATCAAATGAGAGGGATGAAGAGAGAATGATTATTCACTACTTGAGACTCACACGAGGAAATCATCAGGTTTAAAACACAAGCCAAAGGAAATACTTTTTCCAAACAAGGCATAGTTAAATTGTGTAACTTATTAAGCTCTGCGGATGCCAAGTATTTAAATGGGTTCAAGAGGGATTACACAAATGCACGTAGAATACTTCCATTGGAGACTATAAAAGAAAACCCCAACCACCCAACAAAACAACAAACAAAAGTTTTGATGCAAACAGATGCTTCAGAAGTCCCTAAGCTGACAACTGCCAGAAACTGGGTGGACGAAACAGGATGACATTTCTCTTGGTCTCGTGTTCCCGCCCTGAAAAGCCATGAAGACAAGACACTGGAGCATGCAGTCTCATGGGTTTGTCCAGGACAGCAGCTCTTTGCAAAGGAACTTCATAGCTGTGGAGCCAAGAAGTCTGCTGGGCTCCCCTGTATGAGGAACCTCCAGGGTTAACCACAGTTTCTCTCGGCCTTCGCTGCAGCTCATTCTCACGACTTCACTGACTTGTGGGGCAGAGAAGGGAAGAGTGAAAGAGCTGGAGAGGATCAGGAGAACTATGGCACCTTTCATGCCACAGATAGAAATGACACCAATGTTTCCTTCACCTCTAAAACATTTTCCTCTAGAAAGCTTCCGAGAGTTTTTTGACAGCACCAAGAGTTTACAACGTCTGAAGGTTTTGGGTTTTTACGGCATCCTGTGAACAAAGTTTTAAGACCCGTGCCAAGAATTGGAATGATTTACATCATTCTCTCCAGGGTGGGGCACACTCTGGTCTCTGTTCAGTTAGAGGCTCCTAACATCCCCCATGCTGCTGAGCTGCATTTATCGCTATAAATTAAAAGGTTTCCATTTCAAACTTCTGAAGTTCTTGAAGCAGGGCAGGTTTGGTGCTGGGGAAATGGGGTATTTGTATCCCAAATGAATCAGCCGCTTCCAGCACAACCACAGCTCCCGGCTCCTGCTGCATTCCTGCAGGTCTCGGCGCAGCCGTTCATCTCAAAAGCGACAGCTGGAACAAGAGGCAAGCGCTCACAGAGTACCTTCTCTGTGTAAGCACTGCAAGTCTCCCAACCCGCTTTCAAATGCATTTCCATAGACGTGGAGACACACAAACAGACTTGGTTCATATCCGTCTCTGAGGTCAGTGTAGCAATACTGAGCTGGCGATCAGGCCAGTCAGACACTCGATTCATCAGTACCAATTTAATGAATTACAAACCAAAATACACAAACAGCTCATAACAGGATTCAGCTAGTTTGACATCTCTTACCAAGACTACCCAGACCCAGACATTCAGGAAAATTTTGCCCAGATACCACCGAAGTCCCAAGACATTCCTTAAGGAGAGCCATGCTGCTTCATATTCTTCCAGGATGAGATTGCCTTGTGCTTTGATGCTTTCCAGCAGCAAGAGCAATCCCACCAGGGCCCACCACAGCTAAAGCGCATGCATGATGGGTGGTTGTTTTTTTGTGTTTTTTTTTTTTTTCTAGGCAGATTGGGGTAAAATTACTCCTAAGAAAACAACAATAGTCAGTGTTTCACACCCTGTTTTCCAGTGTCACCCCAAGAACTGTTTCTTCTGTGTAACAGGGGCATATGCTAGGGCAACAAGATTTTTCCTTGTAATTGAAGATGAAAATCTATAAACCACAAATTTTAGTTCAGATTTTCTGAGAAGGTGCTTTAACTGCTGCAGGCACAGCTTTCACATGGCTCCTGCAGCACCTGAAGGAAGATGTCCGCAAGCACTGCTCCCACAGAACAGGGCTCTCCTTGCAGCAGAGGAAACCTGAAATGTCTTTTCAGTGCAGGAAACAGTTTGATAAGCTTTTCTAACAATAACTTCTGTTTTGCAAACATAAAAAATGGTGGAAACACAGAGAGCAGGTTTTCTGTACTTCCCTTCACCCCAAGGATTAAGCAAAGAAACCAGCATCTGCCACAGCACCGTGTACACGCCCACCCACCTGCCACAGCCAGTAGATGTAAACTGCGGTTTACTTTGTGTTAACACCTTTTTTAATCTCTTTTGTAATCACTTTTGGGTTAAGATAAAGTTTTAACAACGGAGGCCTACATCCTGCCCTCACAACCAGAAGCAAGGAAACAGCTTCTGGCCAAGGACACTGTTCAAGCCCCGCAGAATATAATATGGGTTTTATTACTGTGTCACCACCAAGATGTAAAACAACGAGTTGTATCCAATTCAACACTGTTGTGTGCGTGACATCAGAGACACTACTTAAAAGGAAACAATTTTTGCTGAAAGTACAGCAACACACAGCCTCTGGATCGTTTTTTGCTGGCTACCAGTCACCCAGGTCCAAAGCCAGCCTGCGGTGGCCTCTAGTGGCCGTTTTCCCACATCCGAAATCCATCACTGCCCGCAAGGCTGTGGCTGCTCTGCTGCCCACCAGCATTGGCTAGGTCATTCCGAAAGCGGCAGCAGGGCGAGGTGGTGACTTTGAGAGGTGAAGGGGGAAAGGTCAGGAGTCACAATCATCCTGGTGCCAGGCAGTATCAGGTACGTGCCTGTCCTCACCAGCTGTGGTGGTGGTATGACCTGACCGGTCAGTGTGGCAGCTCTGATTTGTATGTGTTTTCCATTGCTTTTCTAACACCATTCCTTTTTAAGCTGCAGTTCAAGCAGCACTAACACCACAGCCAAGAACCAGATGCGACTTCATGCAGACTCATCATCTTCACGTAACATTTCCTTTCAGTTAACTCGAGGATCTACATGGTAGAAATGCACATTTTAAGAATGGTTTAGTAGTTTGACAGTTCTTCAACAGCAACAATCTATCTCGAGATGAAATGAATACAGTTTCTGGGCTTACAGAACTTCTGGGCTTTTGAACCTCAAGAGCACAGCAAAACAAGCCATCACACATCCACCTGGAGTGGACTGTGACAGATCTTCTGTCAACCCCTCTGCCACGCAGCACATCAAACCCACGGGAAGGCAACATTTGTGGCGAGAGTTCCCTAAATCCAGCCTAACACTCCCTGGCTCGGGTGAGAGCCCTCAGTTCCCTACAGCCATGCTCAGATCACCACGGCATCAGCGTCAGGGTTCAGTTTCAGATCAGCTGAAGTTTTGCTCTTCTGTATCAGCAAAGCTGATGTCTGCAAAGGCTGCCTAGCTGAAGGGAGTGGAGCCACTTCAATTTGAGTGGAGCTCCCAGGCCACACCAGGCACTGCTCAGTGCAGTGTCTGGTATCCGCCAAGTTCACGGTTGCCCTCCCCCAGGCTTGGCAGTGCTACTCAAAAGGATACAAAACACTGCACAAGCATTGCAGCAAGCAAGCCCCACCTTCCCAAAAGGGAGGGCAGGTGCAGTTTCTTAAGTAGACAGGTGAAAACTCAGACCTCCTGACAGTTTTGTTCACATTCCAGCCTGTTACTAGGCATTGCTCTTTGCTTTAATGAGACCTCCTGGCATTGTGTCCATCAGCTCATCGAGTATCCCAACAAAACACTGCACTTGTCTTTGACCAGTATCTCTCCACAACTGATGCTGTGGGACTGTAAGCAAGGCCAGATGACAACTCCATACCTCCCATTTTTATAACAGACTATTCAAGCACAGTTTGAATTTGATACTCTTTATTATGATATCCAGGAAAACAATAACAAGGCGATTGCTTATTACAGCTTCCACAGACCAGGGCTCCAGGCCTAATTGTCCTGGGTACACACACACACACACACACAGGCGCGCGCGCACGCACACACACGCACAAAAGACAACCCTTGCCACAAAGAACTTACAATCTAAATAAACAAAACAAAGATAATGATTAACCAAGAAACAAAGAGGAGGAATCACCTGCGCAAGAACACAGGATAGTCTTGCCTTGGCTTCTAGTCTGGAGTTGAAATTCCTGCCCTGTTACAGTTTTCGTATCACCATGAGCTGTTTTTAATCTGTTAATTAAAACGCAAGGTACATTGTTCAACATTTATAACCAACATAAGGAGACACGAAGCTTAAGTTCTAGACCATAATTTGTCAAGTTGTACACAGCAAAACTAAAGCCTAGAGATTCAGAGATTTAAAAGTGCCCAGCTTCCTAAATCAGAACTGCAGTATGGGCAACAGAACCACCCTGGAAATACCAATTTCTGCTAAACCAATCAAGACTAATGTATTTTTTCACTTCAATATATCAAATTGCCTAACACTCTTGCATTTGGTATTAAAAAAAGAAAGTGACAACTGTGTTATGCTGCACGACAATGCCTGACCTTTAAATGTTAACCACAATAAATAAGGAGAAAGAATGAATACTGAAAAGCTACGAAAATCTAAAGCTACACTTTAGCTGCTCCGATTCTGCAAAAAGTTTGACACAAAAAGAAAAAGGAGTTGTCATTTCTGGCACTCACATCACAGATTTGCCATCTCTGAGCTGGATAAAAGAAAGTATTTGCAGAGACCTAAAATAAAAGTGACAGGACACATAGAAAGACATCAAGAGCAAGTGTATTGGATTCAAAACTAAGTAACATGTTTTATTTTTTCTTAAACCTGAAGTTGTTGCCTTTTGTCTTATCAACATCAAAAGGACTTCTCTAAAAGGCAGAGAGAAGCCTACTGCAGCTGCAGCCCAGCACTCCTCACCTATAGTGAGCCCAAGCAGAACCGGTGGCTGCAGATGCCTACAGCAGCTCCATTTCACTGACAGAAAGGCACTTGCTATCCGGATGTGAGCTATATCCAAACACTACACTGCAATCCAAGATGTATCATAACATATCATCCTAAAGAGCTTCAGTTCCCTTTAAGTGGGGTCTGATGACATCCAGCATATTGATGCACTTACTTCTCACACATATGATCCAGAAACACTCCAGCACTGCTTCTATTTCAGCTCTGGAGAGTATGCCAGATTCCTTAAGCCTTGTTCTGTACACGTTATGAGAGCCTGATCAGAGTCTTTCAGGGAGCACTGAGAAGGGGCACCTACCAGATACCCACTATAGCAACCTGGAGGTAAAAAAACCTCCAAGCACAGGCTAATCCAGTGCTCTGAAGATAATCCACAACTAACAATGTGAGGAATTAAAATACAGTCAACAGATAATAACTGATGTTGGTCCTTCGAGAAGTTTTACTCTCTTTAAAGGATCTTGTTCCCCCAAGCCTTCATTTTGTAGGACATCCTCCCTGTGCAAGTAGTAACCCAAGTGTTTGCATACCAAGATGACTGTTACGTGCAGCCTGCAGGCATTAAGCCACAGACCCTGGAGCTCAGTATCTCTGCAGGCTCTCATCAACCTGCAAACACTACAAATATGACTGCGTCTACTTCATATTCAAGTCCCTTCAAGACTGGCATTTCCCACAGAGAACAATGAGGGCAGCAGTGACCAACACTGCATAGGGAGCCTACTGAAACTGCCAGTCTCCATCTTCTATGACACTGGCCCAAAGTGCTGACTCACAGATGGAACCAAACCCAAACATGACCTAAGAGTCAACTAGGAATTGTCTTTAAACAGGAAAAAGTGAGAGAAACTGAACAATCTCTCCTTTTCCCCCACCACATATCAACAACGCGATTCTTGCAAACCTCTCAGGGAGGCCTGTTTCAATACATGGAGGGTTGGTGTGGAGTTAAAAAACCAACCCACAACAAAGAAAGCAAACAAGCAGTAGTTTTCTGGCTGCTAAAAAGAAAAGTAACCTTTTTTTTTTAATCTAAGAAGAACTGTATTTTCAGAATTCCTGTTTCTATACCACCAGGATCACTTTGTACTGCTTGGAAACTCTGAAATGCTGACAGATAAAATGTCTCTCGGTACAGCATATTGAGTACATCCTTTTCCCCCACAATATTTGACAAAAATCCATTAACACTCAAACAGTTTGGCATGCAAGAGCTACTAGACAGACCAGTTCCCTTCTGGTATTGATGACTGGAAGCCCTTTAGTGGGATATCTACTCATACTGTGATCTAGTATAATTTTCAACCAAAGGCACTGTTGAAAGGGTTAGCTGCCTAGGGCTTGATTCACCTTTTCCCTGCATCTTTTCTCCTTGCTTACACACAAATACTCAAGTACCTCCAGAATTACTATCGGGCAACTAACCCAGCAGAAAAGCAACCAAGCAAACAAGCTAGTTTTCAGCCACACCAGCTCTCTCTTCTAGCTCACCATGCAACCAGAAAGGCTTGTGCTAGGCAGGGCAAGGGACAGAACCCCAATTCTGGCAGCAACCTCCATTACTTTGACCTAAGCACAACTAGAGAAACTCTCCCTTCCTTTAAAAGTCAAGTTTTCCCCCTGACAAAAACACCTCAGGTGCAGTTAAGTCAGAAATCTGCAAAGCAACAAGACTGCAAATGTGTATTAACTCTTTTTACCAAAGGTCAATTCCTTATACCAAAGCACCACACTGCTTGTTACAATTCTAGGTATTGTAACTCCATAAACACAACTAAAATTGTCAAAAAGTATTTAGGAAAATTATTAAATGCTTACTAGTAACTACTGATTTTCCAATTGCATTATCCCAACACCCCTAATTTACTTTCAGCATGTTCTAACATTGGCTGGAATAGACTATGTGTTTTCTCTGCCCAGCAAACTCCTTCACCGTTCCTACATTCAGGCATGGGATCATCTGAAAAACAGCATTTCCAAGGAGCCACCATCATGAATAATTAACACAGAAGTAATCAATCTCTGCAAGTAGTCAAGAGGAGAAAGTGTCCAAATAAAAGCAAAAACTCAAGAGATTATTTTCAGCTTCTCTGCATTCCTTGTTTGTACTTCAAAGTCACATGTAATTAGCACAAGTAAAATACCGGTTTTGATAGACTCTGGCACATAAACCAAACATACCTTTGGGCCAGGAAGAAGGTTTGCAATCATATATTTTAATTCTTTAAGTGTTCTGACAAGATGGAGCAGTGACAAAGAGGTTTAAGAAAAATAAGAAAAAAAAAACCAAACCAAAACAAGGACATACCTTACCCACAGTCTCTATGAATTACTCAATTCAAATCCAGCTAGATGGACAAAGCCTTCTGTGGGACCTGATAATTGACCAGGACAAGTGGCTACAGCCTGAACAGAAGTTATTTTATTAGGCATAGGAATATAATAATGAGCTTTTCAATCATTTCCATTTATAATTTTCCTGATTCCATAATTTAAAAAAATCACGATTAGACAACTAATCTTCTTCCAGCTTACTGAATCTCAGATTACAAAGAGCCAAAATGCAGTAACATTTGAAAATCAGTTTTAAGCAATCCAAGAGGTTATCCAGGCAAACAATAACTTTATGCCAGAACAAGTAACATCTAAATGAAACTAGAAGTCTCAAAGTCTTCAGAAGTCACAGGGCTTCCTCCCCTAGGTAGAACAGTACAAGTTATTGTATTTATAATTTTGGATGAGGCAAAAGCATATTTTTAGTTATGACACAAGACAAAATGAATCCGGCTTTCAATGCTCTATCCAATTTCTAAACCAAAATTACTCTCTATTACTTGGCAGAATGCAACAACTCCTATAAGGCAAGGAAGAAGATTAAGACATTGTGGAAACAAAAGTGCTTTTTCAAAAGTCCAAAGACCAAGAATGTCCATAAGGCCTAAAGGAGACACAAAGCGCCAGAATTAACAGGCAGAAATACACTCTCTCAAGGTTTTTTTACAAGTGAACCTGAAGTTTACATTTCAGGACTACCATGCCAAAGAATGAGGTTTACAAGAAACAGTTTGCCTTAGGGAAACAACTACCAAAACCTTCAGACTCCACTACGTCTTAAAGATCTCAAGAAGTACCTTAAACACTCTTTTCATAATATGGTCCTCCATCCTTCATGACTTTGATGGCCCCAGGCCAGATATTACAAGCAAACTGTTCTAGAACCAAAGTACCAGACAAGAAACTTTAAAATTTTGCCCCTTTTGGCTTAAGGTACAACCAGAGAGCAAGGCACACAGAATCTGTGAAGGTGTTTTCAGAAACAAGACATGAAACATGATTTTGTGCAGCAAGTATTTAATGTACGCAATTCCCTCAATTTCTGAGTTAAAATTTTCCAGTTTCACGGTCAGATCAGACAGATTCACAGTTTCACCACTTGAGTTTTATTTCTTCGAATCAAGATAAGCTATAGCTACTTCCACTGAAGCAGACTGGGCATATTCCAGGGCGTGCTGCCCCACAGTACTCAAGTTAAGCAAGTCCAAGCCTGTCAAGACCACTTCAGGAGCTGCGAAGCAAGTACTTGGGAACTGTGACTGAAATTACCCTGCAGTAACTCTAAGTGGTAATAAACTACTGAAGAATGAATAGTTATGTGCAGTCAAGATCTTATACTAGAAATGTTTATTCTGTGTAGTAAGCAAACGAACTTTAGAAGATACAGAATGCAGATTTATTAATTTGTTGGGTATAAACTAAACTACAATAACAGAAGATTTAATTAAAACTTTTATTTATCAGCTTGATTGCTCATAATTACTCTTCCCAATCAATACGCTGTCCAATACTTGGGTTAACTTGAAAGACTAATTTAGCAAGTTCTTCTTAAGACTCAATTAAATCTCAAACTCATTCTCTCAAGCAAAATGGGCTGAATTACACCCATTACAAAAGGGTTCAGAGGAAACATTAACTGCATATTAAACTGGAAAATTAACTGGACAAAGCTTCACAATTAATACAATTACGAAAGACAGATAATGGAAAAAATCTTAAATTAAGATTTTTCCAGTTGTAGCAAAGGGCAGAACAAATCAATTTTAAGAAGTTGTAGCTTTTAAATACTTTTTTCATAAAAATATATATGGGAGAAATCAAACTACTTTCTAACAGAGGTGAAACAAAGCAAAGCAGTTAGAATAAAGGAATGTTTCTCATAACTCGATCCATTTATCTAACAAATTCCCTCCTTCACGGAGCATTAAATGCCTCCTAAAACAACCACAACACACTGTAAGAACCTCCACCCTCTAAAATCAGACAGACAAGTTTTCAAAGAGGTCCAACACACACTAATTCTCCAAGACACATACATTTTAAAAGCACAGACAGGAGTTAACAGTGCTACTCAAATCAACTCTTTCTATAACCATACATGCTCCCTTCTAATTTTCAAATGCTAAAACTATATCTCAGAAAGGTTTTTTTGTGTCTTGCAGGAGATTTCTAACCAACAAACAATAAGACTCTGCAACATTTCCAATTAGTTCAGTTTTGTTTTAATGATACGGGGCAATTCTTAGAGCAGACATCATGTAGCTACACTACAAAATAAAGAGGTTTTCAGCGCAGTCTGGGAAACCTAATTTGAATTGCAAATTTAAATCCAAATTAAAACTGAATGACCAGAGTATCTGAAAATTCATACTAAAGTGTTTACTTGAATTTTGCAATACTTCTTGAAGAACTTGGAAAAAGTGAAGTTGGTAGAACAGTACATATTACCAAGATTACAAAAACTGGAAGGAAGTAATACATCGCAACAGTGATCCTCATTAAGTGAAGTTATTTCATCACAATAAATGTTTAAAAAAGCGTCAATGTTATTTAAAAAGTGTTGTAACACCCCACCCTCCCCCAAATATTTGAAGACAGATAAACCTTTTCCTTAGTCAAAATGGCTTTTAAAAAAAGTTTCTCAAAACAAGAGCAATAATCAAAACCCATGAATTGTAATTTCTTTAATCCGTAACATCTCTAGTGCTGAAGGGCCATCCATGTAAAAAGCAGATTCTTTGGGGACATTAGTCAATTAACTTAAAACCCAGTTTTACGAGGATTTATCCTTCCTGCTACGAGGCGAGTCTGGTCCATTTGAGGTCACTGTTCCATTTATTCCGTTTTCTAGAAAAAAAGACAATATTTTTCAAATACAACAAGATTCTTTGTATTTAATTACATGCTAGTAGGTCCTATACAAACAATCTTTTAACTTCTTTTCTGATGTATCTTCTGTTAAAAATTCATAATTATCATTCATAATGCAACAGCGTAACAAAGTTTTTATAAAGTGCAAATATGAAGTTTACTATGATAAAAGTCCAGTTTCCTGACATGGCTGGACACGCAAATGCATGCATTATATACATCTAGCTTGAAAATCAAGACCAGCCATAATTTTTGAGCAGATATTCCCTTAAGTAGTGAAACACTCAACCTGTAAGATAAGACTATCCTGTGAAGTTGTGGAGACACACACAGTGCACACACAGCTCCCTTTTTTAGGTCTTTATTGTTCAATTCATTAAACGTAAGAAATAGGTGGGATAAAATTACACTCATTTACTTACCTTTACAAGCTTTTCATGTATATAGGAAGTATTTATATAAACACACAATTTCTTAAGTACACACTAACATACGGAATTAATTTATGTACTGATGAAGATATTTACACAGTAAGATGGACAGAAGAAAAACACTAATGAGGTCTGAGATGAGTATGTGTATATGGAAAGAGTTCAGGCACCTATCTAAGAACATAAAGAAAGAACGTGTTACCAGCTGCAAGGCTTAACTTCTACCCATCTTGTGGGCCACTTAAGGGTCTCAAGAGTTTTAATCTGTACAGGTGCCACAGTCCCAATTTGACAGCAGACGTTTGCCCTAGCACAATGATTCACAATCTATGGACTTGTAACGTGAACAACTTATTAGTAAAATAAGTGAACAACTTGACACCACTATGAATTAAGTGTCATTTAGCCTTTACTCAGTGTCACCATAACCCAAGGAAGCAGAGATGCCTCCTGACAGTATCCATATTTATAAAACAGACTGAAGAGCAGAGTGCACAGCCAGCTATAATGCTTGCTGCATAACATCTCTCCTCCAACTTACAGTACTGTTCTGACTTCAATCAATTGTTGAGAGCCAGATAACTGAAAATATTTTTTCAGTTAAGTCAAAGAATTGTAAGTAAAACAAGAGTCAGCTTTGGTTACCCCACCTCTATCACCAGCAGGATTTTTCTACTGTCATTTCTTGTTTTCAGCATATATTCAGCATGTATTCAGTCTAAAAGTAACACACTATATTGTTCCCTGGCCCCCAAAAATCCACCCTGCCACAACAACAACAACAAAAGGAAAGGGAATAAGTGACTGTTTTAAACAGTTGAAATGCCTATACTACTTGTTCAAAAACACGGTTTTGTGGCATCCTGTGTAAGTGTTCTGAACAGATAATTTTTTTGGAATCTTCAAAGCTGAAAAATCTGAAACAACACTAACCTTTCACAGAATCACAGAATGTCAGGAGGTGGAAGAGACCTTGGAAGAGATCGTCTAGTCCAGCCCCCCTGCCTGAGCAGGATCACCTAGATTAAATCACACAGGAACGTGTCCAGATTGGTCTTGAATGTCTCCAGAGAAGGAGACTCCACAACCTCTCTGGGCAGCCTGTCCCAGTGCTCCATCACCCTCACAATGAAACAGTTCCTCCTTATATTCACATGGAACTTCCTATGCTTCAGCTTGGACCTGCTACCTCTTTTCCTATCACTGGCCATCACTGAGAAGAGCCTGGCTCACTCCTCCTGTCACTCTCCCTTTATATCCTTATAAACACTAATGAGATCACCCCTCAGTCTTCTCTCGGAGAGGAGTATAATCCTTTTGGATTCTAAAGTTCTATTTAAATTAAGGTGTAACTTCCCCCAGTCTTTAAGACAGGCATAACTCAATTATTTTGTGACTATAATCGCAATTCCAGTACAGTTAAAAAGTATAAATTTCTTAAAATTAAAATGTATCATTTATTTAAAAATACATATTAAAAAAAAATTAAATAACAAGGGCATGTAGTTATGTGACATGGGGTAATGGACTTAAGGTGAAGGAGGGTTGATTTAGATTAGATGAGGAAAAATACTTTTTCCTGTGAGGGTGGTGAGCTGTAGCTGCCCCCTCCCTGGCAGTGTTCAAGGCCAGGTTGGACAGGGCTTTGGGCAGCCTGGTCTAGTGGGGGGTGTCCCTGCCCATGGCAGAGGGGAGAGGAGAACTAGCTGATCTTTAAGGTCCCTTCCAACATAAACCATTCTATGATTCTGCAATGCTACAAGAAAAACCCTAGGAAGACAGAATTAACATGAAGTTCTGATTAACGACACCTATATGGGAAACTACCTTCACTCAATTAGAGAGAAAAAACCCACAGTCCAATTGGATTTTCNTTCCTATGCTTCAGCTTGGACCTGCTACCTCTTTTCCTATCACTGGCCATCACTGAGAAGAGCCTGGCTCACTCCTCCTGTCACTCTCCCTTTATATCCTTATAAACACTAATGAGATCACCCCTCAGTCTTCTCTCGGAGAGGAGTATAATCCTTTTGGATTCTAAAGTTCTATTTAAATTAAGGTGTAAGTTCCCCCAGTCTTTAAGACAGGCATAACTCAATTATTTTGTGACTATAATCGCAATTCCAGTACAGTTAAAAAGTATAAATTTCTTAAAATTAAAATGTATCATTTATTTAAAAATACATATTAAAAAAAAATTAAATAACAAGGGCATGTAGTTATGTGACATGGGGTAATGGACTTAAGGTGAAGGAGGGTTGATTTAGATTAGATGAGGAAAAATACTTTTTCCTGTGAGGGTGGTGAGCTGTAGCTGCCCCCTCCCTGGCAGTGTTCAAGGCCAGGTTGGACAGGGCTTTGGGCAGCCTGGTCTAGTGGGGGGTGTCCCTGCCCATGGCAGAGGGGAGAGGAGAACTAGCTGATCTTTAAGGTCCCTTCCAACATAAACCATTCTATGATTCTGCAATGCTACAAGAAAAACCCTAGGAAGACAGAATTAACATGAAGTTCTGATTAACGACACCTATATGGGAAACTACCTTCACTCAATTAGAGAGAAAAAACCCACAGTCCAATTGGATTTTCTGACAAAACCAAAAAAACCCTAACACCATACAGAAGTCAAATTGTGGTAACTACAAATCATCAAAAGGGTGTACAGAAACACTCCAAAGCACATTTTTTTTTAAAGAGATTTTGGAAAAACAAAAAAAAAATCATTGAATTGATCTCTGATCTCAGAAAACTCAGTTTCTTCGTGTGAATAATCTTTACACATATTAATTTCAGTATGTCAAAAAGCAGAACAGGTTGGAAATACACAATTTGTAGCAAAAAACTGATTGTAAAGTCAGCTTTTGAATTTACTTTAAAAGTAAATATCAATAGTGCAGAAGTTATTCAGGCCAGCAATTAAATACACAGAGTTTAACTGCTGGTACAACAGAAACACTAATGTGTGGCTTTTTCTTTTTTTCCCCCAAATGGAACACGTAATTTTTCTTGGAGGAAAGACAAACTTCATTCAACTGAAGTTCAAACTGAATTTCATTCAGCTCATCTTTCAAGTGTGACATAACCGAGAAGTCAAACCTGGAGTCATTAGTTCATCTGCAAATACTATCCTAAACCTCTGTAGAATCAAGTAGTTATTTCCACCCCATAAAAGTATCAAAATTCTATTTTCAGTTAATATATAAGCTTATTTACTGCACTATCAAACCATGTCCTTGTCCTAAAAAAAATCAGAGGTTAGCAGCAATGAAAAACAAGCTTGAAATTAATGGCAAGAAAGAATAATCGATTCCAAAACAAACTTAATGAACACTGTTCTTCCAACTGAGTCACCATCTCACTTGTGAGTGAAACAAAATGTTTCTTTAGCCATTATACTAAAAAAGACCTTTTTTAGACCATTACCTGAAGTTGTTTATAAGAAGTCAAGACAACAGGAAAACTGAAAATACAAACCTCTTTCTTTTCTGGAGATCTTTCCTTTAGATGTTACGAACTTCTTTTTCACTGACTGAGGCTGAGAAGAAGAATGCTCTCTCCACCTCCGAAGCTGGAAATTAATGAACTTCCACATCATAAATGCCTGAGCCATGCAGATGGAGGCCAGCACACTGATTCTAGAATGAAAACACACGTAAAGGTGCCTTGGTAAGTTTATCTGGTTATTCAAAGACAGCAGTAGACCACCTCTTCAGATAGGCTTTTGCATGTCATAAACTGCCTTTTTACTTAGGTGCCCCAAACACATCAGTGTTTCCCTCTAGATAAAATGATTTTTTAAAAGTTTGTGGTTTGTGTGGATTGGTTTTGGGTTTTTTTGGTGGCTCCCCCTTCCCCCCAGCTGCCAGGTAGCATGCATTTTCTATGCCATGCAAGCGTCAGCTCATGTAGGGTGACTGGGCTTAGCACAGCTGAACAATACTAGATGTGCAGTGAAGCCTGTGCTTCTCCAACACTGAGAAGCATTGTATTTCCCTCCTGCTTTCTTCTTTCTCAGTATTATTCTCAAGACATCATGTAGCTGAAAATGGTTTAATAGAGTCTTGTATTTCTGAGCATCAATTCTGCAGAGTAATGCTGACACTGTCTTTTCTGGATTTAGTTCATAAAAATGCCATTTTCATCACACAACAGCAATAGGAGCCATAATAAAAGCAGAGAAAGAGGTAGGGATCTTCAACCAGGACCAAAGACGCTCTGGGGAGAATGCCTGGACCTCTACAGATAAACTCACTGCAATTATACCTAGAACTCAATTAATTAACTCCAAAACATTTGAAAGTAATGTTCTTTATAATTCTGTTTCTTCTGACAAACAACCGTGAGCAGTCAGTTACAGATTGCTCAGCTGTAGACAGTAGATTCTTCAATTCATTGTGCCTTAGAAATTTGTTAACAGACGCTATTCCTACTGATCCTGTCAGTTGCATGAAAACACTAGCATTAATACCATACTATTTATGTTGTGTATGTAACACATGTATGCAGCTCATGCTTAAGAGCTGTTCCAAGTTTACTGTACCTAACAGCCAGGATATTAAAGTTTCCAGTACTGAAATTCAGCTGCTGATCTTCTGCTCTTGCCAGTCCAAAGCCAAAAGTGAGGACCGAGAGAATCAAGGTGAGAAGCCTTCCCAAAACAAAAAGAACTGCCCACAGTGAAAATCTGCAAAGTAAATCACCACAAACACCAAGTGAATTTTCTGTTCACAATGCAAGTACTTACTATACAAACGTTTACTCCTTGCTCTGTGAAATCATTTAAGAACTTATCTAAATTTATTATTTTGCACCTTCCCTAAACTAGTCTTGAGCTGCTAGTTCTCACAGAAAACACAAGAAAATACCTGCCTCACAACCTTTTTTATTTTCTCTTTCTTTTTACACAAACCAAAAGACCATCCTGTAAACTAATTCTGAATTAAATGGAAAATGCTTTACAATACTACTAGAAAACAAGTATATCAGTAGCACCTACAGAAGTGGCTATATGGACAACTTACCCTCTTCCTTCCTCTAAAAAGTTTTTCTTTTAAATTTTAGTACATGAGGCATTATTTAATTTCATTGTATATGATTACTAACATTTACTCAAACAGGCAAATAAGATTAAAAAAGTAGTTATTTTAGAGATATAAATACTGAAACTAGTCTCCAGAACTGTGGCCTCTAAGGAAAAACTGCCCAAACTTCCTTGTAACTCTGGTTTCTGGTTAGTGAAATGCACAAGGCTTTACAACACAAATTGCATGGATTTAAAAGATAAAGACTACTTACCCTTTCTGGTATCTTTCATCACTGAAGTAGAAAAGACGGGATATGTGGAAAAGAAATTCAACAAAGTAATGCAATACCAGAAGAACAAGTCCAAGATGGGTCAGACTATCAAAACAAAAAAAATAAACATTCAGATGTTTTGTTAGATGTTTAAGACAGAGAACGAAGCCAGCAAAAGTTTAAAATTGACTTACTTCAGGAGATAAGCTCCAGCAATATGAAAGAGATAGAGTCCAATGTAGACAATCTGGCGGAAGATATCTTCCTAATAGAAATAAAAAAGTAATTAGGCATTAGACACAAATTTATACATTACTGTACAATGTTACATATTGCTACAAACTATTCCCTAGTCTTGGAAATTCTTCCTGATTTATCAGGTACCTTAACGCAGCCTGTTCTGGTACTTAATTCCTTAACCTAGATCATCTAATTCCACAGTACTATCACAATACTTATTTGGTAACGCCCTACAGTTTCATGCGTTTGCGGCCCATCAGATTCTGTGAGACTGCTACAGAAATAACAGTACATGAATGAAAATGAAAAGGTTGGAATCTACATTAAATAATCAATATCATGCAAGACTCTGGCACATTGTTACTGGCAAATACAAAGAATAATGTTATTAACCAGTTATACTACACTGCATGGTCACACTTGAAGTTAGGTTTTAGCCAGCCCCATTCAACTGAAACACTTTAGAAAGACGAAATAAGAGATATGAAGTAAAATACAGATGCACAGCACACACAATGCAGAATGTGCCACCTGTGAACAGAAAGATCTCTAAATTATACTAGATAACCATAAAAAAAAAAAATCTGTCTTGAAGTGGCATGCAGAACATTCAGCTGTACTTAAATTCCTACTTTTTTTGAAAGATTCCTTAAACTTCAAGCAAGGGGCTTCAGCTTTCTCATACATATTAACATTTTAAAAAGTCTAAAAATGAAATCCTGTAAAATCTATGCTGTCTTATGCAACACTATCTCAAAGCCAAGAAAAGCACAGAATCAAACACTTCTGACAACAGCAAACACCGTACACATGCACAAAGCACGAGAAAAGAGGAAGACATACTCCAAGTGATCTGAAAGAAAAGGAAAAATGAGTTCTTTTGGGCAAATTAAACAGTCAGTACAAATGCTCAGTTTCTTCAAATACTGCTAGGACAAACCTTTCACTCTACCTTCAGAGGTGACATAACATTTAAACAGCCCATGCTGCGTGCTTAGACAAACTGTCAGGGACTGAAGGCCTACTGGAGTGATGCAGGTGGAGGCACACAATACTATACAGAAAAACTGAGTTAAAAACTTAATCTCTTATCTCTGTCAGCATTACAGACAATTAGACCCAAGAGAAGATAAGATGGCAGAGGTCAAATTGCCGTGAAAGTAGTGTTGACTATGAACTTGCTCAAACAAATGAACTATCACTCTTAAAACTTAATGGAAGACAGAGGCTGAGATTCCAAGCAGTGGCCCAGTAAAACACTATTACTCAATATAGAACACTTCTACCACTTGTGACAGTTTTCTTGAAGTTAAGAAACCTCCACACTTCGATATGAAGTCAAATTCAAGACATTATCACTAGCGCAACATAGGAACATCAGCTGCAGTGTATCTGCAAAGCATCGTGTTTATGCTGTGTCTGATCAGCATAAAAACAAAGCACATCATTACTACAATCCCAGGCTGCTCCCAGGCTCCTGAACAAAGACCTATGGTTACGTAACACACTTTGTTTCTTGAATAAAGCAGAATAAAGCAGTACTCTGGAAGTGGAGATGCAGTCCAGTCACAGAGCGACAAAATCATCACCAGCTGGTTTAGACGGGAAGGGACCTTACAGACCATCTCACCCCCTGCCATGGGCAGGGCACCCCCCACTAGCCCAGGTTGCCCAAAGCCCCATCCAACCTGGCCTTGAACACTGCCAGGGAGGGGGCAACCTGTGACAGAGGCTCTCACCACCCTCAGAGGGAAGAATGATCTTCTAACACCCAACTAAATCTACCCTCTTTCAGATTAAAATAGTTGTCCTTTGTTCGGCCACTACAGGCCCTGGAAAAAAACCCAACCAAAAACACAACAAATCACCCACAAAACTAAACAACAACAAAAACCCACACCAAAAAAAAAACCAACAAAACAAACAAACCAGAAAAAGAAGCAGCTTTCTCCATCCTTCCCTAAGCTCCCTTCAATTAATGAGAGGCAACAGTAAGGTCTTTCCAGAGCCTTCTCTTCTCCAGACTGAACAGCCTCACTGCTTCCAGCATTTCTCTGCAGGAGATATGTTCCAACCCTCTTACCATTTTTGTTGGTCCTCCTCTGAAACTGCTCTTACAGGTCTATGTTTCTCCTGTGTTGAGGAACCTAGTGCTGGATGCAGCACTCCACGTGGGGCCTCACCAGAGCAGACTGAAAGAATCAACTCCCTCGACCTGCAGCCATGTTTCTTTCATGCAGCCCGGTTGGCTTTCTGGACTGCAAGCTCACATTGCCAGCTTGCATGCAATTTTTCATCCTCCTGCATCCTCAAGGTCTTTTCTGCTGGGCTGTTCTCAATCCATTTGTCCCCAGACTGCACTGACACTGGCAAAAATCCCATCAACCATGTGCAGGACCTTGCCTGTGGCCTCACTGAACTTCATGAGATTTGGAAAGACCCACTCCTCAAGCCTGTCAAGATCCCTTTAGGCAGCATCCCTTCCCTCAAGCAAGTCAACTGCACAACTCATCTTGGTGTCACCTGCAATCTTGCAGAGGGTGAACTCAATCCCACTATGCCATCAATGAAGATACTAAATAGCACTGTGTCCCAGCACAGACCCCTGAAGATCACCACGCTTTACTGGTTTCCACTTGGCCACTGAGCCACAGACTGTAACTCTCTGGAAGCAGCCAGACAGCCAGTTCCTTATCCATCTAACAGTCCACTCATCCATCGAATTCATCTCTCTACAACTTAGGAGGTAACACTGCTGTGGGAGACCCTACCAAAAACCTTAACAAAGTTTGGGTATGGAACATCAGCCCCTCTTTCCTCATTTACTGATGCAGTCACTCCACTGTAGAAGATCACTAAATAAGTCAGATATGATTCACTCTTGGTGAAGCCAGGCTGGTGAGTTTGAAACACTCAAGTTTAAAAAGGGAATTACAAACGTACAGTGAGACTGAGCAAAACCATGCAAACAGACTACACACATTGGTCCAGGAAGGTAAAACACGTTACCAAAATATCTACAGTAAACTCAGTGTATTGAGAACCCCAACAGAGAAAACTCTTACGCAGAGAAAAGGATACTGTTAAAAAATGAGTTGGAAAATCTCAGTATATAACTAATCAGAACTGTTGAGGACAGTGGTATTTAAATCAAATCCCAGGGTTTAATATTCCTTGGACTTATCAAGTTATTCACTGCTTATATTCTACACCTGTATCATGATTCCTGAAGCAATTCTAGACTTCAATAAGACCATTCAGACTACTAATTACGAGAAAAAAAAACAGTTGAAGAGAAAAACTCACATTCATTTGCTCAGGGGAAAATTCTTTTAGTAGATGAGAAACTAGTAAATTCTATTTATACAACAGATATCAATCCATTTTTCTGCAGTTAGATACAGGATTTAAGTGAAAAAAAACCTGTATTCTCACACAAACAATGGAGCAGCCAAAATTCTAACAGCAAAAGCGGGTAATACAAAAAAAGAATAGGGCATGAAATCTAAGGTAACACATTCCTCTTGAATTGAAAAGAAACGAGGTATTCCACTATTAAGAGTTGCTTTGTTTGCAATTGTTAGATTTACATATTAAACTTACTTTTTTAGTTTTCTGGAAGTACAATTCTGGAAAAGCATGAAACCAGTATGCCAACTGTAAGATGTAGAAAAACTTCATTTGAAACCTGTACAATACAGCAAAAATGAAAAAAAAAAATTAATGCACTTAAAACATTTCAGAGACTTCCTAGCAAACACATTTAATAACTGTCTCTGAAGAAAGAAAAATAAAAATTCATCAAGCCACCCAACTCAAAAGATTTTTTTAAAAAAGACAAAATTGTTAAGATAAATAAAGCTCGCAAGAACCTAACTAAATACCACCCAACACAAAGAGAATTGTATGCTACAAATTGACAGAGAATAAAGATCCTCCATAAATGAGCAGAACAGTGTAGTTTTACCGAGTACTTATTCTACACAAATTGTATGTGACACACCCTACATTTAAAACACTCCCTCCTCTCCCTAACAATCTTCTAAGGAAGTCGCCTTACGGAATCAGAGTGTGCGGATAGTCCCTCCACAGAGAGGTTGGATCTGAGATATAGTTCTCCTAAAAAAAAAACAAAAACAAAAACAAACACCAAACAAAACAAACAAAAAACCCAGTGAACATTCAAATATGCTACTTTCCTAATCAGAAAAAGAATAAACATACATGCATGTATTTATGTATATCCATCTGTGTACATACAACCATGCCCCTATCTACACAAGCAGGTAAAAGATGCAGATCAATATATTTCCTTTTACAAGCAAACAAACTCAAAACCCACCCCCAAAAAACCCAGCCTCAAAGCTCAAGAGATGGCTGCACTAGCTATGAAAAATAAAAAGCATCCAAACAAACCAAGCATTCATTAAAGATAACATCCTTACAGGATGAGGTTATTTCAGCATCACTGCAGCCCTTGGAAACTGCTGACAAGCTTTGAGCTTAACTAAGGAAAGGTTTTTCAAAAGACACTGTGTTAAGGGAAAATAAAAATCATACTCTTCCCCTTTTTTGAAACTGGGCTTATATATATATATATACAGGCACCAACAGAATGTCATCTAAAAGCACACACTCACCTAGGCCTACAGCAATCTGATCATACACCCTAGGCTGCCAAAACGTTACATATGGGTTTTTAAACATTTATTTTATGCTAATAAGCCAACACAGAAAAACTACAAAGAATTAAGTACAACAGTTACGTTTTATCATATTCAGTTGACAGTAAATCAAAGTAACTCACACTGAGCAAGAGTAACACCACTGGACTTAGGACTCAGTGATGAGTACAGCCTAACGCTAAAATGAGCTAAACCAAGAAAAACAAAACACAAACATATGATGGTAAGTTTTGTGTTTGGTTTTTTTTTTTTGACATCTCATAATATAAACAGAAGAGAAATTGTACTTACAGAGACAAGAATACTTGTTCCCCAAACACAGGAGAGAAGATAGAATGCACTAAGTTGCCCAGACTCATTGAATTTGCTATGCTTTGTTTTTGAAAAGTGCATTTTCCTGTTAATTTTCTGTAATGAAAGTTCATTGTTATTTATATGTGGTAGTACTTAACATTTACCTGTTAATTGCACTTGAACATCTGAAAGTTTCAATATATGTTTTAACTGTTAAAAGCTTTAATGCAAAACTTCAGAGTTAACTGTCTTAAAGACTAATTAAAACATTACATTTATCTCAATTAAAAGAATTATTATTTTGTACTTACATCCAGTACATACTCCTGAATTATGGCATGTATGATTATTGCTATAAGCATGTAAAAGAAAATCGTAGCCAAGTCTTTGATGCCATAGTGGTAGAGAGAAATTGTTTCCGCAGACTGTTCTTCTAAAAGACAAACAAAATTAACTGTTCAGGCACCAATACAGTTTACGGGCTAATCAGTTTGTTGTTGCAACGTGAGACCTTTCAGACAGAAGTCGTTTCTAGTCAGCTGAACAAACGAAAGTCAAATTGAGCTGCCACCATGAGCTAGGTCACTAGATTGTTTACAGTCATCTTCCCTGTCACATCATGAACTAGATTTGATTCTGGAAAGATGTACTACAAAATATAAAACTTAAGTGCACTTAGGAAGCTTACTGAAATGTATTAAAAGGGAGCTATAAAATTGTGCTGAACTATCACCCCACTCTGACTAGTAAAGACTGTCATTTGCAAAGCCAGAGTAAGAATTAATGTGAACTCATCTACTAGTTAATGATGTTTTAGCACTAACAATGGATCCAGCAACAGAAACACTGTCCCTAACTTAATTAAAATGGTGTTTTACCAAAAAGACAAGTCCTTGAAAATTGCTTATGATCTATTCAAATCGACAAATTCACTTACCCTCAGTCTAGAGAGCATGGCATACTAATAACTGGCAAATACACTGTCTCATAGCTAACCCTCCTTCAAGCTACCTACCTGTGGCAGGAATGGTAACATTATACTGAAGTGTAACAAAAATGACAGCTGCTTTTGCTGTGATCTGAAAGAGAAAAAACAGAAGTACTATGAATTTCCACTGATATAAGATCTATTGAATGGAAAACACTTGCCCATAGTTTTAGCACCCCTCCCCAAGCATGTCTGCCGCCATGCCCATCTCCCTCCAAACTGATCAATTCACATTATCACACCTCTTCACCTGACTTTTCAAAGGCAGAACACCTTGTGTGATGTATACAGCTTTGTTTACAGAATATCCCATCTCCTGAACGAAATATCCTCAAAAACGCTACTTGCAGTTTTCTCTACATTAAAACAAAAATACATTCTGCAATTCTTTCTCCAGTCCATACAGTATTATTACAGTAACAGATTGTATAGTAACATGTAATCCCTTGGCCATGGTGCATGCAGAAGAAACTTAAATTACTTTCCAATTTGGCAAAATTTCAAAGTTGATTATAATATTCATAAATCTGGTTGATTTGGAAAACATGTCAGGAAAGGAGAAAAGGTATAAGGAAGGGTCAGCTGCATACCAATTCAATGAAATTAGCATTCTTTTGACCACAGGGATCCTCTGGCAAGAAGTGTAAAACAAAAAAAATTACATTTTGCAGTAGCGGTATTACCCTTTTCTGATGGGCAGTAAGAAAAAGCAGAATGAATAAGAGAGGAGGAAAAAAAAGTTTGTTCTAAAGGTTCTGGTTTGTTTTGTTTTTTTTTTTTTTTTTTAGAGGTAGGGTGGTGATACTTCAAAACGCCCCATAAATAAGCAAGTGCACAAGTTCTTATCTGTCAATAAGTATAAATTATTTCCAACATGAACTTATCTTTGTTGAATCCAATATAAAATCAACATGTCTTATCAGAAAGGGAAAAATAACCACGCTTTACAATACTTATATATGATTCCTCATTGCTGTGAAAACCTAGTGTCCACACTGCATTTACACCAACAAAAATCCCCAAACCGAGACTCCTTTATGAATCTTGGAAGGATACTTTGCATATCTGAAGATAATGATTAGGTTGCTTTCAATATTTATTATTGTTAAAAATAAATCTTACTTCACATGAAAACTAGTGCTCTGCAAACAAGCCCTAGCAATCCCTGGATTTACAGTGGACTATTCACTCCGCGTAACTTCAGGGAAACCAACTATATTTTCCTTGACATTAGCGAAGCCATCTATGGCTCCCTATTCATCAAGGGAGCCTTCAGAGGACAATTACAAACGTTAGTCAATTCTTAACTGCCCTTTATGAGCAGCTTTGAAGGATCCTTCAAAGTCCTAATTCAGTTGTACAAGTCATGCAGTATAAACACCTTACCATACCAGCATTCACCACAGCAGGTGATTTCCAAGACCTCTATCAAAGCACTTAAAAACTGCAACAATCTTCTCAGCCATACCACACCTGTACCAACAAAGGCATATGATCCCAGTATGCTGGATTAAAAAAGCCTGGAAACAAAAGACTCCAGCACATCCAAGTCCCCAAAACCTGGAAGCACCCCCTCCCTCGGATCATTCATGGCCAGGCTGGATGGGGCTTTGAGCAACCTGGTCTAGCAAGGGGTGTCCCTACCCATGGTAAGGGGTTGGAACTTTAAGGTCCTTTCCAACCCAAACCAGTCTATAGCTCTAAAGCTTCCAAACCTACCCATAATATTGTAAATGCAGTAAGCCAGAAGGAGACATAAAAGGTAATAACGTGTTACATCCATCTCTTTAACCTCAATCCCCAGAAAACCACCATATAAGGACTGTCTCTCGGTCATTTCTGACAGCATACCCAAACATAACAGCTTTCTTGGTCTGCCCTCTTTTGTCTTTCCAAATCTATAACTTTTCCTGACTCCACTGGCCTCTTGTGCTAAGCGATGTCAACAGCTGGTGAAGATTATTTGGAAAGCCATTCATATAACAAGAAGGCTCACNGGCGGGGGGCCGATGGCTCCGCGCGGCGGCGCGAAGGGGAGCCCGCTTGGCGCCAAGCAAGGGCCGCGCGCACGAGCGGTGCCTGCACGTACACGTCACCGTTTGTTTCCCTTCCCCGCCGCGCGGCCTGCCGGGAG
>VXBZ01001201.1:1028131-1101719 GCA_013399135.1 Heliornis fulica | reverse complement strand
GACGAAGCCCCCGGAGCGGGGGCGCCGGTGCCACCTCACCTCGAACATGAGCCCCAGGAGGAAGATCATGGCCATGCAGGACACGATGTCCGCATGGTTCTGCACGACGAACTCGTGGCTCAGCACCGGCGGGTTCTTGTTGCTCTTCTTGCGGATCGCCATGGCGGGCAGGGAGCTGGGCGCCGCCGCCTCCTNGCCCGACCCCGGGGCCGGCGAGGTGCAGCGCCGGCAGTTCAAACCGACCAACTCCGGCGCGCCCCGCGGTGCCCTCCTTCGCCCGTGGGAAGGGGGTGGCGGGACGGGCTGGGGACTGTTAGCCGAGCCGTGACACGGCGCTGCCTACTCGGCAGCGTCGGCCGGCTGCTCGCTGGCGGTAGCCCAGAGGCCTCCTTGGACACCGGGTCAGTCCCCCTCTCCCACCGAGGCAGCAGCGACAGGAAACAGCCGCGAGCTCCGCCGGCGCCGTGGAAGAGGTGGCCGCGCTCCGGCTCAACGGCTGGTCGGAGAGGGCTGCCCCCGCTGCGGTGTGCGCCCGCAGAGGCGTGCCAGGCTTCGGTGTCCCCACCCCGGCACCTCTCGACAAGCAGGGTCACCTCTGATTGCCTTCTCCTTTCCCCAAGGGCTGTGGCTTAAGTTTTGTTGCTGTCAGACCTCCGCCAGCTGGAAGTTGGGAACCCGGAGCGTGCAATGAGGCAGCTGGGCTCGCTCCGGCGAGGGCTGAGCCGCAGCTCGAAGTACGGCTTTCTATCTGCGGGCAGCGGGCGCCTACCTTACATGCTTACATTGTATGTACTGCGTCGCCTGGAAAAACAGGCGTTAACCAAGGAGCAGGAACAAGGAACCTAGTGACAAGCAGAAGGAAAGAAAAACTAACTGGGAAGTATAGGAGGAAGAGACATTAAAAGGGAGAGACATTAACTCAATGGCAGAAAGCTGTTACCGGGTTAAAACGGATGAATGAGGAGGTCTGAGAGATCAGCACTGATGCAGAAAGCATTCAGGATGAATTGAGCTACCACACTACTTCCCCCGCCCCCCCCCCCTTTTTTTTATTTTATTTATTAAACCTTCTGGCTGACAGATACTCCCAATGGGTATGTAGAAAAAACAATAAAGGAGTAATTTATAGCTGAAGTTTAGTGTTGCCGGCATGGCTTTTGCTGGCAGCAAAGGGGTAAGAGGTCAAGATGCAGCTTGTATAAAGAAAGTACGGCTCAGCCTTCCCGGACAGAGACTGTACACCAAACACAGGGCATGAGATGTTTTTAATAGGTATCAGACAGAGGCTCGTGGAGCAGACTCAGTATATGAACAGACTTTTCAATTGAAACATCTCCATTAGCTGTGAAGGTGCTCAGAGGTTTTGTATGAATTTATTAGCTCAGGAGCCAGGAATACTTCATGGTGATCTGGGGTACTTTAAAATAAATAAAAAGCTACAGAAATTTCTGCCTTCATCATTGGTAAGGGTTTGGTGGTTTTTTTTTTTTTTTGTTTTGTTTGTGTAATATAGAAAGTTTAACCAAACATTCATATTTCAGCCCCAAGATGTTTTTGTATCTTGGAAATCTCTTCATCCCCTGGCCACACCAGAATTTTGTAACTGCAGTAAGAACAACATGCTTTCAATGACACTAATGTGAAATGACATCCTGATTGCATACTACGTGGTCATGTATGCAACATAAGGCACCACTGAAGTACAGTGGTTTAGGATAAAAATTAGAATCCTTTTTGCAATGTAGTCTTCCATCTATTTCCCATTGCAGCCTGAAAGGAAATCAGGTCATCTCATCTCCGCAGAACAGAACGAACAGGACTTAACTGGGACAAGACATCCTTTCCTCAAGCTGAGATCAGCAAGAGCCTCGGGTGTCTGCCGGCAAGTCCTCTCACACAGGCACAGCGAGCTCCTTGGCTTTAACTCAGTTGCTCCTGAGGCTATAGGGTAAGCTGCAATACTGAAATGGAAAGAGGCAATTTGTTGCCTCATCTGAACAGTTTCCACACGTTCCCTCTATCAGAGCTCTTTCTTCTCTCATGTGACGTTTCTTATGGCTCCTTAGGTGAAGTGGGATGATCTGACACAATATGGACCCTCAGCCTGGTCTGATCCTGACAAGGGGTTGCTGATGTGTGTTTGCCATGTTTTTTTTCCAGATGTCCATATTTTGATATATTAGGCTTCAGAGTGATCACATCATTTAGGAAGGAAGTTCCTGACAGTCTGAAATGGGAGAAGCGTCTGACATCTTCTCCACCCGTGCCCACCACCCCTCCTCAACTACCACAACCTTGCCATGCACACCCAATACACTATTCCAGGTGGAAAGACTGGAGGATTCGGTGGTAAGTGCATCTCTGCGTCTGCAGTGACAGATACAAACGGAACAATGTCCTTCCTACTTGGGAACCTTTCTGGAATTCACTCTGCATCAAACATGGTTAGAGATATAACCAAGAAAGACATTTTAGCAATGTAATAGAAAACTTCCCAAAAGGTTTTTACTACCATCAAAATTATGTTTTGTCTAGGTCTTAAACCTAACAAATGATGCTGCCTCTCAGGACAGGATCTTAAAATTAGCTGGCAGGGAGGCTAGAAATGCAATTTGTGCTTCTTCCAGTTTCTGTCCCCAGCTGTTTAGCAAGTTAATGCATGAAATGGCATTGGCCCTTCTAGCCTAGTGAGACGGAAATTGCCCCATCTCGGTTTTTTATTCTTAACTTGTAATGACTCTGCACAGATGCATGCAGTCAACAGCAAAGATGGAAATAGTCTAACTTTAACTTCTATGAATACATGGCAAATAGCTTACATTAGCACTCTATATTTAAATAAACAAACATTCCTCCTGATTTATAATATCTAAATCAACAAGAGTCTTAAGACTTTTACATGTTGTAGTTGACTTAATATCATTTTATATACAACTCAGTAACAGTGCAATTTCAGCTTTTAATGTTTCACAGACACTGTATACAAACATTAATGCCAAATCTGGTTAAGCTGCAATTTCCCTCATTTTTGAGAACGTCAGGCATTTGCTGCATCATCCTCTTGCCTTCTTTGCTGCCTGCAAGTTCCAACAATACTTTAACTGAATTTTAAAGCCATTTCCATGTATTTAAAAATGAAATATAGTAAAACACAAGAAAATGTTACATTTTGCCTACCAGCAATTTCTTCTTTAGCTCAGAAAGGTAATGACACATCACCTCTTCATACCAGTTTCCTGCTGGCTTATGTTCTCAGACCAGAAAATTGTACCATTTCACTGATCTTTCTGCTTTCCTGAAGCAAAATGACAGCATTTGGAGCACATGAATTAGATTTTTTAAAAAAGCAAGCAGTGATAAATCCCTTTTTACTCCTAACAATTGAAAAGGTAACTATAAATTAATGAAATAGCTATAAGAAAATTATAATTATTAATGGCGAGAAGTCCATTTGAAAGCTTGTGTGATTATGACAAAACTATCCAAAAGGAACTGAAAAAAAAAATGTTTGTGGCTGAAATGGAAAAATGGATATAAACAGAAAATAAAAAAAGAAGAAAACCTTGGACACATGGAAAAGACTCCATAATGGCACTGCACAAAGTGAAAAGTGAGCAAGAGCCATGATGTGGCAAAAATCAGATCAGTGAAGTTTGCAAAAAGCCCAATTTCATACAACAAAAAGTTATTACTTTTTATCCCTCTTGAGGAGTCTGGTTACTGCTGCTTCAGAATGTGGTTTGGATTGCTGCTCTTGGGAATATTTTTGTACTAGATTTGGCTCAGCTGATCAGAAAAAGTGCCATCAGCTTCATAAGATAATGATAATTCTTAAGACATGCCTTAAATACCTGAACATATGCATGTTTCACAAAGCAAGGTACAGGACTTGTACGAAGAATGGATTTAAAGGATTTTCAAGGACACGTATTTGCCTTCGGTACTTTCAAACATCTCTTATCTGATTTTTTTTTTTTAAGGTTGAGACAGCATTAAAGGAAGTGCATAAATCATAAAAACTTCACACACTTTGAATACACACAGTAATGCAAATATTTATATGCTATTCTGAAAGTTTAAGCTACACAGAGAACTGAACTTGCAGTTTAATCTCAAATACTGTACTTTGATACACTCTACAGTACACCTTGCAACCAAATACAACCTTTATTTAAAATATCTGTAGTTTAAATGAATTTAATGGCACAACCATAATCGTGTTATGAAGTGATAGACAGTCTTAACGTCATGTGGGAATATATCTCAATTTTTACAGCTTTTTCATATTCTTGCAGAATCTTGGAATTTCTCTGCTTCAACTCTGCATTTTTTGACATTGATTAGTTAAAATTAATGAATCCCACAGAAATGGTGTTTCCACCAGAAAACAGAAAAGTCTGGAACTACTTTCAGCATCTGTTAAAACCTATTTCAGTGAGTGGACAGCAAAGATATACACAGACAGCTGAATTAGAAAAGGTATATAAACTCCAGTAAATATTTACATCCATTAACAAAAATAACTTGGTTTTTAGAATGTACAGATAACTTACTAGAAAATCACTTTTTGAAAAACACAAGAAAATTAAAACAGGTTTAGAATAACATCAATTCTTTGTACTAGTTTTACATATCTGATTCATTAAATTCATAATATTGCTTTATAATATATTCAATATTAAGTTTACAAGGCTTTGCTATTTGTCTTCTGCCAGCCATGATAAAGCTGGGTATTTTATAAGAGGTAACATTCAATTCTTCATGTGCATTCCATTTTTTAACTTGGTACCTACCAGGTTATTTTTCAAATTCCCCTCAAGCAGAATATGAAAACCATTAGTAAAGTGCCTGTAATATTGCTTTAAAACTGTGTTACCACTTAAAAAAAATTAGTTTTTATTTTACATCTTGTCTGAGCTCATCATTATACATTTTTATGCCACAACTGCAGATTTAAAATATTCTTGAGCAATCTTGTGTAACTCATAAATTGTTTTTCCATCTGAGGTTGGGAGATGCCTCATGTACTGTAAGGAAAAAAAGACCAAATTAGTCACTAACCAATATCTAGATGCTACATATAAACAATCAGACTATGTCAAACTTAACCTGTACACAGATATGTATATACATGTCATTTTTTATCAAAACTACTCATACTTTCCTCCAGGCCAGTACTGAATTTTAACAGAAGCTGACAAATACAAACTATTTCATAACATAACCTTGCAATATACATAATGTTTAATAAAAAGGTTTAATAATCCTATGGATATTTAAAGTTCAGAATATGAAAATGTCTAGATGCTAAGAAATCAGAGGTAGCAGAGCACTTGCTTAATTTTCTGAAATTTATTAACTTTAGAGGAAAAAAAAAGTTTGTGCTGCTAAATTAAGAAGTCAAATTGTTTTTCTCTCTTTGTCAGCTGTGTTTTAAAAATGTTAAACAATTGACAATATATGTCATAAATGACATATATTATATACATATATGACAAACATATAAATGACAAACATATTTAGATCCAAACATGGGAGAAAGCTTAAACGTTGCACCATGCTCCTGTATAGAAGACATAATTTTTCTTTTTAAAGTGGGAAAAACAAATCTCTAAAGGCAGTAACATTCCTAACAAGTTATAAAAGTTACGTACCAACATGCACTGCAAACTCTAGAATCAAATGGTGAATTAATGACTGTAGCAGGCAGCATATGACCTTAATTTGCATGGAATAGCTCTCTTGTAGTATTGTAATATGCCTGTCATGTTCATTACCCACACTGACAACACACTTCTTTGGAAAAATATTTTGTGAAAATTAAGCAGACAGTGTTACAACTACAACTCAAGTCTTCCACACTGAGAACAAAACTTGAAATACTACAACTCAGACTATGTGGAAAGGACACTGTATCAAAACCAAATGAACAAGTAACATGAGTAAGCAAGCATTTGTATGCCACCCGCTCAGAATCAACAGAATCAATTGTCCTTAATTTGAACTGAAAAATTGACAAAGGTCACATGATGGTTTTTATCATACATCTGGGTCTAAGCTTATATAAAAAAAAAATAAAAGCAAGTGTTTTCACACTGCAGAGATAGTACAGAAAACCCCCATGTGTTCTGATGAGACTGATTTTGTCCTCTGTGAGCACAAATTAAAGATGAAACACCAAACCAAACAACTTTGAAGGGCACTTCTTGTGTTTCAGCTTTCTGCTGAACTGAGAACTTCCAACTGGAGTGGAAGAGTCAATTCTTACTAGTAGCTTCTCTTGTAATTCTTAGTTATTTCTTTTTTTTTTTCTTAGTTATTTAAACTTTCTAATCATTTTGAGCAGTTGCTACACTGTGAGCAGGTATCTAATTTAAACTCTAACTCTGCTACTTATTCAAAATTCAAAGGTGATTTATAGGGAAGTCAGCTATTTTTAGCCAGTAAGCATGAAAAGGGTGTTTTGGGGAAAACAAACAAACAAAAAACCCACGACACACAAAGCCTCCCAAACATAGAACAAACCCCAAACCCTGCAGACTGCCCAGCAAGGTTGTGGAGTCTCCTTCTCTGGAGGACACATTCCTTTGTGACCTACTCTAGGTGATCCTGCTCTGGCAAGGGGGTTGGACTAGATGATCTTCTGAGGTCCCTTCCAGTTCCTAATGTTCTATGATTCTGTGAACCCTGGCTTAAGAGATGAAAGTCACTAGCTCATGCAAAAAAAACCCAAAACAAACCAAAACCCAAAAAACCAACAAAAAACTCCTGGACATTTAAGATGCATACACAGTCTTTTGTAGGGAAGACTGCAAATCTGCTTTTAAAGAGATTTTATCCACTACTTCATCTAAACTGAAAATGTTGCTTGAGCTATTCTGGCAATGAAAGAAAGGGATTAATAGTCAACAGCATCTGACACTCCAGAGGAATCCTGTGGAGCCAAACTGGAGAAATGTGTAGATCAACGTTGTATGTTAATAATCATGAGCCAAGCACTATCATGCTGGTAAGCTTCTGGGGCATTATGCACAAAATATGCTTTAAATATTCTGAACTTCAGTAATGATGATACTGGTGTGGTTCCAGTCTAATTTCTTTGAATACAAAGCATGTCATTATTTTTACAAAAATTAAGTCTTAATAATAGAACAATTAGTACCTAGTAGCTGATTTATCATTAAAATAAGCAGGCCTAAGTTGGAAAAGTACACTAATTTCATCTTGTTACTCAGGTTGATAAATGCTGAAAAACTGAAGCAGTAGTAAATATTCACATAATTATTTACTTGTAAGTAGACAGTCCTGGATGCAGTTATGTAACACACAGAAAGAAGTATTTTCCTTAGCTTCTGGCTGAATAACATTTCCACATGCAAATGCCATTACAGAAATAGAATACCTCACCTTGTTCACTAGAAGTAAAGGCAGTAAACTAAATATAGTTGCTCTACTTAAGTCCTATACTAATCAGAAATTGTAAAAATCTACACTGTGTGATTTTAATCACCTCTAGAACACAAATATATATGTTTATGAAAGGCAGAAATGTAAATGTAATCCCATAAAATGTTATGTACATGCGTATTTAGGCATGGATTTCAGAAAATGCACAAAGGTATACATGTTTTAAATAAAAATTCAAAGATATCTGCATTGGTGTAATCTCTGTTCTAAGCAAGTCACAAATAATTTATAAAGTATTTTATGAAAGGCTAGAAATACTGTATGACCATAGGCTTTTTGTTTATAATTCTACTTCAGATTGTCTGAAGGATAGCTATGACAACTAATTGCACTTCCCCCTCCTTCCTCGAAATAATGCACTAAAATACCATGAGAAACAGTACGCAGAAAATAAACATGAAAATCACACTTCTTCCATCCACAACTTACACACTTTTCCTTCTTTCTCCAACTTCTTCAAGTGGACAAGGAGGTTACTTTCTGCTGCTAGAAGTAAATTCTCAGGGATCTCCTAATGGGAACACAAATAGGCATTTTACATTTGTTCAAATATATCCTAATTGGATTTATGTTAATATAAAGAATTCATGGTTTATTACCATAGATTTTCCTCTTCTGAATTGCTATGTTGCACATCCAGTTATATAATACCAACTGGAATGAGTAAATCAATTTTACAACAGTTAAGCTAGTAGCCCAATAATATTTGGATTTTCCTCTTTTTTGTATTATCCAGTGGTATTATGCAAAAGTTGGCAATGCTAAGAAGACTCCGCTCTTCTGAGCTCAGTCTGCACTGGGTTATCAGTGTAGGTGAGCACTTTCAAATACAAATTTAAAAATGCATTTCCCTACAGATACTTATCACTTCTATCTCATGACAGTATTTGCATGGATTTAACTATCTTTTAGCAATTAGTATCTGTAAATGAGTAAACAATTTAAAAATACAGCAGCCTCAGGACAACAAAACACCTTTTAAAATTTCCCAACGCTCATTAGGTAAAACCAAGAACATTTGTCAAAATCCCCAATCTCCAGCTCTGTCATCATACCATTACAGCCTTGTTTCTGAAAATTAAAAAATTCTCCAAATAATGAGAGTCTGACAGGAAAACTCACGAATCAGTAAATTGTGGATCTTTAAAATCCTTTGAAAGAATATACTTTTTTGTTTGAAAAATATGAAAGCTTTAGTAGTAATGAAAATACTCTTATCATAGAGAGATAGGACCAGTGGTTTGTGATTTACAGAAACATGTGATTTGCTGTATACTTAAATCTTGTAGTTCAAACAGCCACAGGTAATGGTATATCAGCACTGAAAAATGTTCAATGTGACACAGTCATTCTTTTGGAAACCGGGGATCAGCAGAACCATGAAAATCGAGTGGTGAAGCTGTTACAGATCTGTTCACACGCCACAGACATTGGCAAATCCGATATTTTCCTCCCAAGCAAATGGTGTTATCTCTTTTGTATCTACTTCATAGGCGGGATAACCCCCGTATCACATCTACCAGATACCGAGGTTACAAAAGTGATAAAGTATCAGAAAAGAACCCTTAGGCCTGCCTAATGACACATGTGCTATCCAACCACCGAGCGCAATATTAATCTCTGTGAAACTGCAGTTCACCTGCACCCTTCTACAGACTGATTAAATCAGGAACCAGAAAATGTCAACAATCTTTCAACAGACTCCAAACACACTTTGGCAAATCAAAATATAACAGTCATTTCATAGCTTTCCCTTAGAACCGAGCACTGCAATTTTTGCTTGGTCCTGTGAAACTGTGCTTAGGACCATCTAGTGAAATAAGTTTGCAAGAATCATCTGGGTCCCACTCCAATGAAGTGCTTGAACAATACAACTTAAATGCACAGTCATATACGAATTTTGAACTTTTTTTTTAAAGAATTTTTTTTTCTCTTTTAAAAAACTACCATGGTCTTCACTCAGGTACTTAAAAATTGTTACATACAATGTTATGAACATAACCTCAATTTTCTTTAGTTTAATCCAGAAACTTTTAATCGACAATTACCTTGTATACTAACTTTACAAGCTCCGAGGACGTATATGATTTTCCAGCGTTCTTCTGGAAAACATTTAGAATTTGCTGTTCACGTGCCATTCGGTGAGAAATGTAGCTTTGGATTCTAGCATTTGCATCACGTACTACTGGGCCATGACCTAAATCAAAACACATGAACCACAGCACTATTATTTAAATCTGGCATTAAGTATGCTACTGAACACTGGAATCCTTCTTACATAAATTCTGGTAGACTTAAAAGTCAAAAAACAGGAGCAGCACCTTTATGTACCACCTTGTCAGAGTATTCTCAATTTTAAACTGTAAGACACTCTGCATGTTTTTTGGGTTGTGGGTTTTGGTTTTGTTTTTTTTTTTTTTTTTTTTCCCCACACACAAATAGACCAAAATTAGGTATGAATGTCTGCATCTTAGTCTGCAATTTAGCATTAAGATGGAAAGGAAGAATTAGGATCTGAAAAAGAATGAATGAGGAAAGGGATGAAATAAGGAAAACATAGAAAGACTACTTCAGGCTATTCAAAAACCAAAAAGGAAAGGAGCTCTCTGATGAATGGATGTGAAAGATGAGATTCAGATTACTGTACTACCTTCCTCTGTCTGTTTCACTCTTCCCAAAGGACACTGACACTGATAATTTAAATCAATACTGCTCTTTGAACAGTAGTGACTGAGGCAAGGGACTCGGGTACTGTTGTCCTGCTGTGGGGCTATCTTGCAAACACAGAGGTAAGAGAAGTAACACATTCAATTGTAACAGATACATTTTCCAGGAAAGATTTTCCAAGCTGACTCACACATTGTACTTTATTCCCTTAAGAACATACTTTGACAGGTATGACAAAAAAAAAAAAAAAAACAATAGAGGACAAATCAGTGAGCCAATCAGAATATGTCAGGACAGGAATAAGCAACACACAAGGAGGGTTCTGTGTGGATCATTTTATGGCTGGCTAGTTAATACACAAAGTACATGTTTTTTCCTGGACTTACTGTGACAGATCAGAAATATTCAACTTACTGAAAGGTTTCTGAAGCAAACTAGAAAAATACTTAAGTTGTAAAGCACTAATCTTTATGTAAAAGCCTCACGATAGGCTAACATTACAGATGAAATGAAACTACTTTTCATACATGAGAGTTATGTGCACAGAAATTAAATTCAATGTTTTACCTTTAGGGAAATTTACTTGAATGTGATGAATCAGATGATTTATATAGCAAGATGTCCTATTTCTTTGCCTGTACACCTCACCTAAAGTAGCAGCAGCAACTTCCAGGTCTGTCATTCTAAAATCCAAGTAATTTATAAAATAAATAGAACAGAAACTGATGTAAAAACCATTCACTTTCAAATTTTTTTGTTATCATCCAAACTGGACAGTTGTTTTTGATATTCTCTAACTACTTTGAAAAAATCACTATACTCTTTACTTGCAATTTCAAGTTAACTGATTAAGTGGGTTTTTAGTTTTAAGGCTTTTTAAACTAGAGCTTTTAATTTTTTTTTTTATTTTTTGCCTATGGACAGGCAACTTATGGAAAAAGAGCAACTAATTTTTCATCTTTTGCCTATCTGTGAAATAAAAAAAGTGTCAAAGGAATCTATCCTTTAGCAAGTCAAAACATTTATGCATATCTCAAACATTCACTTCAGATTGGAAATTCTTCAATATACACTGAAGCTTACATCGTGCGAGACAGTATTAGAAGTTACATAACATGAATATAAAACTGTACCCTCATGTGCACATATATTTAATGATTTTAAACATATTTAATCTATAGCTATTGATGATAATGAGAACTGTCTATTCTCTACTGACAGAAGTCATGTTAAAGTATTCAAATTTAAGGCCTGCACATGGAATTACCAGGCAGTCTTAAAACCAGTCCCTACTCTGCCAAGTGCTTTAATTAACTCACACTGTAAGACCAATGCTAGTACCTGGAATAAAACATATATTTTGCCAAGTTAAAGGCACTTCATATTAATTTCATTATCTGATACACAGCCATTGTGTATGCATATGCATACATTAAAATGATGCAAGAAACCTTGGAACCAATCTAGATGTTTCTTTTTACTATCCGTAATTTTTCAGGGACAGCAAGACAGTAAACTTCATTAATAAATCAGTCAGTATCTGCATTAATGTAAAATGTTTCCGACCATGTGGAATAGATGTCTCAAAATACAACCAACCATCTTTCCAGTATCTCAGTTTCTGTATCAGTGTCATATTCTTTGACCAGATGATCAGGAACACTAAGTTTTTATTCTCATAACACCCTGTGAAGTAACAGATTCTATTTACAGTAAATCAAAGCACCCAGGACAAAACCGAAGGAACCACGTGGCTTATGAAATCTTGCACCTATTTCTAACTCCAGTGCTTCAGTTCTCCTGCATTATCAAGGACCACCGCTTATTATCGCGGGACGGGGAGCCCTCTGCTGGCTGAACTCCACCTTCCAGTCCCACGGACTCTCGTCAACCATCGACTGGGAACAGGCTGTTTACATACTAAATTAAACAGACTGTTTACACACTAAATTAAAGAAGAAACACGAAAGTGGAAGAACTGCCAAAATCCAGGTACTCACACCTAGACAACTACCAGCTTGTTACAAAAAATCATGCTCTTATACATCTGATTTTGAGGCTGCAATGTGAGTGCTAAAGCCATCTCGGGAACAGAAACAGCTGCAGAATTATGGAGACGTAAAACTGCAACAAAGTACTGAACTTACACAGAATGTATTGGTAAAGCAACCTTCTGGTATAGTTACCATTTCACTGATAATGATACATAATGATACACAATGATAGTATAAAAAGCTGCTGATTGACCAAGTTATCTTTTACACAAGTGCACATACATTTTGAGATATGGGGATTAAAAAAAAAAAAAAAAAGATAGTTCCAAACCATCTCAATACCTGGCTACTCACCCCTGAAAATACATAATATCCAATGGCTTTCTAACTGCAAGTACAGCAGGAATGTACTTACAACTGTGCAGCAAACAGTTACAGATAAATGACACAAATCTTGATGAATGTGTAATCTAGATAAATGATGATTAAGGAGACAGTGAAATACAGCATACTGATAATCCCGATAGAATTTGGCATACATAGGGTTTTGTGAGGCGGAAATCCAATCAGACTGTATTTTGTGGGTATTTAAGAAATAAAGTAGAATGTTTGATTGATGGTAGATTGAGATTCTGGAGGTTAAAAATTTCTTAGTTTTACCAGTAGTTAAATGAGCAACCGTGAGCAAGTTGCTATTTCTGTCTATGTCAGCCTCTACATCTATGGAATATCTGTAATGGCATTTTTTTAAAGGGCATTTTTATGCTTAGATCTTAAAGCACTTAAAGAACTTTGACTTCAAAAGAAGCCTATTTTAAGAATTAACACAAAAGAGATTTGGTTATGTAGGCTAAACATAGATGGTTAATGTAGGAAGACAGAACTGAAGACGTAGACAAAGTTACTCAGAATGACAACTCTAAGAAGATGAAACAGAAAAATCTGAAAAAAATCCTGAGCTGTAGCTCTGAAAAATCAAATAGGAACTTAAACGTTAGTTTCCTAATGAATTCTTAAAATCCAGTCTTGTCTGTATGAAAAGTTAATGCATTCCCAAAGTGTGGGGGAAACAGAGGAAAAAAATTAAAGCAAACTTATAGACTGAATGAATCAGCAACTTATTTTTAGAACATGATGTTTTGCCTCTTGGCTGTTGTTCAAGTTTAAGCTAAGTCATTAATTAAGACAACCATATGACAGTTCTTCAGCTTTCCAAGATGAACTGGCATCACTCAAAAAACATTACTAGGTACTCACATTGGCAGTGTATGTGGGGATGCAAAGAACAAAAAAAGCAACTATTATTTTTTTCTTCCAGGGTACTATCAAGGCAGTAATGTAAAACAATCAAAATTGCTGTATGATTTCAACAGTTGAAGATTCTGGCTTCCACAGGCTTTGGCCACAGAAGCACAAGATTCACCTTCAAATGGAGAAATCTCAGGAAGTAAAGTTATCTATCTCTAAAAAATTTTGCCAACTATTGTGCCATAAAGTATTCTTGGCTTAGCACTGGATATATATTAAGTAATGTACTTAAATTGTTACATATGTAATGGTGTTTGATTGTAACAACAGTTCTCAAGATCTCACAGGAGATATTTAAAGATTATATAGTCAAGCAGAGCAGTTAAAAATAGAACTAGTTACCTGGATATATTAAATCTAGTTTCATTTGTAACAACCTTCTCAAAGTTTTCATGTAATCATACAGGTCTTCGATTACTGTTGTTCCTTCCCCTAAAATACAGTCACCAGAAAAGACAGCATTTTCTTCTTCTAGATGTAAAGCCATATGATCATCAGTGTGTCCAGGTGTATATAAAACCCTGTTTAAAAAAACAACAAAAATTTTTCATACAGGATATATGTTTCAGAAGCTAGAAACAAATAATGATAAAACCATACACTTACAAAGTAGCCCACAACAAGAACTAGAAAAAAAATAGAACAAAAAAGGCTGAAATGTCAATGTAAACAGGATATTATTTTGCCTAATTCCAGTCTGTTTTCATATACTGTGTAGAGAACACAGATCATCTCTAACATGCTTTTACTTACAGGACACATCATAAAAAAATTGCATTAAGGGAGCTGGCTAGTTTTGTACAGTTCATGTTATAGAGGGCTTTAAAAATTAAAGAATTGACAAATACAAGGAATCGTCATCATCTTTTACATGTTGTATATGTAGGTCACTAAACATCTGCATGGCCAGGATTTAGAACTAGAGCTTGAATAAGCAATGCATGAGAACACAGTAAAAGGTGAATAGATAGCCGATATGCATGTCGTAACCTGAGCTGCTCAGGAGCTGCACTGCAGAGTCCTTTCAGTACAAATTTTGAAAGTCAGAAGGCCTGCTGAGGCTGACTCAAACTGGCAGTACACAACTCAGACCAGCACTGCTGCTGAAATTCATCAAAATCTTCTTGTTAACAGCAGAGGCATCAAAGCAGTGATCAGGAACTGACAGAGCTGGTGCCCAGCATGGTGTACAGGAAGATACAGCACCCAGCCACAGCAGGGTGGACAGAAGCACAGCAGCATGTGATGCAATGACTTCTAGCTCTTACTGCAAACTCAGTTCAGCAGAAAGTGGGTGAGTCATTGCCCTGTGGAGGCAACACAAGAGTTAAGCTGACTGGCCGCATCTTGCCTTCGTAGGAAGGAGTATCCTCCAGTTCCTGATGAAACTTTATCATGGAAGAACAAAGGAAAAATAATCCATCACTGTCTGGCAGTCCTTGAAAACATGAAGGTTGCCAACTAGAATTTAATATGCACATACTGCTATTTTGGAACCAGTGGCAGGTCTATAGGCATCCTTAGAGCACTTACTGAATTAACCAGATGAGAATACCTGCTTCTAGCCAAGCATAAAGTTTGGCTGCATTACTCCAAACTTCAAACCATGTCACCCGTCTTACTTGGATTGAAATTTAACAAGTTGTTTTCCATTTCTAAAATGATTTTGTCCAAACATGAGTCACTTGGTGTAGTGACAGGTCTTTTAATATTCAACATAACACTCTGAATGTATTGTTTCTTTTTATACTAACAGTCAAACATGTCCTTTATTTTTACGTTTCTTCCAGTCAGCCAGATGGCATACTCTACAAGCGGGATATAATTCACACCTAAACTGAGGAAAACGAGAAAAATTTGTACTTAAAAAAGTAATGCTTTGTTAATGAAAGAACTCCAGAAACAGAATGGTCAGATCTTTCTCTGTGTGTGTATTTGTGTGAGGCAGAGTGGCTGTTTCAGACTCATACTAACAAAACAGTCAACATGTCCTCTGGGAAGAAGCCCACCCGAATTGGCAACCTACATGAACCTGACAGGTTAAAAGTTTAAAATTTAACAATTTATATGGTTTAGTGTCTCCTTTGGATGTTTTTTTTTTTTAAGTAAAAACAAAGACATGCTAAATAATCTATACAGACTACCATAAGATTCCTCAAAAATATACATTTATTAATAAACCACTTATCTAAGAGTGATGAGCAAGTATGTAAAATCTTATTTTCTGAAAGGAAAGCTTTTTCAAGGGAATTGTTATTTTCTCTGTTGAGGTCAAATACGAAAGGCTAATTCCTGACAATCCTCGTTCTTAAAACCAAATTGTTTTGTGTATAAACACACCATGCTGGACCATGACAGAGAGCCTACATGTGTAACTGTTGAAAGGGTTAGATGTGTGAATTACCAGGCACTAGAAGTTAGGATACATGTAAGTGTTAGAATTCTGAAGGTAAAAAGTGATCCAGCAAACTTGCAGAAATTGGTGTTTACCTGAGTGTGGCTCCTTCTGTCTGTATCACATCCCCCTCTTTAAGATAAAAATATTTATGTCCTCCTTCTATCGTTTCCTCACGGTGAGGGACACGAGGAAGCTTACAGATGCGATATTCACAGTCTATTTAAAGAAAACAAACAAAATGATGTTTTGAATTTGTCACAAAGCCAGTTCCACAGAAAGGCTGCTCTTTGAACAGGTACTATGAATTATTACACAGTATGAATATAAAACTAGAAAAAAATTGTACAGTAACTTTATGGCAACCTAGAAAGCAACTTTTTTTCCTCAGCCACAAACACTGAAATCTACTGAATCTGAATACTGTACTCTGTACCAGCAGCAACTTTGAAAACAAAAAAGCACAAGTGAAATTAATAAATGTCAGCAATTATTTTATTTTACAAAATATTCCTTCTTGAATTATCAGGAGCCAAGCCCCCTAAGTTTCTACAAAACTAATAAGATTTTTAGCACCCAGTATGCATTATGATTCACAGAAGCACCATTCAACATTTGCCTCATGGAAGCTTTTTGACCTGGAACTTCCTTTGGTACCTATTGTTCTGAACTGTGTATGAACTGTCAATGCCTTGACTGTAACAGTTATGGATACCAACCCAAAAAGGTATTTTTGTATGCTTGCTAGTCTCTACAACTATGCTTATGGGTTGACAAGACCAAAATCCTCACAAAGACACCACTGTAATTTTCAGTAGTGCCCAGGCTTCTTTGCGAATAAGCACTTGGCAACTTTACAGAATATTGCACATAAGCCTGTGACAAAACTTGTGACAAAGTCCAATGATGCCAAGAAGAGCCACATGACCCATACTGCTTATTCTCTTCCCCGATACTAAATCACAAATGTCTCTTACAGTTTATCAACATGAAAATACATATTTTTAGATCAGAATTTACCTGCAGACTGCCCTACCCTCTCCGCTGACATGATCTGAGGCCTACACATTTGCCAGCAATTACTAACGGATTGCCATAGGCATCTCAAAAGCTATGCTTGTTTCTTTTTCAGACATTGTTATGTATGCTTTTTACACAAGCAAAATAGTGATCAGTTTGTTATTACTGTCAATGTAGAAAAGAATGAGTTTCAAGTTCTTCCTATATCTCTTAATGTCATGTAAACTGATGATGACTCATTATTCACACATAAGAAAAACTCACCGTGAAGGTATGCACAGGTATTGAGGGAAAACTGTAGTACTGTAATTATAATATTGAGATTTTTCACTGCTCTCCTTCTACACATTGCAACACTGTCATGAAATTACATGTAGTTCATATGGATATTTGATTTGCAGAGCACTCAGCAAAAGCTTTTCCTTGGCACGTATTTAGCATTTTTGAAAACATACAAACTATCTTGGCCTACCATTAGGGATGTTTTTGCAGATATCAGGTATTCCACCCGTATGATCGCGATGCCAGTGTGTCACTACAATTTCTTGAATTGCGATGCTGAACTCGGAGAGTGCCTGCTTTAAACAGCCAATATATTCAAGAGTAGCTGGCTCCCCAGTGTCAATAAGGACTCTTCTAGACATGGGCAAAAAGAATAAAGAGAGGAGAGAAAAACCCAACAAAACAAACAGTGAGAGAATTCAGAGTGCTCCTGTGACAGTTAAATAATGTTTAAAATGATTACCACACCGCACAGAAATAAGGCAATCACGGATGTCTCCATACTACAAACGCCCGCTCTTCTTGCTGTGATAATTTACCCCACGGCCATAACAATTTAGGAGGAGGATAAATAACAAATTCAGTCCACATATTTGTAACTCCCAGGCAAGTCGCGGAACCCCTGTTCCTCCCGTTCGGCAGCGCCGGGCAGCGGCGAGGCCTCAGGCGAGCCCCCACCCACTCCGCTGACGGTACTCCCCGCCTCAGCACGGCCGAGGCCCGGCACCCCGCCTTCCCAAACCGCCTCTGGACACTCGTCCCGAAAACGTAACGTTGTAGTTTTTATTTTTTTTTAATTTTTCTTTTTTTTTTTTTTTCTAATTAAGGTATTTTGGTACAACCCGGCAGCCGNGGGATTTCGGTACAACCCGGCAGCCGCCTTGAGGACATCGCAGAGGCCCCAAACGGGGTCGGGGACGGGTGGGCGGCGGTCCGCCCCCTTCCTCCCCCGAGTCCCCTTCCCCCGCCCCCGAGCAGGGTCGTTACCTGGCCCCGGTGCCCACCAGGTAGGTGTTGGTGCCCTGCAGAGTCATGGGCCCTGGGTTGCACCCCAGCACTCGCACCACCCGCGACGAAAGCCGCTCGATGCGTGGCAGCAGCGACACCATTTTGACAGAAACACCACGCAAATTCCACCGCTCCCGGCTCCGCTCCCCTCACACCTCCGACCAGGGCGAGAAGGCGGAAGCCACTGTTCGCTCCGCCTCCTGGCGCCGGACGCAGAGTCTTCCGCCTGCTTGTGAGCAGAAGAGGCAGTGAGGCTCCTCGGCCCGCACACTCTGTGTTCAGCTCCTCCCGGAGCACGGCCACCGGCGGGTTTTGCCTGTAAATTCTGCCTCTAGCAGCAAACACTCTGGTAATTCAGTATAATAAAGGCAACGCTCATCTTTGAGGGGTCGGTGCCTCGGTGCTGCCCAGTGAGAGGCAGGTCTGGGCTCTGCCACCTTCTTCCTAAAGATGAGAGGAAATTTCTCCTGCATTAACTGTATATTCTAAAAACATGCCCACTTACAGTGTATTAGGAACTATATATATGCTCCTTTATGGCACATAGGAGCTATTCAGGATTCAGCATTTTTAAGAATATTTGTGAGCTACAGGACTAAGTAGGGAGACCAAGGGAGATGGCCAGACTCTTTTCAGTGGTCTGTAGGGATAGGACAAGGGGCAATGGTCACAAGATGGACCACAGGAAGTTCTGCACTGATGTGTTCTGCATCTCTGACATAGGTCCTGCTACCTGCCTAACCACACTGCACTTGCTCAGGTCAACTCCAGGTTTTCAGCTGGTCTTCAAGGTCAGAGAACAAATGGTCCCTTTCAGCTTCTGGTCAGACAGCAGTCCAGCATCTTCACTGTCCAGGTGTCAACAATATTCGCAGAATCACAGAATGTCAGGAATCGAAAGGGACCTCGAAAGATCATTTAGTCCAACCCCCCTGCCCGAGCAAGATCACGTAGATTAAACCACACAGGAACATGTCCAGATTGATCTTGAATGTCTCCAGAGAAGGAGACCCACAAACTCTCTGGGCAGCCTGTTCCAGTGATCTGTCACCCTCAAAGTGAAAAGGTTTTTCCTGCTTGCCTCTAGGCTCTTCTGTCAGTGCTGATTCAGCTACAATTAGCACACTTAAAGTGTGTGCAGTCACTTAGCCAGTTTGCTTTGTGATGCACAAGATACTTACTGACAGTATGTCCTACAGGTCTATATGAGGCAGCAACTAAAAATGTCTACTCCTGGGCGTGAAGTTCAATCTTAGCTGTTAATTGCCAGGCATCACAAAACCCACAGACAGAAACTGTGCCACAGTACAGATACTGGCCATTCCTATGGATAGGTCCTTAATCCAGTTTCTTTATCTGATAAATCAAAATGTTACTTAAATGATATATAAAGCCGTTACATTTATTTTTTATTTTCAAGCTCATCAAAGCATGAACTACACAAAACAGAAAAATATGTTTCACAGAATCACACAGAATCACAGAATTGTAGGAGTGGGAAGGGACCTCAAGAGATCATTGAGTCCAACACCCCTGCCAAAGCAGGTTTCCTAGAGGAGGTCGCACAGGTAGGCATCCAGACAGGTCTTCTCCAGAGAAGGAGACTCTACAACATCCCTGGGCAGCCTGTTCCAGTGCTCGGTCACTCTCACTTTGAAGAAGTTCTTTTTCACATCAGCGCAGAACCTCCTATGGTCCAACTTATGACCATTGCCCCTTGTCCTGTCCCCACAGGCCGCTGAAAAGAGGTTGGCTATCTCCCTTTGTCTCCCACACTTCAGATATCTATAAAAAATGATGAGATCCCCTCTCAGTCTTCTCTTCTCAAGGCTGTTCAGCCTTGAGAAGAGAAGACTGAGAAGGGATCACTCAGGCTCACTCAGCCTTTTCTCATAGGGGAGATGCTCCAGGCCCTTCAACATCTTTGTGTCCCTCTGCTGGACTCTCTCCAGGAGATCCCTGTCTGTTTTGTACTGGGGAGCCCAGAACTGGACACAGGACTCCAGGTGAGGCCTGACCAGAGCAGAGCAGAGGGGGAGGATCACCTCCTTCCACCTACTGGCTACTTTCCTCTTAATGCACCTCAGGATCCCATTGGCCTTCTAGGCCACCAGGGCACACTGCTGGCTCATGGCCAACTCTTCATCCACCAGAAACCCCAGGTCCTTCTCTGCAGAACTCCTTCAAGTCAAAGGAAGGAAGCCTTTGTGTGCAGGTACACTACTGAAGTAAGCAAGACATTCCTATATAGAATATTCTCAGGTCTTCTCATATAATTTTCCTGTTTATTTTTTTAGAATAAACTGTGACTAGACCTGAACTTACTTAATAATGAGGTACCCAATTGGAGTGATTTTGTATCACATGTATACCTATTTGGTGGTACATTCAACCCATTTTGAGCCCCTAAATAAAGTTTAACTGCCACTAAAAGAAAGTACTACCTAAGCAAAGACAAAAAAACCCCCAAAAAACCCAAAACCTGCAAGCGAATTGTGTGTTTCAGTCGCTTCCTAAGAGAATCCTGAAATAATTTTTGAAGTTTTACATATCATTGATAACTCATAAGTAGCAAGGTGCCAGCTATCTTTGATATGACAGTGCTTTTTAAATTTTCTAAATTAAGAATTGTTTGGGTAACTGTAGGCTTGTTTCTTAGCACTTTTACAGCTATTACTGCGTGTACATTTTCTACTAGGCAGGAGCTGTGAATCTGTTTCGTCTGTAGGTGGTAGCAGTGGGTGCCTTTGGAGTACAAAGTGTAGATTCCTACCTTCATTTCTTGCAGTTTCACGGGTTTGAAAAGAATTTGTTGTTTCTTATAACATAGAGGGGTTATATACACATAGTGAAAGTCTTTCTATTGTACTCTAATGTGCTACAATCAAATATGAGTGTGTAGCCTAAAGTTCTTTGGGTTCACCGCCTGTTTTACATTGCTAAGACAAAATTTGGAAGGGAAAAATATTCTGAAGTGGGAAATGTTAAGAGTACCTGTAAAAAAAAATCCACCAAAAAAGAGAATTTTCATAGCAGTATAGGATTATAGAATGGTTAAGGCTGGAAGGGACCTTAGACATTATCTAGTTCCAATCCCCCTGCCATGGGCAGGGACAGCCCCCACTAGCCCAGGATGTCCAAAGCCCTGTCCTACCTGGCCTTGAACGTTTACAGAGAGGGGGCAGCCACCCCTTGCCTGGGCAACATGTGCCAGGGCCTCATCACCCTCATATTTGTTGGTGATATACAATGTGATACTCCATGAAAGATTCACTTTCTACGACTATGAGATACATAAATTACAATTTGGTGGTTTTGAATATCCAATAAGGTCACTGTTTGAATTTTTAGCATTCAAGAAATCTTTGAGTACTGGCATTTTGCTTGCTTCCCAATTTTTAGCTTAATTGTTGAGGATTAATACCTTCCCACTTTGGCTGTGTAATAGCTTAATAGATCTAAGCACAAGCATGCAATTCTGTAATAATTAGAGTAAAAAGTATATAGTACATGGAATAGTACATAGAAAATTTCTTGAAATTCTTGTATTATCTTCATAGACACTAGTATGTTAAAGCCTCATTGATATGGTTTCTCTTTGGTACATTTCTATGTTATTTTAATACAGTTATTTCTGGTATTTACAAAATATATTTAAAATAAATTCTGCAAGTATTTATTGATACTTGCAGAATTTTCTTTCAATCTCATTATACTTTTAGGTTTTTTACCTGGTACAGTGGTAAGTAAACCTTAAATCAAAAAGAAGCGAAGCATTTTGTAGAGAGAATGTTGGCTGCAAGATAGGTTACTACATTACTAGACAGCATGGTGTAGAAAGTATAGAAAGCCAGATCAGCAGGCTCATCGGAGATTGCTGTGGGGGGTTAATGAAAGGACAGGAGCATCTGCTATAAGGCAAGGCTTGAGGGAGGTGGGACAGTTTAGCCTGGAGAAGAGAAGGTTCAGGGGAAACTTATCCATGCATATAAACTTTGGATGGGAGGACGTGGAGAGGATGGAGTCAGCGCATTTTCAGCAGTGCCCAGTGACAGGACCAGAGGGAACAGACACAAACTGAAACACAGGATGTTCTCTCTAATATCTGGAAACACTTTTTTGTGTTTTGACAGAGCACTGGCACAGGTTGTCTAGAGAAGCAATGGACTTTTCATCCTTGGAGATCTTCAAAAGCTTCCTGGACACAGTCATTGGGAACTGGCTTTAGGTGGCCCTGCTTGAGCAGGGGAATTGGACCAGATCATCTCCAGAAGTCCCTTCTAACCTCAGCTGCTTTGTGACTCCCTGAGCTCCTCTTAAAAATCTATATGTTAATGCTGGTCAGACCATAAATACTGTTTGAGTTCAAATTTGGGTTCACTGGACCTCACTGTACGGGAGTTCTGATAGATAAGTACCAAGTACAAGCAGTAGTAGAAAACTGCTGACAGCTTGTACAAGTGTATTTGAGTGATTCATGGAGAAGCAGAGGAAGCTGTTACATTAAGGTGAAGTCATCAGTCAATACACTTTTTCCAGCTATGCAATTTCTTCTGTAACTTCCATTAATACCAATGGCAAAAAACATTCATTGACTGCAAAGCTTAAGTATCAAACATAAAGAGAGAATTGCACAATGAATCTTGAGAAATCCTGGGGTTTTTCTGGTTGGTGTTTCATCCTGTTTCTTTCTATGCTAGTCCTACTGAGGACCTTAGTTTCTGATGTCTGAAATAAGTTGCCTGTTCCAAAGATAAAATGTCCAGTGTCCTGTTAATGCTAATCAAAGCAGAGCAAAAAGGTCCTTCCATTTGGAAGCAAATAATAAGCTGTGTACTGAATACCATAGGAGTTTTGTCACAATTTGAGATGTGCTTTCTTTGATGGCAAGTCTAACTTGAAAACAAATAAATCATCCAGGCAGTAATTTAGCTTGTGACCTGCTTGATTTGCACTCCAAGAACCAGATATAAAGAGAGATAAAACCTTGTTTCTCCCTCTGTGCTATAGAGTTTTGGTCAGTTTTAGTAATAACAAAGGTAACAGAAACAAGTTTGTGATCTGGCTGATTTAAGATGCCTTCCTTTGTAGCTGTAGGAGCTTAACTCTATTTGGGCAAAGCCTATTAAAAATGTAAGAAATCTGGGATGGAGCTATAAGAACTTAAAACTATATACCAAACTCAGTACATAATGTATTTATTGCTCTGCTCCTAAATTACATATGTTTTTATAATATAGGGGGGACATATCTTAGATGAACACAGTTTTCATACTTAAAAGAATGACATTTATCATTGGCTAAGATCAATAGACATTTTTTAGGATTTAAGATAAATCTATTTTGTACTGGAGGGCAGTTGTTTTTCACTCTGTCACAGATCCACGCAGAGGGTTAGTCTTAGTAAAAGATGCTAACTGTAGACAGTTTGATCCACAATCAGTTTGCCACAGTCTTGTCTTGTCTGCAGCTACTCTTCCAGTTTCACTCATCCATAAGGGTTCCAGTGAAGTGAGGTTATGAAGAACCAGTGGTTGTGTCCATTCCAGTAGATTTTATGCAAGTGGAACAATCGAGTCGGTGGAATACAAGGCGGGATGGACACATTGAAAATAACTTCTGTTTTTCTTGGCAAAGATTACATAGGTTTGTGCTGATACTGGATGTTCAATTCACTGCAAGAGCACACAGTAGCTTAGTCCAACATTTAAAGAAATATTGTCCACAAAAGCTATATTCTAACGGACTGCTTGTATTCATTTAATCATTTATAGGACAGAACAGGTGTCACTGCAATTGCTTAGCTGCTGTTTCTCTGAAGTCACTGGGAGTTTATCATGGGGCAATAGACTGCTACATTTTAATTAGTGCATTCATGATGCTCACAGGCATTGTAAAGAGCTTTTTGGACCTTCACACAGTAGGCTTGTTATCTTTGAATCATCACCAAGATGCACAGGCAGAAAGGCCTCTGCAGAAAGGCCTCTGCTGTGTTTACACAGAAGGCCATTATGGACAATGCATTATCCCACTGATGTCTTACGGTGTTTCCCAATGTGTTGTCTTGCAGGAATGAACTATATGCAATTGAACCAGGAATTCTGCAGTTCTGCTTTGGACTCGAACACTTTTTTATGCTTTGGAAAATTAACTTGATCCATTGATTCTGTTTTTCAAGTGAGGACATGAAAATAATGGTTAGAATGTGTCTAAGCTATAAGGCAGAAGCAGGTTGGAGCACAAGAAAAGGCAAGCGCTGATCTTATGTTTGCCATGAAGACATTTGTAGGATTGTATCTCCTGTCCTAGGAGCTGGAAAAAACTACAGGCTGAGGGCATGTGTCATCCTGTGCAGCACAGTCATAGAGGCTGAGTCACAATGCCTGTTTCTTGTACCCTGAAGCTCTTTTAAATGTGCATAGAAATTGTGTGTTGAGTACCGTTAGCTCTCCTGGAGCAGAGTCTTCAAACACCTGTAGTTTTACCGGACATGTGCAGTCTCTTCATGCATGATTTCACAGTAAAGCTTTTTGTATGGGTTTTAAAGTGCACTGTACTATAGTTTTCAACTATAGCCAAAAAGGTTGTTCTTTTTTTCATAGATCTTTGACATACAAAAATGAAGATACAAATAATAAGTGAATATATTAATCCCCAAACATATACATATAAGCACACACATACACACATATATGTTTATATAAATATCTGTTGGCTTTTGCTTAACAAGTCTAACAAGTCTAAGTTTGAACATGGGTACACAGATACATAAATATACAGAGTGGAAGTGGTACTTTTTGCTTTTTACTTTTATGGAGTAAAATGTGAAATTAATTTATTGCAGGGAATTTTATCACCGAAACACAGAATCACAGAATGTTAGGAGTTGAAAGGGACCTCAAGAGATCAGCTAGTCCACCCCACCCTGCCCGAGCAGGATCACCTCAAATAAATCACACTGGAACATGTCCAGATTGGTCTTGAATGTCACCAGAGAAGGAGACTCCACAACCTCACTGGGCAGCCTGTTCCAGTAATCTGTCACTCTCACAGTGGAAAAGGTTTTCCTTATATTCAGATAGAACTTTCTATGCTTCAGCTTGGACCCATTGTCCTGTCACTGTCCATCACTGAGAAGACCCTGACTCTGTCCTCCTGACACTCCCCCTTAACCTATTTATAAATATTAATGAGGTCAGCTTGCAGTCTCCTCTTCTCCAACCTAAAGAGACCCAGCTCCCTCAGCCTTTCCTCATAAGGAAGGTGTTCCACTCCTTTCATCACCTTAATGGCCCTGCGCTGGACTCTCTCAAGGAGTTGTATGTCCTTCTGGAACTGAGGGGCCCAGAACTGGACACAATACTCCACATGTGGTCTCACCAGGGCAGAGTAGAGGGGCAGAAGGACCTCTCTTGACCTACTGGCCACCCCCCTTCTAATACACCCCAGGATGCCATTGGCCTTCCTGGCCACATGGGCACATTGCTGGCTCATGGACATCCTGCTGTCCACCAGGACTCCCACGTCCCTCTCACTTGCACTGCTCTCCTACAGGCCAGTCCCCAACCTATACTGGTATTTGGGGTTGTTTCTCCCCAGATGCAATACCCTACACTTGTCCTTATTAAATTTCATTAAATTTCTCTCTGTCCAGCTCTCCAGCCTGTCTAAATGTTGTTGAAAATAATGTAAATATGATGTTTATAATGTATAATTTATAATGTATAATGTATAATGTATAATGTATAATGTATAGCTAATGATAATGTTTATAATGTATGAAAATATGTAAAGATAATGTTTATAATGTAGTATATTAAACTTAGTATTAAATACAGACACTGACTTCTAAACAGACCGTGTAGAATTAAACTTGTATAATGTATTCTTAAGAATGACAGCTCCTGAAAGGTAGCAAATCTTTAACTTTGTCACATGGTTCCCATATGATTTTAGTTTCAGTTTGTGTCATACCAGTAAGTCCTTTACCTTCTCCTGGATTGCATGTCTTGTAAGAGTGTGGATGGCAAACCTGCAAATATGCAAATCTACAATTTTCTAAAGTGAAAAATCTCTATTACTGGACAGTAGTAAGGTAAGTCTGCATTTTACATTAGCATTTTAAATATATTGTGAGAACTGGAGGTCTTGCTAATCGTATTTGATTGTTTCTGCTTTATCATGACATAATTCTGTAAAAGTATGTTTTACAGTTTTTTGCAAAAACTTTTAGAAAAGTTTTTTACAGCAGGATTATATTTATGTTGGCTGACAGATGCTTTACATTTCTTGCTCCTGTCGTGTTAGATCTTATATGTTTAATAAGACCAGAGACAATAGAATTCTGAGTAATACAAGAAAGTCTCGCCTGTGGCACTTATTTGTATCCCACCTGGTACATGAGACCATGGGGCTCTTTGGAGTGCTATCATGCATAAAATATAGGAGGTATTAAGGATTGAGATCTTCACCAGAGATTTCATGTGCACCTGTGAGCAGGCATTTGTGCTTGGACTTGGAACTAAGACATTGGACATCAGGGAATACGGATTTCTGAGTCCCTCGTATATTGGGGTTTTTTTACGTTACTATAAGCAAAATTTAAACCCTGTGTCTTACCAGCCATTCCAAGGCTCTTTCAAGACTAGATTCCTTGTTCAAGATAATTATGGGATTGTGAACAAGCTCACATCCCCATTTATCTCAACATACCTGATGGCTTACATACTACTGTACTGTCCAGACAGATCTGCAGACTGCCTGCATGGCAGCAGTTTGGACAGTATACGTGTCAGAAGTAGAAATCACGTGGCTTGCAGATACTCTTCATGTTGTTGTTTCAGAGGGGTCTGGACATAGCCTGTAAAAGTTCCTTTCTTATTAGGCATAATATGATAATGAGGTAATTACTCTTTGTGAAGTGTTCAGATACAAAAGGATAGGGAGGTTGAAAAGAGGAAGGAATCCAGTTACCCTGCTTATTCATTTCAGGTACAAAATTAGAGACTACTCCTTGCCACTCAGATGTCTAGTACAGTATTACTCATTAAACGTGAACCTTGGTATACTGCCTTCTCTGTTAAATGTGAACCTTGGTATCTTGCATACTTCAGCCATAAATTGCTATCCAAAGAGCTTTCTGTTTCTATTCAGTGATTGACTTACCTTTTACTGTTGTGTTTCCTGCAGCAGTAAAATAGTAACCTATTTGGANGGTTTTTTTTTTTTTTTTATTTTGTTTCTGTTTACTCTGTTCTAAAAACGGTGCATAATGTTCTTGTTTCAATAAAGGATATGTTCTTGTCACAAAAATGAATACAGCTTGATGAAGGTGGTACATCAAGTTGCATAAATGACATGATGTTCTTGTATAGTTTCATTTGGAATTTTCTCAAATGGACCCTAGTAATAAACTCTTAATTTGGTTTATACACAAATATTCAGATAGGAAACATTTGTAAAAACAAAGTTCAGTCCATGTCCCAGAATCTGACTGTAAATTAGATATAAATTTCATTAATGATTTGAAAAAGGTTAATGGTATTTTATTGGATTGGAAAAAATAGTGAGAGGATTCCAGCTATCCCAGCTATAAGATAACCTGATCTTTGTGACCTCTTCTTGATCAGGACATGAAACCTAAGTAGGAGATAGAACAAGAGGCTAGAAATAACTAAGGCCTAGATCCAAAAAAATTATGTTTAAACACCTATCACCTTTTTTAGGCTGTTATGTTTCCACTTGCCTTCACTAGGAAATTAAGAGCTTAAGTTCTCATTTTTGGATTTGTACCTAGGTCACAGTGTAGGCTAAACCAGTCAGTAAAAGCCGAGAATAGTCATTACCTTTCAAAACCTTTGTTCATGGGATTTTAACCAATTGTCTCATTTCATTCCTCTGTGGCAGCATGCCTAAATTCACAGAAATCCAAAGGAGACCTGCCTTCACATGTCCTTCCCCTGCCCCAAGTTTCTTGGCACAGCTGTTCCCATGTATTGTCTGCTGCTGTTTGACAGTGGCACCAGCCCAAATCTGGAATGTTGACATGTCCTGCATCCCTTCCTTTGGGATTGCTGCCAGCAGATTCGTTTATAGAATGATAGAATGGCGTGGATTCAGAGGGACCTCAGAGACCATCTTGTTCCAACACCCCCGCCGTGGGCAGGGACACCCTTCATTAGACCATTTTCCCAAAGGCCCATCCAACCTGGCCTTGAACACTGTCAGGGACAGGGGCATCCACAGCTTCTCTGGGCAACCTGTTTCAGTGCCTGAACAACTCAACAGTGAAGAATGTTTTCCTTGTATCTAATCTAAATCTACTTTCTTTCAATTTAAAACCATTACCCCTTGTGCTATCATTATATACCCTGTAAAAAGTCCCTTTCCAGTTTTCCTTGTAGGCCCCATTTAGGTACTGGAAGGCTGCAATATGGTCTCCTTGGAGTCTTCTCTTCTTCAGGCTTAATAACCCAAACTCTTTCAACCTGTCTTCATATGAGAGGTACTCGGGCTCTCTGTCTTTGTGGCCCTCCTCTGGACTCACTCTAATAGCTCCATGTCGTTCATATGTTGGGGGTCCCAGAGCTTGATACAGTACTCCAGGTGGGGTCTCATGAGAGCAGAGTAGAGAGAGACAATCACCTCCCTTGACCTGCTGGTCATGCTGCTTTTGATGCAGCCCAGGATACAGTTGGCTTTCTGGGCTGCAAGTGCACATTGCTGGCTCATGTGGAACTTCTTATCCAACACCCCCAAGTCCTTCTCCTTGGGGCTGCTTTCAGTCTATTCATAGCCCAGCCCGTAGTTGTGCTTGAGGTTGTGCTGATCCCTGTGAAGGACCTTGCTCTTAGCCTTATTGAACTCAATGCCTGTCAAGGTCCTTCTGGATAGCATCCCTTCCCTCCAGTGTGTCAACTGCACCACACAGATTGGTGTCATCAGCAAACTTGCTGAGGGAGCACTTGATCTCACTGTCCGTGTCACCTACTAAGATATTAAACTGTGCCTGTCCCAGTACTAACCCCTGAGGAATGCCACTTGTCATTGGTTTCCACTTTTGTATTGAGCCATTGACCACAACTCTTTGAGTGTGACTATCCAGCCAATTTCTTATCAATAAAGTAGTCTATCCATCAAGTTCCTGTTCTCCAATTTAGAGACAAGGATGTCTTGTGGGCAGTGTCAGATGCTTCAAACAAGTCCAGGTATATGGACACTGTAACCCTGTCTTAGAATGCCACCAAATGATAGGCACAGTTTGTCCTTTGTAAAGCCATTTTGGCTGCCACCGATCACCTCCTTATTTTCCATGTCCCTGAGCATAGTCCAGGAGGATATGTGTTGTAATCTTGCTGGACACAGAGGTGAGACTGACTGGTCTGGAGCTTCTTGTGTCTTCCTTTTATTCTTTTTAAAATGGGAGTTATGCTTCACTTTTCCAGCCAGTGAGAACTTCACAGGACTATCACGACTTCTAAAATATGGAGAGGGCCTTAGAAACATCATCTTCCAGTTCCCTCAAGAACTATTGATGCATCTCTTACAGGTCCCATGGACTTGTGCACCTGCAGATTCCTCAGGTGTTCTCAAACATGATCTTCTACAGTGGGAGGTTCTTCATTCTCTCAGTCCCTGCTTTTACCTTCTGCAAATTGGGTGGTGTGTCTAGAGATCTTGTTGGTGAAGACTGAGGCAAAGAAGTCACTGAGCATCTCAATCTTCTCTATGTCATGGGTAGACAGGTCTCCTGTTTCATTCCAGAGGGGGCCCACATTTTCCTTTTATCACTGACGTACCTATAGAAAAGTTTCTTGTTGCCCTCGACGTCCCAGACAGATTTAATTCTATGAGGGCTTTCCTAACCTGATATCTAACTGCTCAGGCAACTTCCCCGTAGTTCTCTCTAATCAGATAGCCCATCTGGTCACACCTCACAGCCATTCTCACTACTGCCATCCGTTACAGGCTCTGCAGCCTGAGGACCAGAAGACTGCAGGGTCAAAACTGCAGCTTTACTTGGGCTGATTATTTGCTGATATCTCAGTACATTCTGTATTTTATACTTGTTTAGATGGCCACAAGAATTGCTGTATGATGGTTTAAAAGAGACTATTGTTACTGCTAATCTTCCTTTTTTCTTATTTTTCTTATTTTTCTTATTTTTAGGAACTAGTAATGAAGAATGACTCCACCAGTTAAAAAGATGACAGATATTTATCTTTTCCTGAACAGATGCTTATCGATAAAGTTAATTTAATATTTAAATCAAGAATACAGAAAAATGCAAGTCCCTTTGCTATAATAAAAATCCTTTCCTTTTTAAAAAGCACTATGAGCAAGTGGTATCATCAGGAAAAAGACTCAATTGTAGGAAAACATTTAGCATAATTTTTACTTTCCCTTAGATGAAGTGAAGAGAGAATGACAACTGTAACAACATGATGAAATTTACTAAGCAGAATTTTTGTTTTTTAGTTGGTGGAATTATAATCTATGTAGTTGATATTGGAGTAGACTTCTGGGTAGCTAGAAAATATTTCTGTCAAGAGCAATATTTTTGGAGTATATCAATACTGTGTTTTAGAGGTCTTTCATCATCAGTAACTCAGATATTCAGTTATGAGTGGTTTAAAAATGACTGGGAAGGTACTGATACTGGGGTGCTGAAATGGATTTTTCTAGTTCATCTCTTTCAGTGTGGCATTTTTATAAGGTAAGCACACTTAAAAAATATTTTTAAATTAATAACTATATTGCATTAACACAGTTTAATATGTCTTCAGGGATGAGACCACTTCTGGACTTAATGATTATTGCTACATTTAAGCAAGTGGATATTTGTCTGCTTATGCCAAATATAAAATAGGGTACACTTATGTCAGGTTTTGATGGAAATGTATTTTATAGGAACCTGCTTTGGCAGGGGGGTTGAACTCAATGATCTTTCGAGGTCCCTTCCAACCCCTACAATTCAGATATGGCTGGGGGTGCTGTTCCCGGGCTCGTGACTTATAGATGTGCTCCTCTGAGATTATTCCTTTCAAGGGAAATTAAAGATATGGTCTCTCTTTATGGTAACAAAAACTAAATATTTTGCCTGTAACCATGGTGTAGAATAGTAGAAGCTGCCCTTTTTTAGTGTCTGGCCAAAAGAACCTCCTTTCCTCCCCTTTCTCCTCTATGACCTCATTCTCTCATCTGTTCAGAACTGTGGTTTTGGTTTCACCTTTGACTTGGTTTTAAACTCCCAGGTTGCATCTATCTCTAAGACCTCATCTTTCAACACAGGCTTTCAGAATTCATATCCAACCTCCAATCCTCTGCAACTTCACATACTGTAATCTTGATTCAGCACTTGTGTCTATGCAAAATGCTGCTTTTATGGGCAAATCTTAATGGACTACCTTAACTCTAAGGTAACCACAGAACTCTTGGTTTACCTGAACTCATACCCTTTCCAATGAATAGCTCTTCCTGTGAATTTCTATTTTTGAAGTTTCCTTGTCAGAATTATCCCCACCCTCTCTGATGTATTATCTTGTAAATACAATTTTGACCTTTGCATTGACAGTATTGTCAACTTGATCATGTGTTTTCTATTGCACAAATAATATTTTCTCCCATGCTGCCTGTTAATGCTTGGAAGATTTCCAAGTTGATATGGAAATGACAAAAAATTACGAAGTTCTTTCAGCCACTCCTCAAAAATCAGCAGCATGATCATGCATACTGTAAAGTATAAACCGATAGCAGCTGGTATCTGTGCTTGCACCTCTGTGATCAATTATTATATACTTATTATATGTGTTTTCTTAGGTGTATCCATGTGCAACTCCCTCCTGTCCTTCCTCTTTGTCACCTGATTTGTTGAGTTAATATAGACAATAAGTCTCTTAGGCTTATCTTTAGCTTCTCAGGTTTATCTCTCCAGTGAATGGATGAAGATAGAGTTTTTCAGGACTCAGGCCACACTTCAGGCAGGAACCTGTATTCTCCATTCTCAACAGAGAAAAATAGGGGCCTCGACCATTAATGCAACTTGGCCTGAACTATTCTTCCTTTCTTTCTTGCCTTCCTCCCTTTTTCATATGCTTTTTATACCTCTTCCTCCGTCTTTGAAACAAAGAACTTCGTTATGTTCATACAGTGCCCAGCACAATGGGAATCAGTAGAAAAAAATCCTCTTTAATATTAGAGTTTAGAGGGATGAAAATGAAATAGTAATCCTACTTTTGTCTGTATTAATGACACACACATTTCACCTTTGGTTTAAGATGTACCTCTACTTAAAATACATAATTAATCCAATACATTTAATTAAAGTATTTTTGTTTGGGTTGAAGTAGCTTTACAAAAACATTTTTTTCCAGTTCTTGAAAATTGAAACATGGAACTTCAATATACCATATGAAAATAGATTATAGGAATATAATCATGATGGGTTCAGAGTAGGCACAGTGTTCAGGTGAGCCATGGGCATGATAAAGGAGAAAACTTGAGCCTGCCTTACCCTTACCTTTAGTATAGACTGAACTTTACCCTTGACTGTGGTTGCAATTGTTCATCACTAGGCCTAAAAGTTGTCTATGGGCCCTTCCTATAACATCCAAATGTTCATGCCAAAAGGGCAGGTGGGAATGGGAGTATAAACTCAAAATCTTCTTAAAAGATGAAATATTTGTCACAGAGAACTACTATAAACAACATAGGCATGTGGGGCACAAAGAATGACACCTCACTTAATAGATAGTCAAAAAGCAATGGAAGTATTTGGACTTTTATAGAAAAAACAAGGCGTTCTATACAGTATTCAGTCAGAAGTGGATTAACTGAAGTAGCTACAACTAATGAAAAATACTATAGAACACCCAGGATACCATCCTTGGTTTAGAAGGAATGTGCTTCCAAAAACTGACAAGTGAATTCAAGTGTGCATCCAACTGGCATATTTCTTTTACAACATGTCTGGTTCTTGCCTTGTGTATCATCTGCCTTCTCAGCTGTGAGCTCTGCAGCTCAAAATGTGTGCAGCTGGTTTCCACTTCTTGCTGCTTGGACAAAAACAGGCTGTGGTGAATGAGTCCATGGACAGCTAACAGATGGGTCTACCCAGTTGTTTTTTATTGAAACCATCTTAAACTGACCAGATGTTTATCTCTCAGATGCAAGAACAAGATGTTTTGGAAGACTAATTGTTTTATAAATGGAAAAAGCTACAGATGCCTTGCCAGACAGTTCAGTTCTTTGCATTTGAATAATTATTCAGAGAAGAGTAAGATACACAAACCATAAAAATAGAAAACAGTTTCCTCTGGGAGTAAATAAAGGACCTAGAGTCAACTCACAGAAACCAGGTATCACCTGAATGGCAGGACTGTGGTCTGTGAACCTCTGCAAGGAGAAGAGCAAAGGCTCTTCCCTAGAGGCTCCTGACTAGCAACATAGCTGCTTCACACCTACTACCGAACCTTTCAAGTTGCAATTCTCACTTTCATGGTTGACATGCTTTAACATACCAGGGAGTAAATCATGATTCGTGTAGCACAGACTTAACCCAGGATCTGCAAATCCCAGCTGTTTTGCTTGTAGCTAGGGAAGAACCCCTGATACCCTGTGGTCCAAGGATTTGGTCTTTAAGGGTGGCGAAGGTGTTAAACTTTTAAAACCTGGAGGAGCCAGGAATTCTTCCTAGTTCCCTCTGTAATCCGAAGGGGACTGTGCTTCCATGAGTCTGGGAGATCTGTCTGACTAATGATCTGCTGCAGAGGAATTGGCAACCTGTGTCTCTTCAGCATGAATCTTGAAATGGATATTTAGGCTTAATAGAGAATAACCCAAGCCTATTCTAAAAGTCATTCAGCTGCACTCATTTGCCAAGGCAAATGACTCCTTCATGTAAAACCACTCAGATTATTAATAGAATCTGTCATCCCAGGAAATCCAGGTGTCTTGAAAGTAATTTTCTGAAATTAAAGTCTTCCCAAATATTTAGAAAACAATACTGTAGTGGTTTGGGTTTTTTTGTCTTTTTTTTTTTTTTAAACCTATTGTACCTTTGCTGTTCACCAGATACTCTCTTTGGGGTTTATGGCTCTAGATTATATTTATATAAATGGGGATGTTCACAACTGCATATTTACCAGTAACCTTAAAAGGGTAAAAAGGAAGTGAATGAGTATCTCAAAGAGAGACTGAGAAGAGATGGTAAGGGACTTTTCAGAAATGTGGTATTTTTAAAGACATAAGAAACTAACAAAATAAATCTTGTAATTATTTAGGCAAGTCTCATGCTGCTCCAGTAGTTTTTACATTGTGTTGGTATCACTGGTCATAAATGTTGATCTGATATCACAGATATTGGACTAAATTTGAATGGTGAACAAAATGGGAAAAATTGTTGTTAGGCTGTATAATTTTACTGAGTTGGTCTTTTAAAACACACTGTCTAATCAAGTCTGCTTTATTTATAGATATTGGTTTGCTTTGAAGTATGGTTGCCAAGCAGCATTTAAACAAAACAGCAGCAGAGATGTATCAGAAGCAGATCCTCCCAACTTCATTCAAAAGCAAGCCATTGATGCAGTGACTGATATTAACATGCTTAGGATATTCAAGACTTTTCTTGAGACCACACCACAGCTTTTTATTCAGATTTACATCCTCCTGGAACATGGAAAAAATAATTTCTATCAATGTAAGTCTGTCTTTCTCCTTACTTTGCAAGCTGAATATCTGTTGCAGCTAAAGCAACCACACAACTGTGTCCCCCCAGCCCAGTGAGGGGGAAAAGAAAAGGAGAAAAGAAAATGAAAAAGAAAAGAAAATAAAAGGAAAAAAAAAGGTAAAACCTGAGAGTTGAGATAAAGATGGTTGAATATGTCAGAAAAGAAAGATATAAAAACAACAACAATGTGTTGTACAGCACAATTGCTCACCAACCACACACCACCAATATCCAGCTCATTCAAAAACTGTGGTCCAAATCCCTGGTCAGCTTCTTCCAAGTTATATACCGAGCATGGTGTCATACAGAATTGTAGAATCATAGGATGTATTAGGTTGGAAGGGACCTTTAAAAGTCATCTTGTCTAAACCTCTATAGAACCTATACCTATAGATGGTATGGAATATCCCTTTGGCCTGTTTAGGTCAGCTGTCCTGGCCATGCCCTCTCATAGATTTTTGTGCATCCCCAGCATCTCTCTGGCAGGGCAGTGTGAGAAGCTGAAAAGTCCTTGATTTAGTGTAAATATTGTCTAGCAACAACCACAACTTCAGTGTGTTATCACCATTATTCTCAACCTAAATCCAAAAACCAGCATGATACCTGCTACTAGGAAGAAAATTAACTTGATCCCAGCCAAAATCAGGACAGTATCTTTTACCAAATAAGGTAACTTTTCGATAGGATAACATTTAAACATACTTTGGACAGTATACACTACATTGTATATTTACATTAAGTTAGAGGTTCTGTCTAGTAGATGGTCTGTTCTGCCAAATCCATGAGAAGGAAGATTTCACTATAGCAAATCATAATATCAAACAGACATAATGATGCATCACTTGAAAATAAGCTACTGAGTGTAATCAAATGGAGAGACCTGCATTGCTGTCTAGTGTTCCTTCGTAGTCGATGGAGTCAATAGGTACTCAGAGAAAACAGTCAGATGAATGTAATCTAATGTATGACTATGTGAATGGTGAAGCCTTAGTTATAGATTTTTATATTATAGACAATCCAGAATCAAAATTAGTTGCTGAAACTTAAGTTTTTATGGGCTATTTGTGATACTTTGGGAATTTCTAATTAATCTGTGTATGAAAATGGCAAATATGATGCACAACTTAGACAAGACTATCAATGACTGGCGTCCAGGCAGGATGACAAAAGCATCCTAAACAGCATTAGGTGCTTGGATTTAGGTAACTAAATTGAGCCTTAAAATTAAGGTGACTTGTTCAGGAACACTGACGAAACACAAAATTGGTATAAAGGATGTGTTAAGAAAGCATGAACTTGTTCATAAGTTCACTGGAAATAACGATGTAAAATAAGTATCTTTTATTTAGATCTAACATTTATCCTTGTGTTTTGTTTAGATGCTGCCATTATTATGTCTTTTTGTGGTATCTCCATTTCTATGGTTGATTATCAGATATCATTACGAAAATCTCTGCCTGATAAAGATGAATTTTGCATGCTTCCCAAGTTAGTGTACCTCTCCTATAAACTGCTTACCATAACTTCTTGGATAGTCAGTATTTCACTAATAACTCTACTAAGTGTTAAAAGTTCTGTAGTTCTTCTGATATTTCTTTGGATCTGTGGTTTCATCTGGACTTTGAAACAACATACGACATTTTGCAAATCTAAGAAGATGGAATATCTGTACAGAACTGTCGTTGGAGTTGTTCTAGTTTTTACCTTTTTTAACATAAAGGGAAGAAAAACAAAATTCTACATTTCCATTTATTATGCTACTCACACTGTTGTAACACTCGGTATTTTGTTTGTATATATCTTTTGGAAACCTTCCATTATTGAGGAAATACGGTTTATATTTCTGTGTATCTTAACTATTCTTAGTCTGGTGCTAGGTATTATTTTTCTTGTTGTTTATTATAGGTGTTTTCATGCCACTGCCTATTGCAAACCACAGGCATGTTTAGATGAAGTTGATGGGGAAGCAGGACAAAAAGATAGAGTGGAAATTGATAGATTTAAAAATTTCATTATGCAATGAACAGTACAGATTTTTTTCTTCTGTGTGTGTGGACTTGCCATTCAGTCTGTTTCTCTGACATTGTTTGTCGTGTATCATCACTGAGTAGTACATAATGGACTACAGTCACTGGCTTTGAATAAGTATTGTTTTCTGTGATGCTGTACAAAAGCTTTATAACATGAATATTTCTTTATGTGCTAGTCAGAGTTACTGTTGAAAAGGAAGTGATTTAATCTATCTATCCAAAACAATTAACTGTTTCATGTTTTAGCAATGCAAATGAAGCACAGGAAAAGCTAAAAGTTAATCAAATGAGAACTAGTATTAAAAATATATTCTATTAATTTATATTGGTTCTGTTGTTAAAAACTCCAAAACCAAAATCAAACAAGAACCAAGGCTTGCTTTTCTTTCTGGAAGGAGGAGTAGATTTGAAATAACTGGGAACAGTGATCAATTATCTCTGTCTGCTTCTCCCCATTAGTGTAAGTTTTGCAGTTCCTTTAGATGAGCATAGCCACAAACCATACTGTCTTCTCCCTAAATATCCCCTAAAGAAGCATAGCTTTGATTTATGGCTCAATCACTGTCTTGCCACAAGGAAATTTGGGAAGATATTTTCAAGCCTTTTATCTTCTAGGTGTGTTAATGACTCATTTATTGTTTTTGTTCTGCTAATCTTTCACACAACCTTCTGCTTTTAGGAGTGATGCCAGCTTGTTGTTCACTCAAGCTCCTATTATATAGGAGCTTGAGTGATTTATGGGTGGCAACAGGAGTCTTGTATCTAAAGAAAGAACTATCTTCCTTGCGGCTTTCCTCTCTTTGAGCTCTAAGATATAATACCTTAAATGCTGGTTTCTGCTGAAATAGAGGGTTATGCAAAGTGTGCAGTGGTGCAGATTCTGAAGAGAAGCAACTGCTCTGATGCATGTACTGTACTCACAGGGCCTGAGAGATGATGGAATAACCAGCTAGTTCATCAGGATTTTTTGGCAGAAATCAGAGTGAAATTAGACAACATTTTAGTCCTGTGATCACAGGCTAAATCAATGGCAAAGGAAAAAAGACAATGGCCACAGCTTCTTTGGAAATAAAATGGAAGGGGAAGTCTTTCAGACCTGCTGGGATTTCAATCTGAATTATGGGAACTGGGGCTCTTTCTCTCCCCTCCCTTCCCCTTCCAATAATTCACATGTTCGGTTAGAGTAGCCACAGGCAAAGGGAGGGAACAGGGTTTGAGAAAAGAGACTAGAGATAAGAAACACTGATAAACTTTGCCAGGAACCAAATCTGTTAGCATTATTGGTTGACAGCAAACATCCCTGAGACTCTGGGAGAAGGGCTGATGCTTTGTTTGATAATTAGGGTGTTGAAGAGCTGCATCTCCTGCCTTTGGTGTGGAGTTCATGGACTGCAGGCTGCCTTTTTCTTGTAATCCTTCCAACCTTAGCAGGACTCAGAGAACTTTCTAAATGTGTTTCTTTCCTGTTGCAGTTCCACAGTTCTCTCTACTAGGCCAACCCATTACATCTAATCCTACTTGAGGAAATTAATTTCTAGGTGCATAGCTGGGACTGAATGGCCATACACAGCATCACAGCACAGTAAGAATAATTTACTTCTAAAATCCCTCATTTCCATTTAAGAGTGACTAAAATGCAGATCCAGAGGTTGACATAAAAACCCACAATCTGTGAGATTTAAGCAATGGTTTCCCTAAAATTAATATGTAAAACTTGACTTCTCTCTGCACTTGAAAAGAGATTTGTTTGCCCTGGAAAGGCTGCTTAGATAAGAGAAAAAGCCCAAGGCTCTATCTGTTTCGTGACCCATGATTGCCCTAAGGTCTCTCTCCTTTACCTACAGAGCATTTGCTACTAGTGAAGGTTCTTTTAGCAGAAAAATGCATGTCTGGCTTTAGGCTGCATGTGCTCTTCTTTTGCTATGAAAAAACAGGATTCTAAATAACGAAGACTAACCCTGTATGGCTTCCTATACTTTTATTTCATGTTGATCTGAAATCCTGAGAAGGAACTGGCATAAGGTAGGATGGAAAAGGGAGAATATTTTCTCTGTCTTGTAGAAAACTACACTAACCATTATTTGGAAGACAACCTCAAACTTTGTATATTATCCATGAAGTGGATCTCTGGAGAAATAAGAACTTCTGAGAAGTCCTAGTGTGGGAGTTTCAGGCCTGAGGCCTCCAGGTTGTCTGTTTGCTGCCAGATGCCAGAGAACTGGACCCTGAGTTGTTCTGGAGGAAAGTTAGTTTCTGGTGAAACAAACACAGTTGTCTCTGTGGTATTTTGTGTTCTTTTTGCAGTGAACAGACAAATTACAAGTAAAAGTGTTTCAATGCTATCCTTCTGGTCAACTCCTAACACCTATTTTCTTTCATGGGAGAAAAGCTGAATGTTGTGCTGCCTTCTGTTAGTCTCCTTATATCACCTCATTCCCTCTTCTGTGACACTGAGAAGAGCACTATAATGACACTGAAGCAGTAAGAAAGGTATCTATGTGTCTGTTTATATCACACTAATATAAAATGCACACCAAATACAATTACTTAAGCTTCAATTCCCATTTTATGCTTGCAAGTACTAATAAATATAAATATATAAATTTAGCCATATCCTAAAATTGGGAAATCATGCAGACTTTTCATGCAGCTGAAACAGATCTTCAGTGCCACAAGTACTGTAAATGTCTCCATTTTGTTGTCATCAGTCAGAGGGCCTCTAGGGTTGTGAATTCCTCTTAGATTGTCCCCTGGAGGCTTTTGTTTATTTATTTTCAACTTTATTGTCCTCCTTTTCTTCTTGACCTTGAGTTCAAGGTTTTTACTTGATTCCCTTCTTTTTTCATAGTTATGAAAACAGCTTCTAGTTATTTTGGTCATTCTAACTCAGAATCACTGGAGCAGGGAGTTCAAAGAAGCACATGAATTGATTTTAGACACATTTCATATGATCAGTGACCACTTCAGACAAAACAGGCAAAGACCCACTTCACCTAGGTGTAAGTTCAAACAATAGACTTCATACATATCTTTTCCGTTCCCCAACTACTCTTAAAATTCAACTGCCACTCAGTTCGTGCATTGTGCCTGACCTTGTCATTTTAATATAACTGAAATTGAAAACAAATGTTTTCTCTTTTTTTTTGTTAAGTATGTCCATTACTTCTTACAAGAAGTATTTTAATAAGTTAAATAAAAATAATAAACAATTTCTTCCTGTTTTGACTACTGTCAGACCTGGGTAAGGGGAACAACATTCAACAGAATTGTTTTAAATATCCCACTAATATTCAACGTGCCATTTGATGGCATCAGTGAGCTCACCTGATGTACCACAGATAGCACTGATTTATGAAGCCATAATTGGCTTTCCAATAAACATTTGTCAAAATAATGTATTCATTCAAACCAAAGCCTTCTTTATTTATTCATATAAAAGAGCACTTAACTTTCAACAAAGAATTGCCTGCCATCAAAAACACTCCATAAACGGGGGAAATTTATGAAGACACAGTACCAGAGGGTGATGGTGGATGACTAAAGTTCACTTTAACTATTCAGAGTCTTGAGTTCCACCTCTTGCTTGTTAGCTGGTACTATACATATTTCTTTCTAAAAGCCCCAAGCCCAAACATTAACCTTCGTGTATTTAGACGTTAAAGTACCAGCTCTTTTATCTTCTGTAGAGTCTTACAATTCAACGATGTTTTCAAAAAATCAGATCTCTCCTTTATATTATGCAGTGTAGAAAAATACACACAGCTCAAGGGTAGCTGATTTTGGGCTTACCTACATTCTGCCCATAGTTTTCACCACATATATATTCTTCCAAAAAAAAGATAAGCTTCAAGAAGTTAAAAACTTATTTTGTCTGAACCTGAGGCAATACATGTACTTGTCATTCATCCAACTGAAGAGTTTTCCTGCTCTGTGCTCTTCTCTACTTCCTAGCACTTCAGTTTCATTTTATAGATTTTTAATAGAAGAATAGAAAAGTTAATGGGCTGTACAATCAATATTTGAATGGATGGAATCCATCTTTACCAAAAATTTGTCTTGTATCTCCAATTAGTCAACATATAACAGATACAGGTTACACTGAAGATTCCCACATTGTGACTCTTACATTCATTAGCTTAGTAAAACGTAGGATTTGTTTGGATAGGGAGTGATGCTTCAAACTTACCGTAGCCTGCTAAAACCTGTTGAAATTACAAACTTCACTGACTTTGCTATGATAGTGTGTTAGTTTCCACATATGCTTCTATCTTTACCATACAGTTTTTATTTCTGACAGTGAACACAGCCCTCAATAACAGAGTGGAATGAGCAAGGGTAGGATGCACATTCAAGCCTCCAGTCATTTTGCTAATCTCAGTACAAAATCTTCATCATTGTTACAATTATTGTTACTAGTACTACTAGTACTTTGTCCAGATAGAAGAATATATATATATATATCTGGTCCAATCAGAATCAACAAAAATTGTTAGTAATGTTCTGTTGTGCTTTGTCTGCTCAACACTTGCAAGTGAGGTTGTCTCTGATAAAACATAGGAATTTTTTAATGGAGCCTACAAACATCTTGGAAAAGCAACTTGTATTAGGTTTCACTTAGGTGTACATTGATGATATGAAGGTATCTCCTATCACCTGAGAAGAAAAACAGAAGGAACTTCTCCCTGGGTTCTGTACCACAGCACTGACTACATGATCTTAACTAGTGTGACCTTACAGCCTGCAAAGCTGAATGGCACAGCTACATAAACACAAGGGAAAACGGGGTAGGCCACATAATGTGGAGGAAGTCCCTTATAAACAGCTTTGTAAATGACATTGTCAGAATTTGCATAGGCTAATGAGCTGGCACTTTGGCAAATAGTTATGATAATTGACAGCTTTTAAAAAAAGTATAATGTAAATGAAGTTATTTTTTTAAGTCGCATGTCCATTTCTACTGTCTTCTGTAAAACAGTCTGGGGAATTTTATAAAAATAAATAAGCATGGCAGTTTCAAACAAGAGTGACTGTTGTGTTGAAAAAAAGAATACAAAAATATAATTAGTGATTTAATCTATATAATTATAATCGGATGAACAACAATGGAAGCCATTAGTAACTAATTTATGCCTTTCTTTGAAAAAACAAACCCCAAAAGCCTTCTCTCACTTCTGTTCTCCCAGCCAAAGAAATAATGTTTACATCTATGTATTTAGAAGTATAATTAAGCCAGCCAGGTGTGGCCTTTCTCAGTCAGAAAGAGAAACAAATCATAAACCAAGGGGTTTTGTTTGTTAATGAGGGATTGTGCATGGGAGAATAGATATTAATAATCCACAGGCCTTGTCATGGGCAGTAATTGTTTCCCCAACAAAGTGGGCTGGAGCCCTGAGGCTCAGAAGTCACCAAAGTCCACATTTAAGGTGGGTGGCCCCTGTTTTGCTGGTTAATGGCTACTTATTTCTGGGTGCTTTGAGGAAGGATGGAGGGAGTTTTCAGGTCAACCACTTAGGAGGAAAGCAAAAGAATCCCACTACAAGACTGTCTTCCACTTATCAATAAAATATGAAAACAGGTGACTGTCTAAGAACAATTTATTTGCTGCTTACAAAAGTCCCAACAGTATTATGTCAGTGGTATCTTATGTATATGTCAGAAAGCCATACACCAAACTAAGAATTCTACGTGATTTAAGACCTCCATCTAAATTTTTGTTTTAAAAATAGGGGGTTTCGACGCTAAATGAGAGAGAATGTGTTGTTACTGATACAGTTTCCTGAAGCTGATCACAGGAAGTTAATGGCTGTTCAGGGAAATAAACTGGTCAAATCAATATGGTACCATGTTAAAAGAAACAAAATCCTGTTTTACAAATTTTAGAAGACTGGATTCTCCTACTGAGGTCTTGGAGCAGGCTCTCAGCAAGTACAATGCCCCATTGCTCTATCATCCAGCAGTCTGAGCATGACTTCAGAAGACAGTGCATACAACATCCATCATCTAAGATTGTATATCTTGAAATCACAGGCTATTAGAAAATAATTTCAGAAGAGGCTTGTCATACCTTGTCATTTTCACTCCTTCATTTTCTATTAAGATCTGTCTAGTGCTTCTTCAGGAGTTGGCCCTGCTGTTGCTGATGTTCACTGATAAGTACCTTTGCAGGATGGCCAAACATGGGGAAGACAAACAGCAACAGGATTTTGCTTACAACCCAAGTGGGACCAAGGTGTAGAGGAGAGGTGAAGAAGAGGTGAGTTAGTCCCTGCCCTGTCTGTTCCAGCACACAGCCCCTTTTCAGCTCCGTCTCTACTAGTCTCCAGTTTGTGCACTGGAAGAAAGGGGCAGAGCCTGTCTGTGCAGCCAGAGATGTACCCCCAAGTGAAGCTCTTCTGCTGCACCTCACCTCTGCTCCATATTTAAAGATAATTTGACTATTGCATGCTTTCCTTGCTTCTGCAGGCCTGGTTATTGTAGATACATGGACAACTTTTCCAAACCTTTTTCTTCTGTGTCTCAGTGTCTCATCCGCATGTTAGGATGCCATGTGGCCTCCCCTCTTCTTTCAGATGAGGAATGTTGTACAGTGTTCCTTTCTCTGTACCAGAAGCTCTGTAAGACCTTTTTTCAGGAACTTTTTTCCAGTGTCTTTTCCACTCATCCTTTCTATTCAAGGCAGACTTGATCTTTCATTGCAGCATTTTTTTTTGCTTGTCTTTGCATCCTCATTTTCCCAGGTTTGTCCTGCTCCTTTCTGCTTTTATATGATTTCCCAATCCTCCAATCCCTACACCAGTGCCATTGCTGTACTTCTGGCCCTGACATAACTTTGTTACTCATTTATGACTTCTTTTTTTTTCTGTCCAGCTGTGTCACAATCACAGAATGGCTGAGGTGGGGACCTCTGGAGGTCATCTGGCCCAACCTCCCTGCTCAAGCAGGGACACCTAGAGCCAGTTGAAACATTAATAAGATGAAAGCAGAATATATACTATGTTGGAACGTGTTACTTAGTTCTGCTGACCATTCTTTGATCTATAATCAACTACAAATGAGTTTCAATTAGTGGCATATCTGAACAGATGCAAAGGTCTTAATTTTCCCTTCCCACCTTCTTTCATATGCATCCAAATTTCCCACAGATTAAAGGGAAGTTCCCTGAAGTTCATCATCTGAACTTCAGGGAACAGTCAGCTGCGACATGCAGAAATTAGTATACTACATCTGGACAGATAGAAGGGATGACAAACCATCTGCAGGTCAGCAAACAAGACAAAGTAGGAACATTTAAAAAACCCTACTTTTGATACTTATAATCTTGAAAGCGTGCTGGCAATAAGTGAAGAGGAAATACTTTCAGACAACAACATGGGTTTCCAGCTAGGAACATTGCTGTATGCTGCAGCTGTAATAGGACTGAATTTGGGGAATTCCTGTATCTATAGAAAAGCAGCGCTCAAAAGTCTTTGAAAAAAAAAATAAAAATTGTTCATATCACATAATACCTTGTATAACCAGTGAAAATGGGTTAAGAAATGCAATTCCTCTTGCTATTCCGTTATTGCTGGAGGTTGCCAAACAATGAATATCATTATAGTTTGGAATTTTGAGCTGGGAGAAGCTGAAAAAGGAAGTACACCATGAAAAGCCCCAGATCCTGAAATAGAACTGCAACACAAGAGCAGGCACAGTATTCGGCATTTCTCAGTAAAACTTGGAAACATAACCTGAACCCAGTCGTCAGAAACAGCTGTGGCTTTTACAAGGCTTTCAATATCTAAATATTAATAGAAAAACCTGATGTGGTCTTCCTCACTTATATAGTTTGTGGAAAAGTTTGGCCTACATATATTTCCAATATGGAACAGGACCTTTCCTAAGATTGCTACTCCTGTAACTTCCTATAGAGTGAGGTTGAACTGTCACGTCCTTGTTGTTTCTGAGTGTCCACACGAGCTGCAGACTGGCCATACTCTAAAGACACGGAGACCAGCTCTAAGCCTCTTGTGAAGGAGGGCATTAAGAAGTCCACCACAGAGAGCTGCTTACTGCACATGTCGGACCCAGAGTGTATGTTGGTGTGGATGTGGCGCTGTGTACAACTGAGTGTGGGGCTTCAGGCAGAATATCTCCACAGTGCTTTTCTGAATCACATGGATGGGCTGGTTGGGTCAGTAACTTCAGGACTCCAGAGTCTCCAACATATTTTCTTTTTAACTTAGCTGTATGTTCCTATAGCTTGGCTTATATATGTTTGCATAACCTGCATTTGTTTTACCTTAAGTATTTTAACCCTATTGCTCCAGGCACTATAGCTGACTGCAAAAAGAGCATCCCTACCAGTGATGTATTCTGGTGTAGGAAACAGACCACACATGATACTAACAAAAATAGCAAGAAACACCACAAAATATTCATATATATATAATGAAAGCAGATGGTAGTTGCTGTGCTGGGGGGCAGTGCTGTTTACTGTATATGCAACCGTAAGTCTGGGGGCTGCTTCTCATTTTCCTAATCCTTCCTTGACATCCTTGGTCTGTTGCCTACCAACTAATCTTCTTCATGCATGAACTATTAATCAGCAGTTCTAGCACTCATCGTGCAGTTGATTGTTTTTAGGCACTATTTTCATTTGGAAAACAGTTTCTATTAGAAACATGTCCTTAGCAGAATTACTAAAAAGACTTTGTAACCTTTTGAATAGGCATCAGGGCATGGCATGATGATTTCCTTACATGGTAATTATGTCAGAAGTTCAGTTTGTGAAGAAAGCATTCTCCGTTTTGGAGATTTAATTGCCTAAGTGATTACTATCGTGACAACAATAATTTCACAGACTAAATTTTTTAGCAACATTTTGTATCACTCCATTCTACTCCCTACTCCCCCTCTAACTGTCAAGGTTTTCTTGGCTTTTCCCTTGGCTTACAAAGATGGGAGGCTGACTATGTCAGTGGTACAATTTCTCTTTCTATCCAAAAAAATTTACAACAGGTAATGGTATGTTTTCAACCCACCATGTCCTATGAAGTCAGGCTGTTTATTCAACCAATGTCAGCCTGAAAAAAGTCAAGTAGCAGGAACATTAACATTTTTTAGAAAAGTTAAAAACGTGGCATCAGTGTTACTTGTGTCAGTTAAAGTGTAGGATAAGGAATTGTTAGCTTCTTTTGGTTTGATTCTGTAATTAAATTGCCCCAGTTCTCCCAGATGAGAACTTCAGTGGTGCTAGCAAATAGAGAAGTTCTAGTGAGGTACTCAACCTGTGGGTTTGAGCACATCTGTAGCTAAGCAGTGAAGGTTAGGTACATAAATACAGTCTGAGGGGTTGGATTTACCTGAAGAGTTATATTTATCCTAGGATTATGTAGGAATCTCTGGATTATTAGAGAAGACTGTTTCAATCCCCTATTACCCAAGACTTGGTCCAGAAGGTCAAGGGTCGATCAGTTGTTTGACTGAATGGGATAATAATTTAAGTGATAGCAGTTTAAATTGTTTAAAATTCCTTGTGTTACTGAGTAAACCACTTGCCTTTGTGGTAGAACTGTAGGCTTGGCCTTCCTTTAAGCCAGAAGAGCTGCAGTTGAACTCCAAATTGAGGTAATACTTTGTTTCTCAATGCTTTTCTGAAGAGATTGTTTTTACATCTATATTACGCCATGCTACAACTCCAGAATGTGTTGACTGCAAATACTGTACATAGTTCTTATTTCCCCTACAGGGAGACGAGCACAATCAAAGCTATTTCACAGCTGTCAGAGAAGAGAACAAATTACATCGAACCTCCTCAGAGTAGAATAAACTGAAGGGCGATATACTACAGGTCTATGAAATGACACAGAAAAGGAAATAATCACTATTTACTTATCTGTGGTGATGTAAGAAGGGGGAATCAAATAAAACAGATGTACCATTTTCAAAACAAAAGGAGCCACTTCTGTGCGATGAAAGCTTTTGCCATAGATACAGTGGGTGTTAGGAGATTGTGCAAGTGTACTCATCCACTGCAGGGGAGAGGGGAAACAACAAACAAACAAAATCCCACAGAATAATAGTTATTTTGAGGCTATTAAACATAAACACAACTTTATCACAAGCTTGTCCTAATTCCTCACCAGCAGTCTAAAAGATGCTTGCCTACACTTCAGTATAGGTGATGAACAAACTGAACTTGAGGGATGGAGTACTGCCACCAGTAGTGGGTTTTTTCATATAGTGCAACTAAGTGAATTTGTCATCCAGAATCTTTCATATGCTGTTAGTGTTGCAGTGTAATAGAAAACTTCATAATCTGAGATCCATAAGCATCTAGGTCTAATTTGCTAATGATTACTTTAAACTTCTAATAAGAATGGATTTCTGCTAGCAGCATCCTAGCTACACTAGAGACAGATGTGTAAGCACCTAACACGCTGTCAGTGCAAAAATAGTAAAAAGGAAAGGGAAATACAGTGATTTGAAAGCTTCTGTTCTGATTTCTGAATCTGTCTTGGTATTGTATTAGGGAGATAGGAATTAAAAAGAAAAGCAGGGGACAATGATAACTACTCTTGCTGTCCCTGCAAAACAAGTCATGATTGACATTTGTTAAAAAACGTAACCAAGCTACTGTTCCACAGGCTCTGTTGCTGGTGCTGACTTCAGTGGACAGTCTCTGACAAGCCAAAGTAATGATTCAGGTCCAAAGTCCAGCCACTAGTCAGGACCACTAGAGACAGGACCAGAAATAAGGCTACTGCCCAGCTCTGATGTCCCTCCAGGAGCTTCAAACTAGAAAGTCTTAGAGAAAAAGCTACCTACCACACAGGCCTACTAACACCAGTCAGCAGCCCAGGGTGAGATTCAGATGGGCAGAAGACATGGTGGAGGTATACCTGAGGATGGCCAGGGTGATTAAAGCATGCCCAGCAGGAGCGAGCCAAGGCAATGGTTTTGATTTGACTGCCTCTGGTTTGCACAGGAAATCAGAGGGGGATTTCTCAGTCTCACTGAGATCCCCGCCCATCTTGCATTATTTATATGCTCAGAAGAAACAGGCACTGTTTTAAACTTAGGGAAAAGTCAAGTTTTGTCCTAAAGAGGTCAGTAATAAAATTTCCAATGATTTTAGCGGGGTCAAGGCTTTACCTTGCTGTTTCTTTTCCTGAGCTGCTGTTTTGAAGTCCAACATGGTAATAAAAATAATTAGAGGAAGTGCCACAGACTCTTTTTTTTCCAAGCTTTTTCTGGAATCACATGGTTCCATCCTATATCAGTGCATTTTCTACTCCCTACTTTGACCCTTGTGTCAGGCTAATGGCTTTCTGATTAAGAGTCAGATAAACCTGCTCCGGAGCACATCAATATCACTCCCTTTCGGACAGAGGTCTGGGTCAGTGACCTGAGCATGAAATACACCTTTCCTCCTGACCTGCTGATGGAAAAATGTTGTGCTACTGTAGACTTTGCTGGTGAGTTAAAGGCAAACTAGCAAATGAACCAGGAGTGGGGTCCTTCGTATGGTAATTCTTTATCTCCAAATTGTTTGACCATCTTTATAATGGACTTTTACTGCCAATACTTTCCCTCCATCTGTTTCTGGAAATGGATGAATACTATTAGTGTTTTTGTATGATAAACCTGGGGATTTCTGATTGTTTATTTTTGCTTGGAAAGAATAAACAAACTGGGTCAGTGTGACTAATAACATACCAAGAGTCTAAACACATGAAGTGCTTAAGTTTGTGCTTCTTCTCGGGGGTGGGGGGTGGGTGTTGGAGGGTGTAGGGGGTGCCGTTGTTCAGTATTCAACAAGTAACCATTTCTCTGCTCTGCTTTCAGTGTCCCACACGCTCAGGCAGTCAGAGGCATCTGGCCATCCATTTTGTAGCTAGGAGCTATGGAACTGATACAATGCATGAGATTTAGGTGTCTAAATAAATTTAGCAGTAAGTATATCTGTGCATTAGCTGCCTAACCCATAATCTTAGAGCTTCTTATGGAACTCTTCTGGTTGTCCTGTACAGATAGGATCCAATTGCCTAATCATGTATGTATAGTGACCTTTTTGATGGCCCAAGACATTTCACCTGTCTCTCTCTTAGAGGGCAAAGATTTTCCGTAGGTCTTCTGTCCACTCCACCCTGGTTCTGTCTTGAGTATCCTAGAGCATCTCCAACAGCTTCTATTGTTTATCTTAGGGTAAGGTGAATCTCTCTCTTGGCTTAATTGACCGCATTGTCTTTAGCAGTCTTCCAGTACCTGAAGGGACTATAAAAAAGTTCGAGAGATACTATTTATAAGGACATGTAGTGATGGGACAAGGGGTAATGGCTTTAAACTGAAAGAGGGTAGATTCAGATTAGATGTTAGGAAGAGATTCTTTACTGTAAGGGTGGTGAGGCATTGTTTTTCCAGAGAAGCTGCAGACATCCCTTCCCTGGCAGTGTTTGAGACCAGTTTGGATGGAGTTTTGGGGAACAGTCTCATAAAGCATGTCCCTGCCCATGGCAGTGTGTTTGGAACTAGATGGTCTCTGAGGTCCCTTCCAACCCAGACAAGTCTGTGATTCCATGACTAGGTGTCCATTGATTACCCTGGAAGTTTAAGATGACCTTGGCTCACGGTAAGCATTCCAGTGAAATGTCTGAAACTTACTCTTCTTGTTCGTATAAGAGCTCCTGAATCTTCAAGATCGCAGTTAGTATTTTGCAATATGGTCCAGTTTAAGGATCACTTACTTGGGTCAGTTTATCTATCTAATCACAGTGTACTGTTGTGGCATTGTTCTCACATGGGGCCTTAAAGGGGATTTTAGATGTGGAGGAACTTGCACTGGCAAAACACAACAGAGATCGATTTTGTATCTTGTGAGTTTTCCTTTAAAACAAACTTACTGATCCAGAAGGTTTTGTTCATGCATTTGGCAACTTGCTTAATCGTGACATTTGGAAGACCTGCTGTGCCACAGAAGAAAATGTCTTTTTCTAATTGGTATTATCTGTTAACTCAATAATTTCCTTTGCTTATAAATACCAAAACATCATTAGGCCTTAATTTTGCTAAAGACCATTCTATTATGATATGATATTATATCTAATATAATATTATGTATAACTTCTACAATATTTTGCAGTGTCTTCACAGTAGCAGCTGCATGTTACCAGATACTATTATTACTCCTTTAAAGTTGTATAAATCTTGTTGCCATGTTGCTCTGTACATTTATTAATTTGTGCTAATTTGTGAAGTGCTGAGGAATTGGTGGTAGTTGCACAATTTCTGTAGGTACCAGGTAGTGTTTAACTCTGAGACTCTTGAGGAGTTAATGACTTTGGGTAGAACAAAGGAGATTCCTTTCCTGTCTTCCACTGAGAAGACATGAAACTGCTCCCTGACTACAAAATGGAGACAGTATTGTGTTAATAATCTCCTATTCAGCGTAGTTAATAGCTCTGTTAAGAAATAGCAAGTTAGATTTATATTTATACTGCTGTTACTCTGCAGATAACAGAGCTTTACAGTCCTGCAGAGGAGACCTCAGCTTCTAGGTGTTCTTATTTTGTTTTTCCTTTCCAAAGAAGGGAATTGACACACAGGAAGCAAGACTGCATTGTATATATATTTATATATGTGAATTAAGTTGTGGTTTTTTTTTTTAAGTATGCTACTGCATTTTATTGTTTGGAAGATGACATATGATATTAATATCAAAGATCTCATAGCAAGGCATGTACCCAGGGGACAGAGTCTAAGCTTCAGTGTGTAAATTTAATTTGATCATTTCCTGACTTGTGCTTGGCTGATGCTGAACCATTCACTTGCTCATAAAGTTAGCATTTATAGAGAGCATGTACAAACATAGACTATATTTCATTCAATTTTTGGTTTAGTTATTTAGTATTTCAGTGCATCTGTTTCTACTGAAATCCTTTTGGCATAATTGATTCATGTTAAGAAAAATTTCAAATATCTTACTTTTCTTTATCCATTAAGAAATCTAATCTTTGCTTATACCCTCCAGACTTACTAAACTAGAGCAAAGAAAGGGATTCCAGTGGCTGTATGAAAGCTGCTCGTTTGTATGCGTCAGGGGGAGGCAGCAGTGGAACATTTGCAGGTATCAGCATCTGTGGTGATTTTAGCGAGACAGCCTTTTGATAACAGTCTTTTGAAACTAAAATAGACTTGACTGTCAAGAAAAGACTGACACTGTTAGTTGCTTCTGGTGCTGTAGGATACCAGGAATATTTCGTATGATTTTTTACCAATTTTATATCCCATTTCTGCCTGGTCAGCAATGAGCCATTCAGAGCTGCTACTACCATTTTAATGCTGCAATAGCTGTTGGAATGGTTATCACATGCCCTCTGCTCCCTCCTCCAGCTCTGTGAGGGAATTTTCAGCAGAAATGAAGGACCAGGCTTCATTTTATACTTTTTTTCTTTTTTTTTTTTTCTTTGTCTGCTTTCTTTTTGACAGAGGACTAATTCTTCTTGAGCTTTAAGTCAACTGCCTGATAGAGGATATTGGACCTTCTTATTGTTTTATAAGGAAAAGGTTTCTAATTTTTTTTCCTGTGAGATTCATGAGAACAACTTAAGTAGGAGATGCCTACTTTGCATCCAAAAAAAGCCTATATTATAGTCCTACAAGATCTGGAGTAACACCCTCATCTTCACTGTAGTTCAACCCCTTGAGCAAAACTTAGCTATTTGGTGGCCAATTTCTCCCTTTGGAGGTACTTGTGGTTTCTTCTTAACTTAGAGAAATCACTTGCAAGTGGTTTGCTCATGACAGCCAATGCTAATCCTGATATTTTATTAGTGGAAATTTGGACATTGGATGTGAAGGAATAATATCAAAAGCTATGATTCAGATGTTTGATGACTCAGATCAGGGTTAGTTCTTGCACATGGTTGAGGGGGAAGTGCAAGGTGTAAATCAAAATTTTCCTTTTGGATAGTAGTATGCAGGAGTTCATGCAGCCTCTCCTACCTTTTAAACTGCTATTGTTTCTTAACTCCCTACATAAGCATGTGCTTTTCTAAGTTGAGCAATGGATTTAAATGCTTGGAGGCACTGCAACCCAAAGAGCAACTTAGCTTCTACATGCATTAAAACAAAACAGAACAAAAAGTCTGATTTGTTTCAAAGCAGAAATGGTTAACTGGAAAAGCACAGTGTGGCACCACAGGCTCTCTATGTGCAAGTGCTTTAATGACCCCCAACTTTTAAAAATTTGTCAGACATAAAAGCAGTACTAATCTGATTAGTAACTGTGATTGAGTAAATCTACTGTAAAAATGGACCGTGCCCTGTTTTGAACATGATACCATGCTGGTCATTTGAGAACTGCCACTGTGAAACATAAAAGTCTCTTTGATGGAATATTTATTTCATGAGTTAAAAAAAAGAGGATAATATAGTATTGTTTGTTTTCAAAATCACTTGTAAAATTTTATTAGCCAAGGAGCCAATATTCCAAACAGTCAAGAAAAGACTTATACTGTGCAGTAAGAGAGATGAAAGCTCATCAGAGAGGAAACCAAGTGGTGAAAGTCCAAGGATTGCTCACTCTACTTTTAGCTGCAGCATCCCATAGCAATAAAAGGAAGACAAGTATTTTGGAGAACTGTCTTTGCTAAGTTGAAAACGTCAGCACTGTGGTTTGGCCTTGGAAACTCTCATTGAGCTTTCTATCTGCCCTCCAGAAGACTTCTGCACATCATTTTGGCAGTCACAGCTGATAATTTTAAAGTAGAGAAGCATCTCCATTCCTTGGGGCTCACATGCACTGCAATTATTTATATTATAAAATGCGAAAAATCTCTGGCAACTCAAAAGTCCAGAAAACTGTCCTCACCACTGATGAATGAGTTCCTTGGAAAGAAGTAGAGGTGGGCATGAGCCACAACTATTGGACCTCTATCCATGTCTGGAAAACCTGAGGATTGTGTTTTGGCCAGTTCCACAATATATAAATATTTATATATATATATTAAAAAGAGTTTAATATATAAACATACAGTGTTTTATATATATATATAAGGAGATCAGCAGCATTAATTGTATAGGGATTTCATTACCTGTTTATTTTAAGTGCATGCACATGGACGCACACTCATGGTTTACAATTGTTGCCAAACTTCAAATAGAACAATAAGTAATAGTCCGTATAAAACGTCTCATTTTTCATTCGCCCACATGTAGTGGTATTTCCTTTGTGGTCAGAGAGTCTAAAAGGTTGTGTTGAGTCAGAAATGCTTGACCAGCCCTTCTTGCACTAAGGCTAATGTTGTATTTACTTAGACGTTAGCTCAAGCTGTTTGCATGGTGGAATATGCCAGCACCAAAGAGAGAAAGCCCACTTTTCTAAGTCAGAAAGTGGATTTTTTAGACATGAGATGCGATTTATCAACCCATCTGAAAAGGTTTTCATCTTTCAAAGAAAAATAAGAAAAATTAATTCAGCTTGTAATGAAGGTCTTTCATTTTATTCACCAATTTGAAAAAAATATCATTTTTAGTATATATGGAAAGCTGTCTGTTCATGTTTGTTTTGTCTGCATTTCTGTAAAGTGGGAAACATGTTGGACCGCATGCAGAAGAGGTTGTCAGGACGTCACTCTTGCTTTTCCTTTTGTGCCAGACCAGTCAGAGTTGCAAGGGACTGGAGCCCAGACTCCCCTCTGATCCCACAGTCCTGGGCCTCCATCTTTTGGTGTCCTGGGAAGCCTCCTGACTACTGGGATGAAATACAGTAATTCCCATTGAGAAGTGAGGATGCATCCCACTCCTTACACAGAGTCATGGAACAGCTGTGGTGATGCTGAGGGATCTGTGCGAGCAGGACAGTTTGGGGGACCCACACGTGACTCGTCACCAAGCAATACCAGGCAGTGGCAGCAGCGGTCACAGAGTCCCCGCCCCCACCCCCCCGTTGCCCACAGATGTGCTGCTGTGCTCTGTCTCTGGGAAACCAGCTTCAAATTGCTCCCATGCCTGCCAGATCTTGTCATAAGCCGATTTGCCCCTGGATCCAGACACATATTGAGCACATGTAAGAGAGCTCCCAGGTGCAGAGTCCTGACACTTTGGGAAGGGGAGCGGTGGGAGCCCCGAGCACTGCCAGTGTTCTCAAGTGAGGCGTTAGACTCGGCTGTGGGACAACCCTCTGCAACGAATCTGCACTGCCCTGAAAAAAATGTTCCTGAATGTACAACTTCGAAATGGTTGAAACAACATTTTTTGGTGGTTCACTTGCAATAAATTTACATTCCCCCACCCTGCCCCCGGCTGTGATTTGCTCACTGAGAAGGAGAAAAACAAAAAGACATTTTCAACCATTTTAACCCATGATTTAAGCTTTTCTTATTTGTACATATGTGCAAATGTTCGAGCATGTATAGATACATGCATATATTTAAAATATCTTTTCAAAGACAGATCTGTGAAAATTAAACAGATGCTTGAAGTTGTTTTATCTAGGCTGGGGTAAACTTCCTGAAGGATAAATACCAGTCAGCATTGTTCCAGGTCCCAACCCGAACAACCTGCGCTTGTGGCATAGATGTCCTTCTAGTTTGAATCCAGGTTGAACAGTTGGAAGACTCTAAAGACAGTAACTGTGTCACCAGAATGGTTTATTTAGATGATTTTCCTCATCAGATCCTGCTGTAAAAGAGTTCCTGTAGAGATGCTCACCTTATGAATCTGAAGTAAGATAAAAAGTAATTTCCTGGGGCTGAAAGAATGGGGCATAAAAGACAGATTAGTGCCTGGAAGGGTTTGCATGCTGCTCCTCAAGACCACAGATACAAAAGTCTAGTACAATTACTTTGTTTTAAATATCATATGATCCACTTTGTATAAAAATCCAAGGCAAGCAGTGTCAATTAGCACATACTGATTGATCTTCAGATAGTTATTTTATGGCATAAATTATATATATCAAGCAATTATACACATGCTCAAGGACATGGAGTAATAAATATACGGTATTTTAGTTTATGATAAGCACAGTGGAGTCAAATCCAGTAATCTGAAGGAGACTACAAAATAGTCCTAGTAATGAAACATTGCACAGTAAAAAAAAGGGGCACAATTCAAGCCTGTTAAAACACAATATGGATTTTCTCAACAACATTTTATTTCCTGACAAAACCTGAACTTGGTCCACAGTTCTTTTTACATTTCTAGAACATTCTATTCCAGTATATTTTGAAATCCAACTATTAGAAGAAGCCCTGTTTGTATTGAAACACCAGAATTGTATATTTTCATCCTTCTGAACTAGGAAATCCCAAATGTACAGTGTCCCAGGCTGCTTGTTAGAGATGATGGTGTGTGTAGAGCGAGCCATGAACAACTCTTTGTTTCGTTTCCAAACAGTTTTATAAATAGAGCTCACTTACGATCTCATAAACTTCATTCTGTCCCAGGGCCTTTCTGTATAGCTTCATTTACACGCACACAAATTGAGTATTTAAGAGGTTTAAGTTAGTTTGATAATGATCTATTAGGCTTGATTATAAAATAAAAAAAAAACCAAATCAGGTATCTAATAAAAATATTCTTTCACATAAACAACACGTCACCTCATTTCACTGCGGTCTCATTGCTAGATGCGGTATCAAGTTCACAAAATTATTCTAGGGCAAAGTGACTTGTTTTCCTAATACAGTGTTTTGGAGCTTGTAGTCTTTCAAAAATACAGAGCACCAGATCACAAGCTCTTGTTTCTGAAGATCTTTCTCAACAGAAACCATAGTTGTAAATCAGATGAAATTTTAAACATAGGTATGTGCCTATGTGTGTGTGGGGGAACAGAGGTGGCAGGGCGGTATTAGTAGTGGGGACTTACACCATGCTGGCCATTTAAAAACTGCATTCAGTGTGTCATTAGTTATTATTAAGGCTTCTTTGTTTTCAAGTTGTAATATATCTTGTATAGCAATTCCTGATCCCTTGCCCACATTCTTTTCTTTTAAATTCCTTCCTAGACTTCTATCTTACAAATGGTTATGCATCTTCCTAATGTTACACATGAAGCAAATGATATTCTGTCTGACGTGACCTCAGCTTCGTGACCGCAGCTTGGAGGGTGCCCTGCACAGAGCAATGCAGAGAATGGTTGTGACTGCTGCCACAGCGTTCCTGTTTCCCTTCAAGATGAGTTGGGTTGGGGAGACACATTGGGGATAAACAGATATTCTGGTCACTGCCTTACACCAGCATCTGAATTCAACCAGCAGAGTCAGCGAGGGGGAGCTAAGAGGAATATGCCAAATAGAAATAAGTATATCCCCGACACTTCATTTGCTATCGCTTCTAGTGCAATCACCCAGAAAGAAACTGTCATAGTATGGTGGCTGGAAGTGTCTGGAAGGAGTCCAAGGGAGCAGGAAAATTTGCTGGGGAAGAGAAGCAGTGCTGCAAGGAAAAACAAAGGAGGAAGGACTTCTGGAAAATATCTCTGTTCTGCCAAATATGCCAAACATCACTTTATTGCTCTGTTCCTCCGTTACTTTTCTGCTAAACTTCTCTTTGAGCAGTATCCCAAAGCTATTCTCCAGCAGTGGAACAAAAGGAAAGTCCCGTCACCCACTCGTGTTACAGCGCAAACCCCCAGGTGCTGAGCAGGTGCTGGAACTGGACTATGCTTAATCCACAGCATGGCAGAGTAGGGACGTAAGCGAGGCCAGGTATGAAGAGAGAGCAGTAACTCGGTGTGCCTCTTCATGTTATCAAGAAGAGGAAAATATGAGGCTCACAAATTCTTCTCCACATCCAAAGAAGGGCTTATATGCCATGGAGTTTGTCACTTCATTTGCGAATTCTAGCAACCAGTGAAAATATTGACTTCTCTTTAAACTGTGCCTCACTTATTTAATACAGACTGATGAGCCAATGTCAGCAACACCTGGGGGGGAGGGGGGAAGCAAAAAGATAAATGCCGTATTACATCCTTTCAAGTGAAAAATACAATGGAGCATGTAACCATTTTACTCATCTCTCTTACTTTTAAAGACCCCAGTGGCTGGTTTTCCTCTGGAGAGTCCGTGAGACCAACTATGTAACTGCAATAACTGGAGACAACATAGGCACAATGATTTTAATTTCCATGCCAAATCCAGATAATTTTAAAGCCTAAAACTGAAGGGTTTTTTCTTTTGGTTGGTTGGGTTTTTTATTATTATTTTGTTATTTTTAACCAAACTTTCTGCTACCTATGTATTTCAGGTACAATACTGCAGTTTTCTGGTGCTGCAAGGAACCTGTGAAAGTATTTCCTGATTGGGTTCATCCATGGATAGGTGTTTATCTGCATTTGCAACCAGCACAAATAACTATGGCTGAGAATGCACAGGCAGGAAAAAAGTAAAAAAGCAAGGGTAAAAATAATATTAAAGTTGTGTCTAGATGAACTTCTTTTTTATTCTGAAGACTTTACTTACAAACAGGCATTCCCAGAGAAGGCTGCAACGATTTGCTGTTAAAAATAAAACCCTGATCCTTTGTTAGCTGTTTACATTTGATGAGATCTGTAATATCCTTACATGCAACATCAAAGCATGAGTCAGTCCCTGCGTTCAGTTTGTTCCCACACTTGAAATTAATACCTTCTGAAGAAAGTTATATTTCACTGATGCTGAGGGAGCCAACCCAGCAACAGGACTCCACTGTGGATAAATATGTGGTCAAGCCCCAACATTGTTTTATGATTAATCTATGGTGATCATTAGCCCTAAATATTGCTAAGTATTATCTATCCCAAATATCTCCTAATCCCTAATTTGCTGAAATCCAAGTTAGTTGATCATCAGTTGATGCACAGGAATGTTTCTCATAGCATAATTTTTCAGGAGAACGATGGAAGCGATATGGGAAGTTTTTAGGTTTGTTCTTTATTTTGAGGTGTAGTAGGCACTTTCCCCTTTCCCCTTTCCCTTCCCTTCCCTTCCCTTCTTTTCCTTTTATTTTCTTGTCACTGTGTACTTCGGCAAGAACTGTGCTGCATGGAGTACTGAAAAGGCATATGGAGAAAGGAGAATAACACAAAACTAACAAAGAAGAAAACTGCAAATAGGCCAATGCCAAAGTTAAAGATGTCTCCTCACTACTTCACACAGGGATTATAAATGACAAAAGCACATAAACCTGAGTATTGACCTTATTTTCTGATTCCACTCTGTAAATCCAACCGCCTGGCAACTGGAGTCTCAGTTCACAGGTCACAGAATCACAGAATCACTAGGTTGGCAAAGACCATTAAAATCATGTAGTCCAACTGTACCTGTCCTCTCCTAAACCATATCCCTGAGCACCTCATCTACCTGTCTGTTAAATACATCCAGGATGGTGACTTGACCACCTCCCTGGGCAGCCTGTTCCAATCCCATCAACTCAGTGAAGAATTTCTTCCTAAAATCTAATCTGAACCTGCCCTGGCACAGCTTGAGGACATTTCCCCTTGTCCTATCTCCTATCACTTGGCAGGAGAGACCATCGCCCACCTCTACAGCCCTAACCGAAGTTCTCTGTTGCTCCGGCTGACCTGCTCACATACTGTACACAACACCCCAGGAGTACCCACGCACAAAGCCCTTCATTCCCGCTCCGAGCCAGCGCCAAGGCGCCGCGCTCTCCTCGTTCGCAGACGCCTAGAGCCCTCGGGGCTTTTACCCGACCGTTTGCCGCTCTGTTTGGATCCAGAGACGCCGGAGACCCGCGGCAGCGCCGGCCTTTCAACGAACGTGACACTTTGGGGTCGGGGTCTCCCCTCCCCCACCCCCGCCTCACGGTGCGCGGGTGTGTGTGGGGAGTTGTGTAGGGGGCGGGTTCCGCCGGCAGGTGGCGCTGCACCCCCGCGGAACCGCCCGGCGGCTGCTCCGTGCTGCGGGCGGGTGCGCGGCCCGCGGCTTCCTCTGTGGGGTGGGTGAGGGAGGTCACCCACGGAGAGGTGGGGGTCGCTCAGTGCAGCTGCCCGTGCCTCATCACAGCCGGCCCCAGCCGCACCTCGCCGAGGCGCGGGGCTGGTGCGTGTTCGTTAAGGCCGTGCTTTGGAAGTGGTGTGTCTCCACGACATCACAGAAGGGCGGGTGGAGGTTGGAAGGGACGTCTGGAGATCTTCTAGTCCAAACCTAATGCCTGAGCAGGGTCACCTAGGTTGAATCACACAGGAACGTGTCCAGATTGGTCTTGAGTGTCTCCAGAGAAGGAGACTCCACAACCTCTCTGGGCAGCCTGTCCCCGTGCTCCGTCACCCTCTGCCATGAATCATATAATTGTTAAGGTTGGAAGAGACCCTTAAGATCATCCAGTCCAACCGTTAACCTACTGTCACCAAGTCCACCGCTAGACAATGTCCTCAAGCACCACATCTCCCCGTCTTTTAAATACCTCCAGGGATGGGGACNGCCTGTTCTCTAGACCCTTCACCATCCTTGTTGCCCTTCTTTGGACACGCTCCAGCACTTTAATGTCCTTCTTGAAGTGAGAAGCCCAAAACTGGACACAGTACTCAAGGTGCAGCCTCACCAGTACCGAATACAGTTTTTCATCTTCATGTTCACACAGAATTTCCCATGTTTCAGTTTGTGCCCAATGCCCCATGTCTTGTCACTGGGCACTGCTGAAAAGAGTCTGGCCCCAGCTTCTTGACACCAACTCTTGGGATATTTATAAGCATCTCAGTCTCTCGAGGCTAAAACAGACCCAGCTCTCGCAGCCTTTCCTCACACAAGAGATGCTCCAGTGCCCTCATCATTTTTGCAGTCCTTCTCTGGACTCTCTCCACTAGTTCCCTGTCTTTCTTGAAGCCCAGAACTGGACACAAAGTGTGTCTCACCAGGGCAGAGTAGAGGGGCAGAATAACCTCCCTTGACCTGCTGGACACACTCCTCTTAATGCACCTCAGGAACCATCGTCCACCTTGGTCATGAGGGCACACTGCTGGCTTATGGAGAGCTTGTTGTCGACCAGGACTCCCAGGAACTTGTCCACAGAGCTGCTTCCCAGCAGGTCACCCCCTAACCTGTACTGAAGTATTTTATACTTCAGCAGTAATTCAGCTGCTCCCATATCAGACTGAATCTGACAAGGGTGATGTAACAAAAGTCTTTCTTGTTTAAAGAGTGCACAGACATCATTTACAAAAATGCTCACGACATTAATAGTGAGAAAATAGCCACAGACCCTATGTCAATTGTTTACAGGAATCATGTCTGTGTGGCAACATCTTCATATTTCTGAAAATCGTTACCTGACATCTTAAAAAAAAAATAAAAATAAAAAGAGCAGTAATCCTGAGGTACTCAGCATTTTCTCAGCATTATATGCAGATACTCATCATTTTCTGAAAATTAAGGTTGTGGTATTACAAACCTAGAGTCCCAAATTACTTTTGAAAAACTAAGCCTACAAGTGCCAAGTCTGTATTGACTGATAAAAATAAAGTACCTCATATTGCCATCTGAAATACGTTGGCCTTCAGAGCAGATGCAGTTATGCTGTCTCGTGAGATCATAGCCAAATCAGCAGTGTTTCTTCTTTTGCTGTCCAACTCACAAAAGATCTGTGTTTAGGTTTAAGGGTGATCAACCACCCAAATGGAGAACAACATAAGAAGTGATGTTCAGACTTGGTTTCAAAGATTCAAAACTCTTCAGAGCTCAAGGAAGAAGAAAAGTGATTTGGACATGGGTTTGATTCACTCCTTTGCACGTATGTGGTCCACAGAGATTTTTTTGTATGTGGATCCCAGTGTCTATGAAATGTGTGTCCTTTTTGACAGCATTTGCCAATTTCAATTCACAAAAGAAACTAGACATGAAACTTGAATGTTTCAGAACTTCTAGCACTTCAGCTGATGGTTAGTGTTGGGTGGCAACAAGGTGGAAGAGGTGCAGATGTGCGTATGCCCGAATTGTTAATGGGTGGCTCCTTCCTTCTTTCTTATACTCATAGCATGAATAGTATGAAAGGTTCTTATCTGAGAAATTATTTTAGAAGGAGCAATGTTAAGACAGCACATCCCTGTAATGCTTCAGTAAGAAATAGCCTTTCTACTTGACTTGCACATCATTTCCATTTAGAACAAGAAAGTTAGATAAGACTTAATGAAACAGAAAATGGCTTTTGTTATGTGTGCCTCTAGTTGTAGACACTTGAAATAAAAATCCACTGGCTTCAGAGAGGTTTTTAATCTTCTTATATTTAATAATGCCTGAATTTTAATGCATCACTTATTCCTCTTCCACCTCTTTAAAAGTGCAATTAAGCAGAAATATGCAAAGCATCTGCACTGATTCTTGGCTTCAACTTATTTCCTTAACTGCATAACATTTCAACTTGAATTTTTTTTATTTTAATTCTTACTTTATGTTTCTTCCTGAGATAGTGCTCATAGTCAGCAAAACATTATTTTGGAAGTAGCTATTAATCTGGTATTATTTGAATGTTTAATTAAAATTTAGCTTTATTGACTATATGGCATCATATTGTCCCTGACATTTTGCTCCTTACAAACTTTGAGTTGTCCTGATTTATTACAAGCCTGTTTTTTCCACACATCTCTTTAAATCTGCTTTCTATCCATGGGAATGCACCGCATACCCTTAAAATTGCATTGAAGCAAATATTTGTGCAGCCAGAACCTGAAGCATATGTGGGTTTTCTGTATGCAATTTATAAAACAAGTTAGCGACAGAAAGTGAAAACTCAATGTTTTATTTATTGTACTAAGAAAACTGTATGTGTAGGGTCAGTATGTAGGACTGTGTGTGCAGTTGTGCGTGGTGGGCAATGACATACACGGATGTAGCTTATAGTCCTGATGCTCAGTCATTTTTCAGGTACATATGTTCAATAGTGGCTTACAAGGTTAGTTTTAAAAAGAAAGCCCCTCTGAATTAAACCTGTGTGGCAAATCTCCACAGACAGCAAACTGCACTTTCTGATGTCAGAGAGCAGGCAGTTTAGCATCTTTCTTTTGGACTTGCAGAGTAAGTACTGAAAAGCTTTCTGGGATCTTTTCCACATTACTGATGCTACAAAACTCTTGCAAAGTGGTTGAATGATGAATATGGTAAGTCAAAGATAGTAGCTAGAAATGTAAGACACAGGGTCACAGCTTATTTCTCTTCTAAAACAAAATAAACTGCTTTACGCTTCAGGGTTAAGAGCTTCAGATTTGCAGAGTGGATTTGCCTGAGCTGACAGTCTTTGAAGAGCTTGACCTGTAACTTGTATGCTCCTGTTCCACTGTCTGCCTGGCCCCATAACTCACCCCAAGAGACAGTGACAGCCTCACCTATAAAATTATGTCCTCTTCTCACTGATGAGCTGAGGATTAGTCTCCTTGAAAATGCTAACCAAGGTTTGAAGGTATCACATGGCTTCTGTGGACAGCAGTGGTGATGTTTGTGGAACCATTCACTGTCTCAGGGCTAATCTCCAGGATAATTTAGATTAACCTTACAGATCTCTGGAAACCCTATTCCCCGTGATGGACTATCCCTATTATATCCAGCCTCAATCTTAAAGGTTTAACCCAAGCTGACATCACAATGTTATATCAAAAGCTTTAAACTGATATATATCTAAATAACTCTCCAACCTTCTTCAATTAGACTTTACCTTTTGCTTTAAAGTCTTTTCACCCCCTCACGAAAACACCGTATCTACTGTGAATAATGCTAACCAGAGAAAGCAGGACATCTTGACGTCTTCTAGTGTTTACTTTGTCACAAGACGGATTGCTGCGGCAAATAGATGGGATGTGTCAAAGACCTCCTTCCCCCCTGTGATTATTGGGAAGGTTTTGAAATCAAGTAGCCCAGGGAGGGAAGGTTTTTTTCACCTTAGCAAAAGTACCTCAGGGGCAGACTCTGGCTTCTGGCATGGGAAGCTGAATTGTTCTCTGTTTGTAAAAGTATTTATAGGCATCATTGCAACTTTGACTGTGGAGTACATGGCCACGGGCCACTAGAAGCATAGAGAAACATGAACTAGAAGCATAATTGCAGTCTGAAGCTGAAGTAAGAGAAATAATGCCATGCAGTATAACTAAAAAAAAAATAAATTAATTAGTCTGCCAAAGATTACTCAAAGAGTTTGTTGGTTTGGCTCTGCTGTGACTTGTGCATAGCAGCCAGCACAATCCTGGGGATGCACCTCCTTCTGAGGTGGCTACCACCCATTGCACTGACCAGCCACCAGCTCCCCCTCTGGTGCTCAGTCTTGTAGGTGGACACTGAAGTGACAAAGGCCAGAAGGGCCTCAGACTGTTTTGGTCCTGCAGGGTGTGAGGCCAGGAGAGTCTCTTCTTACCTGTAGACTCATTTCTAATGGCTCACCTGACCTGACCTGCACCACCTTGGCCTTCTCGCTTCCCCCTGAGTATTCACCACCAACAGACTCAGGACAAAAAGTAGTCTCTGCAGAGTCATCCAGCTGCTTTCTGTTACGAATATGGGAAATGGCAGAGAGGAAGGTGTAATTATCTTTTTAGGCAGGGAGAAGAGGTATTTTCACACCTATTTCACTAGACTGTGCTATAGGAAAGATGAAATCCCTCTAAAAACTAAAGATTACTTCCCTCCCTGCACTGTTTCTAGTTGTTCTCTTCATTAGGGCAGGTAACTCTTACTTTTTGGTGATTTTGAACAGGTTGAAAACCAGTTACAAAATAAAGAAAAAATTATGAACCTGAGAAAGGCCAGTTAACCGTAATTCTTTTTTCAGCAACGGTGACAGATTTTACTTCCAGCCCACGTTTCAAGTTCTAGTGTCAATGATGGAGCAATAAAAGCAGCTGCAAAATAATGATGCAAAGAGGCCATGTGTCTTATGGTTTATGTACAAGACAGAAGCTGACAGAATATTGAAGGCTATAACTGTCTGGGAGGCACTGGCCTTGGGAGAACATGTTTTTTTTTTTTTTTTCCAGTTTTCATGTTGGTTATGCCCTGGGGAGTACTTACGGGATTGTTTCTCTGGTCTCTATGATTTTGCAATTATGCAATCTACCTCCAGGGATATGATCTCTTGACTCAAAAATAAAACAAAGATCTTAAAAATGAGTACAAAAGTACAATAGGAAAATGGATTTAGGGAGAAAACATGGAAATTTCCAAGCATTCCTACAAAGGAGGCTAAACTAAGTAGCACATTTCTTCTACTTAAATACAGAGCAAAAGGTGAAGTAGACAGTGATGTGACCTTGAGGCCTTGTAAAACTATTTTGGTGGCCCAAAGCAGTTTTTTTGCCTGTGCCCCATCAATCCCAAGAAGCACTGACTTGCAGTATATTGGATTTAGGAATCTTCCAAGCTGTATAACTTCCCTGTGGTATTCTCCTTAGATATGCCTACTGTGAGCAGCACAATAAGACTTTGGCTGTTGTAATGTGACTTAGCAAGAAGCCCAGTAAGTAAGTCTGACAGACTCAAAGAGGAATAGATGCAAGTCCATGTGAAAAGCAGGGTGGGGGGAGGTTTAGGAGGGCAATGAGGATGGTGAAGGGTCTGGAGGGGAACACTGGAGGAGAAGCTGAACTCCTTTGGTTTGTTCAGCGTGGAGAAGAGGAGGCTGAGGAGAGACCTCATCATGGTCTAAAGCTTCCTGATGACTGGGAGGGAAGAGGCAGGCACTGATCTCCTCCCTTTGGTGACCAGTAATAGAACCTGAGGGAATGGTAGGAAGTTATGACAGGGGAGGTTTAGGCTGGGTATTAGGAAGAGGTTCTTTACTGAGAGGGTGGTCAGGCACTGGAACAGGCTCCCCTGGGAAGTGGTCACAGCACTGAGCTTGACTGAGTTCAAGAAGTGTCTGGACGATGCACTCAGTCCCATGCTCTGACTTGTCTGGCCCTGAGTGGAGCCAGGAGTTGGACTCGATGACACTTATGGGTCCCTTCCAACTCAGGATATTCTGTGATTCTATGATGATAAGTTGTTTGGATAGCTGACATAACTTCTATAACCCAGAGATTTTCTAGATGTGGTGTTTGACCATACACCCTACACTGACCTGGCTCATCCTCCACTTCATCCTGTCACCTCCCATTCCCAGAAAGAAACCATCGATGAACAGTTCCCAGTGCTCACCAGGGTACTGCATCTGCACCGTGGTTAGCTGCTGCTGCCTTATTGTCCAGTGCCAATGCAAAACAAGTGGCAAACTGCTCTGAGAGAGCAGCTACAGATTCCTTTAAATAAATTTATATGAAGTTTTGCCTTTTTGGCCTGCTGGTAGCTCATCATCTGAAGAACAAGAAGTCGTGTTGGCCTCTGTTCTCAGCTCTTGCACCTAGCAAGTGTTTTCAGGGAAAACAGAGATCTGCATTCTCCCTCGCTCTGATGTATGTGGATAACCACAGCCTAATTAGATACCAACTGAGGGACTGGGTGGCCTGCTCCTTGTTCAGACACCAGGTGACTTAGTGGTTCTAAATAAAAGGTGCTTTGAAAGTTTAAATCACTTTGGTGCTCATGTTTCATGGAGCTGCAGAATATTCTGAATGCAGCGAGCGCAAACACACCATTTTCTCCCTTGTGCACACCCTAGATAATGTAAGAAAATAGGAAGCCTTTCAGTGTGAAATGGCACACTGAAAGTGTGAGGATCTTTCTCAGTGTTGGTTTTTTTTGTTTGTTTGGGTATTTTTTTTCAAAACAGGAGGCTTGCCCCCAAAGGTATGACATACAGCCAGCAGGAATCAGGTGAGACCTCAGGATCTGTGCAAGATGAATGATCTGAATGGATAATGATGTTATTTCCTTCTGCTCTTTTACAAAAATAGTGTTTCAGGAATTTTTGTTGGTTTTTCTTTCATACTGTCTCAAATCCAGCTCCCCCAAATGCAAGTATTGAAAATCAGCTACCCTCTTTTAAAAAAAAGAGCTGTTTAGTCTAGGCATGGTTGTAAATAAAATGGTAAGTTCAACAATCAGTTTAACTGACCGTTTCTAACTGGACTTACCAACATCCTTTCCACCACTTGCCCCAGGGATCGTCGCTGTGGTACAAGGGATCTCACAACCATTTCCTTCAGTCTGTGGTAGATTTGGCGTAAATTTCAACTACATTTCTGGTTTTTGTTCTGGAATCACTAATAGTGAGTCAAGGAATCAGTTCAAATGCTGTGATTTATGTGAGAGTTAAATGCCACTGAAAGGCAAAGTAACTGCTTCTCAAGACTGATTGCTGTTGTGATGTTTGGTGTTTTTCTTAAACGTCCCAGGGAGAGTTTCATGAGAATTCAGTTACTTTAAATTTAAACTAAACCCCAAAAACTTTATAGGTCCTCAAAAATTGTGAAGGAAGCATTAAAAGAGAGGCTTTTGAAATGGCTTAGAAGCCAAGGAGCCAAGTATTTAAACTAAAGAACTGAATAGTTAGCATTTGGAGGAGTATTTAAAACCCATTACTGTTTTTAAGATAATGATTTATGAATGATTGCATTGGTGATGCTGAACAAAGCCCAGGCCCCTTAGGCTGTATATTCTCTGTGCTTGCTTTGGCCTTCAGGAAACAACGGTTTCACTCAAGAGTTTAGAGACTGGGAAGGGCTTCATCTCTTCTGACTTTGATGATTACATAGATGTCTGTGTCTACTATAGATGGCCCCATTGTAGTAGTGATCCTGAATAATTATTGAGTGACTTCAGCCTTCTGCCATGTGGGAAGAGCTGTTGGAAACATAACAGCCATGGGTCTGCAAGCTGAAGCCCTGTCACAAGGACAGAAGTCAGTTAAGGTGCCTGGGGCAGGAGTGACGGATGCACCATCAACATCCATACACCATCAGTTAGAGGAGTATGGTTCTGCAACAGGACTTTTGTGTTTCTTATAATTAGGCTGCTTGTGCAGCCTTTCCTCATCGGATGAGAAGTAGGGAGAAACAGCTCAGATAGCTGTGGTCAAGGCCCTTTTTACTGCATTTACTGCAAGGCCTGCATTTACTGTCTGCCATTAGCAGCCTAGAGCAAATGAACAATTTGTTTTGTAAGAAACACGCTTTATATTTTGACCCAAGTCACATCAAATAGATATGGCTGTAGAGTATGAGACAGTCCAAGCTGGAGTGGTGAATCCAGCTAACTGTTATTTGCAGGTCATGTCACCCACGTGTTTTGTGTGCTCAGACAGTGTCAAAGGCTGTAACTCCAAACTAAAGCATTTCACCATAATTGATTAATCTTTTGGCACAGACCTTTTAAAGTGCTTTATTCTCTGGGTGCTATTTTTCACTTTTTGTCTCCTTATTAAAAACTTCAGTCATCCAATCAGCTCTCAGAAACAATGACCTATGACTCACGTAACCATTGACAGACTGTTTTGGAACAACTTACAAAAAACTGAAATGCATTAAACTCTTCAGCCAATACATAAATAGAATACAGGGTCAGTTTGCAAGCCATTTGTTAATAGACTAAAGGGCTCCCTTCCCACAAAAATAATTTAAAACATGATTTATCCAGCTTCTTCCAGAACAATTCATTCTTTCCAGAGTCTCCACGATGTGAGTTACAGATGTAAAGTCTTGCTTGGCTATAGCTGTCAAGGACAACCTTTTTGCAGGTTTTGAATAATTTCCGGTCCTTATATGTTGGCACAAGCCTAGCTGGCTATGGTAACCTGGTCTGTGGATGAATTTGAAAACTTCTTTATTCTTTCTATCTTTTCAACAGTGGGCCCCCCTTAATGATGAATTTTTGGGCATTTTCTGTCTCTGCAGGACTTTCTGAAGATTTGTGGTGATTGCTGTTGAGCAAGTTGATAAAGTGGAGAGGAAGTTCACCTAAATAGGTCAAATAATGAGTCCATGGTCAAGAAGTTGGCCAAAGGAATGGATTTGACAGGAAGAAGTTTGAAAATTGCTTTCTCCGCATTTTGTTATGTCAGAAAATCTTTTGTTCTGGGTAGATGCTGGGTTTCATTGTAGAACAGTGGAAATGCCAACTATCCAACTACTAAACCAGTTGGTCCCCCCATTTTCCCTGCAGTGCAATTAATACAGGTATCAAGCTGTGCAGCAGGAGGTTAATCCAGTCCGGCATTCTGTCTTCACTTGTGTCCAATGGCAAATGCTTACAGAAATGTTATTAATATAGGAAATAGGTGGTGTTATGGGAAGTGCCTATTTCCAGCTCAGGGTCTTCCTCACCTACACAAGATATCTGGTTTTCAGATTGCCCTCAATGAAGTTTTTTTTCTGTGAGTTTCTACAGCCAGTGGTTAAACCCATGTAACCTCTAAGCATCCATTATGTTCTAGGGTTTTACTAGGGATAGGGTTAATCTTCTGCTATTAATTTTGAACATAATTCCAGATAATTTTAAGTGATGCCACCTATTTTTAGTATACTGTGTGACAGCAAACAGTCTCTCCCTGTTTGACTTCATACTGCACAAGATTTTACAGAGTCTGTCCTTACTGCCTTGATTGCCTCTCTCCAGACTAAGCATTTCAGTCTATGCTCATGACATCTGATTAGGGATACATATCTATCCATCTCAAATTCTAATATAGACATTATGGCTCGCACTGGTGCATGTAGCTGAATGTGCCAAAACCATTCTCTGTAAGTTTGAGTTGTTGGGACTATCTGATGGAGCTGACTTTCAAACAAAAATCTTGTCAGATCTCTGGGTCTGCCCATGGATCTCCAAGCTTGCAATGCCCCCAGCCTCTTCACAGCAGCAGAGTACTGCAATGCAGCCTGGGCTGGTTCCCTCTGCACCAGGCACTTTATGGTCACACACATTATACTGGCGCTTTTCTGCTCACCCATTTACCTCTCCACTTTCACTCTGCTGCACGTTTCCAGCCAACATTGGAGACAGCCATAACATTGCACCTGCCTGTCTTCAGCATGCAAATTCCTGTAACCATTACTCTCCTGCCCTGGAAGCTCTCCCTGACCACTCGCACTGGTGAAGACCTCGGTTCAGCAGCAGGTTGGGGCTCAGACAGCTGTGTTGCCTTGTGGCTCTCTGTCAATCATTTCCACGCTGGTGTGAGCTTGTGGGCTGCTGGCAGAGCCAGACCGGGGGGCTGTGGTGGGCAGTCCGAAGAGCAGAGGTAGTTAGGTACAAAATGCAACACAGTTTGTAGGGGATGTATGTGACCGGGTGAGTTAAGACACACGTGGCATTATGTCATTGAGTACAGCCTCAAGGGCTTGTCTTGCTACATGGTCATAATTTTTCAAATAATTACATGAATTCCAGATATGTCCAGATATGTTTTCCTAATGCTTTAATATTTAATTGTGATATTATAGAACTGTGAATGGTATACTACTGAATTACTTATTAGCATCCATCCTAAATGTTCCATATTGTGTAAAGCAATAAGTTTATAATTAATTTTGAAATGACATATAAGTAAAAAAAAAGCGAAAACCTCTTTAAATAAATACATTATCTTTTTGTTTCAAAAGTAAAGGAAGTTATAAAGATTTGTTATTTTTCACACATGGTTGTGCTTTAAAAGGCATCAGATGGACAGAGCTAAGTTTCAGAGCCAGAAGAAAGTCACTGGCATGCTCTATAAATCAAACTTTCCTTTCCTTTGCTCTCCTGAGACAGGTTCTCCAAAGGGTTACCACCAGCAGTTAAATCTTTTCAATGGGGAAAAGTAGCAATACATAAAACCCTGTACCTTAAAAAAAGAGAGAACAGGTAAAGCCTTGTGAATAAGGAAACGTGAAACAAAAACAGAGTGAGTGCTTTTCTTAGGAACTGTAAGCTGTGAGCTTCCTGAGGCCACTGTGCAGCTTCTTAAGTAAGACAGAGCATCTCTGAAAACTTCCTGAAAGTAAGAAAAGCAGAAGTGGAAGAGTGTATTTTTGAATGACAGTGGTAAAATTTAATTAATCAGTGAGGTCATCTGGTTATTGTGGGTGCAGCTGCACTCACATATAGCACTCCTAAATTTGGTTAGTGTGAAATCTGGACACAAATAGGTACTGTCACTTCTCATCCAAGAGATAGAACTTGCTATTTTTCAGCATATGGAAAAGCACTAACTGCTTACCAATCATAAACATTACATACATCCTCTGTCCTAAAGGGTTATCTTTATGAGGCAAGATGGCGCCAGTAGGAGTTCTAACTATAGGCCTTTACAGGGAGACGTTAGAAAGGCATTGTCGGCTACTTATGATTTCACCAAAATAAGTTTGATTAAACATATCTGTCAATGTACATGTATGAGTTGAATATACATATTACATGTAAATATATATGTATGAAAAAGTATCTTATAAAATATATAGAAATTTATATATGCATCACCCCAACCCTGAACTCTAGGGGTTTTCAGTTCTAAAAAGCAAAGGTAAAAGCAAAGCAAATCTGTTTTTATAAGTTGGGAAATGACACAGTCCAATAGAGAGACCATAGTTAATCCTCTATTTGAATCTGTAAGTCTTGAGATGAGGTAAATGAGGAAATGAAATGGGTGACATCTTCCTTATGGAAAGGCTTTAGAAGAAGCTAGAAAACATATCTCAGGGCTTGTTTAGGTATAGATGATCCTCCTTTGAGTGGAGGGAAAGGGGCAAACTAAATAATGGGTCATAGTCATATCCAGCTGTAATTTCTAACTCTATGGGAAGAACAGAAATACTGTGTTGGATCCTCTTCCAGCAAGCCTGGATGCTCCTCCCCAAAACCAAACCAATGATACAGAGAAGGTGTACAGCTTAAGTACATCTGTAGGAATTGCTGTCGTCCTTTGATATGGTATTACACTTATGAAGAAGGTAAGGCACGAACACACATTGGCTCTTCCTCGGCTTCAATTAATTATAATTAATGTTTGGTTTATTATTCCTTAATCCTATGTAATCATTAATAGAACCAACCTGTGTACCATCTTTGAAATGAAGATGCATGGGGTAGTCAGATGAGCGAAGGCATGGCAACGTGTCACGAATCCCGTTTTGAATTTGCCAGTTTTAATAAGGAACTAGATCACACTATTTCTCAGTATTTTCTGATTGCTTTTGATGACATGGTAAAGCCATTATAGATTTTATCTCCCCATCACTTCTTTCATTGATGAATAGCTAGAGAAGGAAACTTTTTGTTTTAGTCTGATCTAACCTACAAACCACGCTCCCCTTTTCCTGAAAAGGGAATATTTCCTGAAAACTATGTCTTCTAAAAGGCTTCCTTGGTAGAAAATACGAGATCTGCATGGAGCCCTTCACTATGTGGATGTTCAGAACATAGATGCCTGCAAACGCCTGCGTAAGCTAAACTAGTGAGCCAGAGTGGATCAAAGAGTGGTGAAAATTGAATGCTTTGATGAACGTCTTTAGTCTGGCTTCTTGGGGAAGTTAATAAATGTGTTAGAAGAAATATGCAGCGAATGAAGGAGATCCTCAGCTGAATATGTCACAGTCACATACTTATAAAAGTATGAAATAAAAGATGAGCCACTTGCATGTGAGCGTGTAATGATATTATTATCAAGAAAAGATTCAAAATCAGTTGAGGTGTAACTGACTCAGTGGTGACTGAGCTGTATCTCACCAGCCCAAATACGCACTATTCTAATGTAAAATACATAGGGATCCAAAACAACTACAGAAGGAATAAATGCAACATGTAGATATAATGCAACAGTGGATGTATTTTTGCATGAAGAAGCCTTCGCCTGAGAAGACACTAATTTCACCTGAAAACCTGTTGTGAACAAAAAATGGCTTTAGAGATACAAACGCCAAATTATTGTTGCAAAAAAAAAAATTGCTATTTTATATAAGCAGAAAACGCAAATCTTCTCAAAGGCTGTAGAAACTTACTATCCTCAAGATGGTGTGAGCTGATGGAGGTACAAACAGAAGTATCCACCACAACAGTCTGTGTCACCAGTTTCGGTGTCATGTTTTGTGGGGAGGCAACAAATTACGTGCATATAATTGTGTTAAAATTTTCTGTATGAAAAGAGAGAGGAGGTGGCTAACTTGTTAGCTGACAGTGTTATACATAAAGACATGTCATGGCCAGAAAAATATTTTCAAACTCTTGTTATTACCTGTAAGGAAATCTGCTGCACAGTCTGATGGAGCTCAGTAGACACAGCAGGAACATGTTCAATGTTGAATTGGGTGTCATGAAGTGAAGCAACAGCAACTTCTCTTTCTGCAAAAGTAATTAGATAGCAGTCTCGCAAATGAATTGGTTGCTGAGTGGTGCTCAGAGGAACAGGCTGTCTTCTCTTCACACCTGCCCTGTGTGGCATCTGACAAACAGTAGTGAGCTATTAGCAGTTATTGACATTTGTCAACTCTCTGGTTTTCTAGCAGGAAAACGGAAATGGCAGCAATCATGCCCAATTTAGTTTCTCATGATGTCAGGACTTCGTGGACTCAGACACACGTCAAGAAGCGCCCAGAAAAGGTTTACAGATGTGCGGAAGGCAGTCAGCTATGACAGTGATGTTACCAATGTTGCACATGGATCAACTAACGATTAAGATATCAAAAGCGATCACTGTAGCTTACTGACAGCAAGCTCAATTGTTTGCACCTGTTTCCCCTGCATTACACATGAGTCTGGAATGGATTACCCTGCCTTGTGCTAGACACATTTCACCTTTCCACACCGTGATGTACTCCAGCAACATCTCTCCTAAGGATCCTGCAACTCACTTCACTCTAAGGACCAGGAAAAAGAATGAGACTTTGCTGCCTGTTTTCTCTTTGTTGAAAGATTTCAGTTGCTACGGTGACTTCAGAAGAGTTTATTGCTTTAAACAAGAACTTATTGCTTCTCTGTTGCAAAATTCAGGTACTGACTGGAAGCTGGTCAGACATCATCCCAACCACTTAAATTCAGAAACAGACATGAGCTTGGTCTCCCATGCATTAAAATTACCTCTTCTTACCATAGTGTTTGCAAAGGAGCTCTGAGTACTTTGTGGTCAGATGTGTAGCACAGGGGAGCTTCTGTTCAACCACTTTTGATCAAACTAACTCTGGTACCAATAGAAGTAAAGATAAAACAGCCCATTTTTTCTCCTCAAGGAGAGCCCAGAACCCAAGAAATTTCAAACAAACACAATTTCCCTGGACTTGGCTTCCAGGGTTACCCAAACTAGTTAAATCTAAGCTGTCACAGGTATGTCTGCCCATGATGCTGCCTGATCCCTGTTGTAGCTTCCATATTGGACTGCTGACAAATTGCTAGGATCAGGCAGCTGAAAGTATGCACATATTGGGTTTTTGGGTTTCTTTTTTTTTTTTCTTTTCCAGGAGTTATAGTGTGGAATTATCAGTCCAGTATTATGGCTGATTTGTCCAGAAGTTCTTATCATAAGTCTGTTTTTGGTAGAGAGCTGGTAAGAAGGCTGGGTTTGGTCATCTAAATTATCATTAAAACCATTCAGAGAACAGGGAGAAATCTTCAGAAAAAGCCAATGTCAATTGAGAAAAGGATTTCTATGAAAACAGGCTAAATTTATAAATAGCTTTCAGAACAAATAGTCCAGTTGTGTGTCATCTATCAAATGCAGGGGCTGACATGTGCCAGTTAATAATATAGCTCTTGCAAGAACTGAACAATGAAAAGGCATAAACCAAGCCCTAAGCATCTCACAATGGATGGAACATAAGTATCACGTTATTTTCCTGTGTAACACCAAAGCAAATAACTCAGTGGAGTTTCAAATTACTTACTTTTTT
>VXBZ01001201.1:1008366-1028104 GCA_013399135.1 Heliornis fulica | reverse complement strand
TTTTTTTTTTTTTATTTTTGCTACACAATGTTGCCACTTGGCACATGTGTATAATTAGTTATTGATTCAGTTTAGGAGATGTGATTTACCTGAACAAAAGAATATAAACTTAGGACATTTCAGGTTTTGCTTTATCTATTTATTTAGCTTATTGTGATTGAGAGACGTTTCTATTTGGTTTCTTTACTTTGCAATATTTTGTCCTAATTTTCATGTAAAATAATGCTGTTTCTCAGTAAGAAGTGGCTGGACAACATGGCATATTTTACATATTATTATAGCTGTCACACTTGTACTGTCCTGGTTTCAGCTGAAGTGAAGTTAATGTTCTTCACACTGGCTAGCAAGGGGCTGGATTTTGGATTGAAACAGTGTGGATAACACAGGGATGTTTTTGTTAATGCTGAGCAGTGCTTACACACAGCCAAGGTCTTTGCTCCTCACCCCACCCCACCCCACAGTGAGTAGATTGGCAGTGCATGAGGAGTTGGGAGGGCACTCAGCCAGGACAGCTGACCCTGACTGATCCAAGGGATATTACATACCATATGATGTCATGCTCAGCATATAAGGGGCTGAGCAAAAAGAAAGGCAGGGAGTGGCAGCGTTTGGTGTGAAGGTGTTTGTCCTCCTAAGTAACCATTACATGTGATATAGCCCTGCTTTTCTTGGGTGGTTGAACACCTGCCTGCCCATGGGAAGTGGGGAATGAATTCCTTGGCTTGCTTTCCTTCCACACATGGCTTTTGCTTTACCTATTAAACTGTCTTTATGATTTTTCTTACTTTCACTCTTCTGACTCTCTCCCCCATCTCACCATGGGGAGTGTGTGAGTGGCTGCATGGGGCTTAGCTGCCAGGTGGGTTGTCTCTAAGGATAGACATCCCACAACTTTTCTTGATAGCCTGTGCCAGTTCTCTGTCAACCTCACAGTGAGAAAGCTTTTCCTGATGCTCAAAGGGAACCTCCTGTGTCAGTTTGTGCCTGTTGCCTCTGGTCCTGTCATAGGACCACTGAAAAGAACCTGGCTCATTCTCTTGGCATCCTCCCTTCAGGTATTTATAGGCATTGTAAGAGCCTTCTGAGTTTTCTCCAGACTGAAAAAAAATCCAGCTCTCTGTCATCTCACAGGAGAGATGCTAAATTCACCTTCATCATTTTTGTGGCCTTGTGCTAGACTCTCTCTGGTGAAAGCCCATATCTTTCTTGTAATGGTGAGCATGCCAGAGGAGTGTCCTCAACGGTGCTGAAGAACGGTCACCTTCCTTGACCTGATGGGAACTTTATGCCTAACAGCTCAGGAGGCTTTTGGCTGCCTTTGCCATGAGGAAATGCTACTGTCTTGTATTTGGTGTCCACCAGGACCCCTGGATCCTTCCCTGACAAGCTGCTTTCCAGCCAATACTGGTGTATGGGGTGGTTCCTCCCCAAGCGCAGGACATTGTACTTCTTGCTGAACTGCATGAGATTCCTCTGAGGCCAATTGCCCAGCCTGTCAGGGTTCAATGGTGACACTTGGTTACTAGTTAATTAGTTAATTTACTTTTTTTTTTTTTCGAGATGAAACCAAGCATCCAGTGCAGGGACACCAAGATGATTAAGGGAGTGGAACATCTTCCTTATGAGGAAAGGCTGAGGGAGCTGGGTCTCTTCAGTTTGGAGGAGTCTGAGGGGTGACCTCATTAATGTCTATAAATATGTTAAGGATGAGTGTCAGGAGGATGGATCTAGACTCTTCTCAGTGATGGGCGTTGATAGGACAAAAGGGAATGGTTGCAAGCTGGAACATAGAAAGTTCCATCTTAATATAAGGAGGAACTTTTTCACTGTGAGGGTGACAGACCACTGGAACAGGCTGCCCAGAGAGGTTGTGGAGTCTCCTTCTCTGGAGACATTCAAGACCAATTGGATACATTCCTGTGTGATCTACTCTAGATGATCCTGCTCAGGCAGGGGGGTTGGACTAAGTGATCTTTTGAGGTCCCTTCCAACTAATATTCTGTGATTCTTTGAAGATATCTTTCCTGTTCCATATAATGAGAGTTTAAACAAATGAGCAACAAATTAAAAAATTAGGCATTTTCTTTGTGTAACTCCCCTTTCAGGTATGTCACAGCATTTTCTCAGAAATTATTTCTCAGACTTGAGAGTCATTAAAGTAACCATGAATTAGAAATTCATTAGAACTCTCTGGACTGGAAAGGTTTAATTCTGTTATCTGTAGACTCCAAGTGCAGACGTCCACACATGCGACCTGGAGAATTCAGCTTCTGTGTTTGAATGAGGAAGAGGTATTTTACAAGATTATCTGGCAAGTGTAAAAATAATGAAATAGATCAATTTAGCTTATTTCCCCTTTAAGGCAAGTCATTTGGATAGTTTTTAAATAATACTAACAAGCATTACATAATCTGCATTTATCATGATTTTGTTATTGGTTTAATATCTGTTTAACCTATAAGATTCTGGCCAGAGTCAGGGTTGTCTGAAAGACAAGCAACTGGACTGCAATGGAGATGACCAAGAAAGTCAACCATGGGTTCAGAGTTTTAGGTTGTTCCAGGCACACGTGGTTTAGAGCAAACCAGGATGCCACATGGAATACTGAAGAATGTTATCCTCAGTAAAAAATATCAACATTTCAGTAATTAGAAAACAGCAAAATAGTATAGGATCCTTTTTTCCTTCTGTATTTTACAATAAATTAAAATAATTTAAGATGTATTTATTCCTATCTACTTATTTTGTGTGTATTAAATCAAACCTTATATTTAAAAGGACATTACAAAGGTTGTAATTTAAAGATCTCTCAAAACCAAAACAAATTTCTTTAGCATATACAGTATCACAACATCTAGCTCTTGGCCCTCAGGAATAAAGAAGGCCAATAAGAAACTTCTACAGAGTTTAGTTAAAAAAAAAAAAGTCATTTATATGCAACTGCTGCTGCTAGTTACCTAAAGTCATTATTTTACAAACATTAGTCAAGTAAGTGGGTCACAGAAATGGGACAGACATTAACTGAAGTACATGGTCAGATTACACAGATAAAGTGATATGTAAGAAGGCCCCAGACTATTGGGCCATAGTTCTAGGAAATACTTTTTTACAATTTAGAAAGATGAACCCACTGTTAGTGTATAAAGAATTCCCTTTATGCCACAGGTAAAACAGAAAGAAAAATGCACTATCCAAGTTGAAGTACATTTATTTGTATGTTAAATGTTAGAGTATTGGCCACTAGCTTTTATACAGACAAAATAAGTGATTAAGTCAATGACTTGAAAGAGGCTTAAGAGAGCAAAAGCTTGCATGGCAGTATACCTATCTGCAAAATTAAATCTGTATGTATATATATACACACACAAATTTTATATATATATATATACACACACACATATGCAATAATTGCATATGTGTATATATACATATATACACACTAAAGAAAAGGTAATGGACCCTTCTCACTGAGAAAAGCATTGTATAGCATCAGAGTCAGAAAAATGTTAGCAATCTCCCTTACAAATGTGGCCTGCAGAACAGTCATAGGGAAAGGGAATAATGCAGATTTGACAAGAGCAAGTTTTTTTTTTTAAGAGCTTATGTGGACAGTCTAGCAGATCAAAGTATTTGCAAAGCATATAGCATTTATCAATCCTTTATATTCAGAGATTAGATACTATGCACTATCATTATTGTTAATAATTATTATCACTATCAAATCTTCCCTATTCATTTAATTTTTGAGGTGAAACAGAAGGTAGCACACCATGCTAGCAAGCTGGTACAGCTCAGCAGTTCAGGTAATAGCTAACACAATAACATAAAAATGAGCAGAAAGAAATGGTCATAAATGTTTTGTGTGAACCCAAGGTTCAAGGAACTCACTTAAATCCTGGGTAAGCTCCTACTTTTCATTACATGTGGTAAGTGGCAGTTCCAACGTGTAGCTATTTTTGGGTGCATACACCTATGAACATTTTGCCTGCTCTAAAGCTGCCACCTCCTAATTTCATTTGATGTCTTTTAGGCTGAGGTTAGGAAGGAACAACGAGCAGTTGATCTGTATCTGCCATGTAACTTTCCATTTTGCAGACCTCATCACTGTCTCCCTCAGATGACTTTTCAAGGCTGAAAAGTCCTTGCTGTTTCCTGCCTGAGCTATTTCTTGTCCCCTTGATCGTTCCTGTTGCTTTTCTCTGAATCTTTTTTTGTCCTACCATATAGAATTGTAGAATCACAGAATAGCCTGAGTTGGAGAGGACCCTTAAATATCATCAAGTCCATCTCCAGGCTTCACACAGGGCCAGTCAAGTCAGAGCATGGGACTGAGTGCATCCTTCATGAGAAGGGGGATCTGAGCTGCACAATGCTGAAGATGTGGACAGACTCTCCATGCAGCTATGGGGTGGTGAGCAGACCTTGCTACCCTTCATCTATGAGTACACTAAGTAATGCTTGACTTGGGAACTCTGGTGACTACCTTTGCTGTAAAAAAATCACGTATTAGTCCTAACTTCTGCTTTTACTACTCTTGCTTATGTGAATATTTTGTCACTCATTTGAAGTAGTGTAATTGTTTCCTGAGCCATGACTTCCCTTTACAAAAGCTGTGCTCACTCTTTGCTGGCACCTCTCCTCCTCTCGGGACCACCTGATGCTGACTGAACACAGAAAGCAGTTGGTGATACATCCCAGGAATGTGCCCAAAAGCATCTTGGCATAGATGCAGAACACTTGCTTCTTAAACAGGTAAAGCTAGAGATGAGGTTTAGCACTCCAGAGAGGGTAACACTTGAAAGAAATGTCTTTCACTGACATGACAAAATGTCTTCATGTCAGAAGAAACAATTTTCCAAAAATGGCTGTTGCCAAATTTACCGTATAAAGAAATTTAATCTGTATAAATTGCACTTCAGCTATATGGTGATTGTAACACACACACATTTGTTTGCTATCTAAGGTGTATGTGCAAAAAAATATGTCAACCAGGTCTACAAACCTCATGTGTTACAAGTAGTTGTGAGTGTAGCTGAAACCAAGGTCCTGCAAAATTGATGCTTTCCTTGTGAAGTCCCAAACCCTTTGCTGTGTCTGGATATCTGTTTCATATGTGGGGAACTGAGGCAGAAAAAGAGCAAATGAATTGCTGAAGGTCACACAGGCCACGCAGAGCAGCAGGCGTGGAACAGAGTTCACATTTTCAGGCTCAGGATAATGCTAAGCACAGGACCACGCTGCTTCTCCAAGTCAGGGCTAATTTCATCTGCAATATTGGTAACAAAAGGGACAAAGGCATTTCAAAAGGGTGATTATTTCTCTCCGGTCCTATTCAAAGTAGCTTTTGGAGTACAATCTCACAATTGTGAATGTTCACAGTGCTTTGCTGCTTCTGAGGGAAAAAAAATGTTGTTTGCCTCAGGGCTATTTAGACAGAAAGAGAAATGCCTCACAGTGTTAGGGAACAGTCTATCTTAGTGAAATAATCACTCATATCTGGCCATAAGCCCCACAGATGTGTTGTAATCACTGCTTAATAATTGCTTTTACATCAAATAATGTTCAAGAGATTACCACATCTGCAAGATGCTCTAAATAAAAGCACAGAACATATTGTACAGGCTGATTTAGAAAACTGGTCTGTTATTTATAAGGACAGTAACTTTGCGTTATATTACTGAGGCACAGTGAGGCAGAATCTACATTTTAAGCACTGGAGTAATATAAATCATCTCGGTCCCCTCCTGATTGCAATCTTATTAGCTAAGCCTGCCATCAACATGGCCCTTGATTTGGAAAGCACCTGTAAAGCTGTTTGTGCCTGTTGTAGATCCTCCCCCATCCCCCTTGGATGATGTTTATCATTCTGCACATGTGCGCTGTGAGCATCAGTTGAATTATTGCCCCTGACTGCCCAAAAGTGTCTCATCAGAGAGATTCTCAGTCCAGAATCAAATTAAGCACACTGCATATGCTCACTTCTGTGAGGCTCGTGCTGAGTTTGGGGACCTGACAAGCTACAAAGGCATCCACACAATAACCAGAGGATAGCAAGTTTCAGCTCCATAATAGTTTAGTTTGGTTTTCTTTCCCTATCTCCCCCTGCTCTTTAGAAACAGGTGGTATTTATCTAAGCAGCCTGCACTGGGCAGCTGGCTGATGGGTCCCTCCAGCTGGACATCTTCTCTACATTTAGTTCAGCCACACCTGCTTCAGATAGCAAACAAGAAGTGTTTTTATCTTCTGAATCTGGAGGGAAAGGGGGTGGGTGTGAGTTATGTGAGATGAGATGAGTTGAGGTGAAGGGGGTGGGGTGGAAGAGGAGGGTGGAAAATCCTCGACCAATCACAACTCTTTCAGCTGTAATATTTTGTGATGTTTGCAGAGCCCATCTGGTCTTGTACCCGAGGCAAAAAGAGTGAAGTTCAAGGGCTTTTTCTTTTGCTCTGTTACACTACTCTCTTTAACACAGTTATTTCATTATCTCTTGCTATCATTTGATCAGATTTATCTTCCATTAAAACTTCCTTTCCCTTGAAGTAGACAGTGACATGAGAATGCATGCCTTTCCAAGCTTTTATTGTTCTGAATCAAGAAATGGTAGAATAGTCTCATGAAAGATTAATGACTTCCTGTAAGCATCTTTGTACCTGAGGACAAGCAATTACAAAAATATGTCCAAAAGAAAACAAGAAAGGATATTAGACTGTATTGGTCAGGTATTTCTTGGCAGACAGCAAGCTCAGCTTGTTACACTGCCAGGATGTTTGGAGTGAAGGCAACTTCTGTCTTGACCTCATGTATCATATGTTGTTTTGTACTTTAGTAGCAATGTTGTCCTTACAAGAAAAACTGACACTCTACAGTTACGTTCCTTGATGCTTCATTGTACTTCAATTCCTGTTTATGTGCTAGTATCTGTTTCTGAGAAGCAGCTATCTGCTCAAAACTAACACTTAAGGACTGAGAACAATATACACACACATATATATATGTGTATATATATATATTTGTATATATTCAGAAGCTATTTTATTTTTCCTGTATTTTGCATTCCCCCCCCTCCTTGTGCAGACCTTTTTCATAAAGTTTGCTTTAGGCTCACCAAGAGAGTTAAGGCAAGAATCTGTAAGACTGCTTAAATCTTAAATATTCTCTTAACACTGTAACTACTGAAGTGAGCATTCACTGTTTGAGAGGCTTTCTGTCACAGCCTTTGAGAGAGTCTGGAAGCCAAAGAGCCTCCTGTTTCCCTAAAAAGAGCACCAATGCTGCAGCATGGGCTGATTGCAGGTTCTCTGTTAATCCCACTGGTATGTTGTGATGAAATGGAAATTGCAATGACAAAGTATTGTGAAAGAATAGTGTTAAAAGTATAAAAACCAGCAGTGTGGAGGCTCTTTACCACACTCTGATCTCCATGTCTTGTTGTGTGTGAACTTGTGGGCTGTAGGGACTCCTGTGAAAAGGAGTCTGTAAAAAGCCCCCCACTGGAGGGTCAGCTGGTAATGACACTGGACCTGCTTCTGAAAGCTAAGGGGTGACCGTTCAGCCTGCCTAAAAATGTGTGATTTGGTTGAGTTTAGCCATGATACACTCGGTTTCCCCATCTAGATCCTCAATCTATGGTCATTTTAGCATAGAATCCTTATAAAGTGATTGATTTTCATCCTTTTTTTTCCAGTAAATTAGGATGTCCTCATTCTGAGACCTCAGTTGGGAACCCAGGTAAGCATATTCCTTGGGGAACCACATTTCCTTAAGTCAGCTTCTTCAGCAAACTCTACTATGAAATCACTTTTTTGAAGAAAGTGTTATTTCATGCTTGCAGATGGGTGTAACATATCCTATTGTGAATACATAAGAATATGCCCTTGATATAGGACCAGTATAGTATGGTCTATTTTGACATCAAAGCAGCTTTAGTTAGGAGTAGACCAGATGCCAGAAGGCTGTTACTCTGGAGAGAGTAAAGGTGTGTTACAGTCACTTCTGTAGTATCACCGTAACAAACCAACATGCGTAAAAAGAGTACAAGTAAAAGTCTATTATTCATTTTTATTCAACTGGTGTTCCCTAAGTAAAAACATAACCTGCACTTAATGTACTCTAAAAGAACAAGTGACATTGGTAATAAAACTATCTTTTGTTTCAATGGATGAGTTTTTTGTTTCAGCCAATTGACCTGCAGTTGCACTGCTAAAATCTGAGACTGAAGGGTACATATCTTTGAAAATACAGCAGGTGCTTGGGGATACATCAGCTTCTTAAATCCAAAAGAAGAGATAGCTGCTCTGCTATGGTCACAAGCAGACATAGCAGACATATTTCATCAAAAACTTCATATGAGATTTTATCCTAATGTGTGAAGGCTACATCAGATGGGCTCACTGCATATTAAAAAAAAAGTCAGAAAACGGCATAAATCAATTCATACAAGTAAGTGACACCTTAAGTTACACTATTAAACCTGCCCAAAGCCCAAGAACTGAGTTAACCAGAGGGGCTATTGCACAGTGATGAAAGTGGCAGACCTAAAAGAGGAAAAAAGAATAAATGACAGTGAAATTAAAATAATGAGAAGTGGTATGTGTGTGAAAGTCCTTACAAATACTGAAATATGTACAAATTAAATGACCATTCAGTTATTTTGACATAGGATGGCCTTCTAAAAACTTCCCATTGGTCCTCACTGGGTTAGCCACTTATTGCACTGCCAATTTTCTGCAATGAAATTATGTGAATAGAAACTTTTTTTCTTTAGAATGAGATCGTGGAGTCAGCTCCCACAAGTGATGCAGAGTAGGGACAAACATGCAGGAGACCCCAATGTTGAGAGTGGTGAAAGGAGGATGGCGTAGTCAAAGCAGAAGTGCTCTGTGCAGTCAGACACTCAGGTGGGAGAACAATTGCAGGCTATGAGTCCTTGGTTAGCTCAGAGAATACACCCCTATGCTACAGTATGGGCTTGACCATGCTGGATTTGCAGTTGTTGGTCTCTAAACTTATCTTGGTTGGTCTGTGAAATATGCTGACAGTTCATGGAGTGTCAGCTGTCCCAAAAGGGAGTGCTGCTGAAAGAAATTCCTACTTCTCTAACTTCATACCATGTCTTTGTACAACATGCATGGACTGAGTTCCCACTAATCCTAATGTTATTGAGTGTTAACAGGAGGTAACGATCCCATTTTTCAGGGCTCTGAGAAAACTCACAGTTAATCTGTTCTTGTGTAATGTTTTTCTTTTTATGTGATCTTATTACCTTCCGTTTTATTCTCAGTTCCAGATAACTCACTCACTGCATTTTGTTTGACAGTATCAAATCTGAGTTGTTTGCTGCTACCTGCTCCTCATTGCAGTGATCGTAATTTTCACAGCTGTTTAGTTTAGTTTTTGGGTTTGTTTTAAAATATCTATTACTGGCAGGAAACACTCTAAGCCAAATCAGTTCTCTTCCTCCTGAGTTTAAATCCTATTCCCTGAAGGACTGTAATGATACTGGATAATTTTCCATACAGCTTTTGGTGTCACAAATCTGTGAAAGCAAGTCATAGAGTCATAAAATGCAGAGATGAGCAGCAGTATACGCAGCAAACATGAGGAACTGCTCTTCTTTACATGAGATCATTCCAAGAAAGCTGTGGCAAATCTGAGCTGGTTATTGTCTTATCCATTTTGGTATCAGGGGAAAGGAAGATTAGCATGAACGTAAATACGTTAAAAATGTGAATGTTTAAAGTTTCTGTCTGCAAAGAAATCATGAAAGTGTCTTCACTTTCTAATTTCTACATGAACCATACCTGCTGTGGAAGTGTGGCACACTCCATCCGGTAGCCCTGATTGACAGAAATACTCATATAGAGCCTTGACTGGCTGCATGTAGGTCTTTCAACAATGGGATTTAACATTCTGACCTAACATTTAATGTATTAATCCTAATTTTATGCTGATACTAAGACTCTCTGCTGTATTAAATCAACCTAGGTTAATTCCAAATTATGTCTCTCCCACCCACTATCAATGGGTCCACTGTTTGGTTCCCCAGAACTGACCACCCACTTTTATGAGAATCTGCAGCGAATTAGAAAATCTGTCATTGCTGGAGGAGCCGGACAGCTAGGATATGGCCTGTCATTCCTTCCATACAATACATACCCTTTGTCTGCTATCTCTTAAACTAACCTGACATAACTTAGCCCCTCGGTCAATGGTATCTTTATTCCCTCCCAAGGAATGATTCGTTCACCAGTGTTATTAAGAAATTTCTGGACAATGTTTAGTGGCTGCGCAATCATCCAAGGTTCTATTAAAAAGCCATCTGGGTAATTAATAGCACATTTGTTCTCAGCCTCCTCCCAATTTGTCCATTAGTGGAAAAAAAGCACAGGACAAAGGGTAATGTGGTTCAGTTATATTTTACAAGAATTCTTCAGGAAGTTGAAAACACATGATAGTTTTCTAAAGATACATATGTTTATGGGCACTCTACGAGAGCAGCAAAAACTGCACAAATAAAGGTCTCTTAATCAGGCTTCTGCCCTGTTGATAATGGATCGACTATTGACTGCACTCTACCTTGCCTTGACGCTCTCCAGCCTGAGATGGGGAGGGTGTGTGAATGGTCTCCTTCATCTCAATTCAATTACAGCTGGTAAAACTGATTCCAAGATCCACGTCAGGGCACCACATCAAAAACAGCCTGAATGACTTTTATACTCTTTCACCTGGTATTTGAAGGCTTTTGCTAAGGTTCCTTTTTAATGTCTCCTCTTGAAAGTGGAATTACAGCCTCAGGGTGCACTCTCCGAGGTTGTTTTATTCCTTCCCTTTCATTTGCGCTTTCTTTTTCTTCTCCGTTGAAAGCACCTGAAGAAGAAACACAAAGATTTCAGAAGTTTGTTGTGAAAATTAAGAAATGCTCCACTTGAGCTCACATTTTTAGTCCTTTCTTTCTGCTTTAAAATTCGTAAGGGAGTTACTATTATTTTGTACCTCTTGGCACTGAGCAAAGCCAAGTCTGCATCTTTTAAAACACTGTGAAACAGAACTATTGCTAAATACCAATGCATCAGCAGCAGGGATCTCTCTTCTACCACAGACAATTAAAACTAATGTTTGTGTGTACTCAGTTATTATTTGGTGTAGGGCCAGAGCTGGTGTAAATTCAGTGTTGAGCTCAATAGCACTGCAATGATTTACAGCATGAGCAGATCTGGCCTCTTGAGAAAATGGGTCTGAAATTCATCAGCCAGTCAGATTTTTCATATAAACTACTTTGATGAAAAGTTGAATTGTGGACAAAACGTGATTTTTCATTAAAAAAGCATCTGCTTTCTGTGGAAATCTTTGTTTCTTTGGGTTGAAAAATGAAATTTCTGAAAACCAAGACATTTATTTGTCTATATTGCCCCAGGGACTCGTGGGGATTATGTTTCTGTTGTTTTATTAGTGGGCTGTGCGCTGTAGGGAAAGATGCAACTCTCAAAAGAATCATGATGTGACACTGTCATGGTTCACTATCTCATGGAGATTGCAGCGCAGATTCAGAGAGCCTGTCTAGACAGCATGTTGTGTACATGCTTTACATACACAATCTGGCATGCAGAGCACCGTGATAGTGTTTTGGAGACAATCACCCTTCACTTTTCTTGATTCTGATTTCAATTTTCTTGAGGTGAAGGTGCAGGTTTGAATTTTTGGGGGCTTTATTTTAGCAAATTCCCTGTTAGGTCTAGTAGCTCAGTGTCATTTGAGCTTTCTTGGGTCATGCTTTCCTTCCTTACTGGTTCTTTGTTTTCCACATTGACAGCAACTCTCCTTTGTCTTGCATTTTAGCAGATAATTATGAATCAATAACCAGCAGTGTGTGAAATTGAGATTTTTGCCTTACCCACTGCATTGTTTCAGCTGATGGGATTTCCACCCAGGTGACAAAGAGTCATTCCTTATAATTTTTTTACCCAAACAGCAAACAGAGATTTGTATTGATATGATATTTTTTTCAAAGCGGTTTTCTGTTGGAAAATGAGAAACCTTTTTTCTGTTCAGCTCTAGTCTAGGAGATAGAGAACTTTTTCCCACCTTTGCAGAGTGTTGGGATTTCAGCCAAAGCAAAGAGAGTGTAGAGCACAGAGCAACACAACACACACAGTGGGTTTTTAATTTACGTTGCACTCCAAAGCTTCCCCCCTCACTTATGTGAAGGAGCTCTTTCCACAGCAGTATAAATATTTGTTGACACTTCACAGCCTCAAGTGCCTGTAAGAGCTGATGTTCTTACATTTATAAAGTAAGTGCTCTGTAAATACTTGAAGGACTTAAGGTTGGTATGTCTATGGGTAAGGACCCATATTTAAACCTTTTCTTTTTTTTGCATGCTGTAGACCTAATGACTTAAATAGCGCTCCCAGTAAAGGTCACCAAAGCCCTTCAAGTTGAACTCAAATTCTGAGAGTAATCTCATTAAATTTACAATGTGCTTGTAAACCCGCAGATTCTGATGAACCTGCAGCTGCCTTGCTATTGCCACACCAGCCAGAAGGCTTGCCAATATTTTCTGGCATGGCACAGCTTCTCCTACCCAAAATGTCTCAGTTCTGCACATCACATTGATAACGTCCCTTAGTGTGATACTGGGCAACAGTGCCTCTCTGGGTAATATTCCTCTTGCCCGTGGTGCAGAAAGCAGAGGCGCTCACCCCACACTGAGCCCTGGGAACCTGAGCATATTTTCTGGCCTTTCTATGAGAGCACAGAAATCAGAGAGTATGCACACGCTTCTTCGTGCATCCTAAATGAAAAGGGGCAGAAAGACCACTTGGAGGAAGGAAGGACAACGGTACCAACAAATCAGGTTAAAACTCTAAAATCACTCAGGTGGAAGGCACATGTGGTGAACAGATCAGAAACACTTCCACCACAGTTCCTCAGCTCACAGCTTCCACAGATCCCAGCCACCATGGTCACAGCATCAGACCCTCCTTGGCCATCCCTCCAGAGCTGTAACGACACTCCATCAGGAGCATGTACCCCTCTTTATGTCTAAGTTAGCCTGTATGAGAGAAGCCTATAGCCTGAAACCTTAGAATATTATTTAGGTCTGCAACTGTGTATGCTATTAGTGTGAAACACCCCCTGAGCCTCTGAATCCCAAAGTGATGTTGGTTGTGGTTGTATCTGATGCTTACACAAGATGAAGGAGCCTGTTTTTTTAGGTAGTTTTACATGCTGTTATTTTCGTTCACATTTTCCCCTTGGGTTTTTCTTTTTCACTAGCATATGAAGGCTTCCCTCCAAGGATTTACAGAAATGTTTTGTCATAGGGCCTGGTCTTCAAAAATTAATTTTAGGAATAGGTTTAGACTCTTGTTTAAAGTGTACTGATGTTTAGGTGTCGGGTAACTTCCCCAGCTTGCTCTACAAGCTCAGCCAGAAGGCTTTTTAGAGAATTTCCTCTGGTTCAGAGGTGAAGAAGGCTGGGTATCAGAAAGGAGAGCGGGGCATTTCTTGTCTGACTTGGCTGAGCTGCCTTGAAGAAATTGGCTTGCTTACACCTGAGGTTTTTGACAGAACTCAGGAACTTTGTGACTGCATGGGTGCATTAGGTACAAGACAAAAATGACTGATGTTGCAGATCCCACAGCAGGAAATTTTCATTCTGTGCCTGCCGTGTATTAGTCGCACCATCCATTTCCACAACAGTATAGAATTCTGTATTTGTTTTTGTCTATACACTGGAAGAAGACTGGCTGACCTTAAGCTACTTACATGAGATATTTTTGTGCCATTGACTTTCTGACAAATGAAGGCTGCCTTCTATAAAACTTAAAAGCACTGCAGGCTGAACTGTTTCTGACCTGTACTTGACCTATTCAGTTTCATCTGCTCCTGACAGACTTTTCAACAGTGAGCTCACAAAACTCCTTTTTTTTTTTCTTCGCATTACTCTTGGATAAAGCCTTTTCTTTTTCTTTGCTGTTTTAGCTTCATTGAGCTTTGTGTTTCACTATTTCTGCTCGCTCTTTCCTCCCCAGCTCCAATTTATAAGAAAAACACAGAGAACATTTTATTTATTACTGGTATCAGAATGCTTTTCCAAATGGTGCAAGTGTGCTGAGAGCTCTCTGCACAGGGAAGAATAGGACAATATAGGAAAAATCCTCCCAGTCACTTCATAGAAGCATATATTCTAGCTGAATATATGCATAGAAATCTGCATATCATGATCTTAAAAAGCTCCCTAGGATTCTCAGATATGTCTTAGAGGTGGTTGAACTCAGTAGGAAAAAATCCCACAATTTCCTCTCTTATTTTTTTATATCTCTCAAAACAAAGTGTTTCACAGTCAACATATTTTCATTTTGAGTATATCAGAGTATATCCTCTGAGGTGCTGAGTATGTACAGAAAGATGTAGGAGTAGGAGTTAAACACTAAGTGTTTCCTGGAAGATTTTCATTGACAGAAGTATACGTGAAACTACCATAATTTTTCTTCACTGTTCTGTTCACACACACAAAAACCCCCACATTAACATTTTCAGTTCATGGTGTGAATAAGAAATCATTTTTTCAATGTGTCTTTTGTATATGAAGTATGAATGGAAATTTGTCTGTTTTCTGCTTTATACAGATAATTAGAAATTAGGCCAAATAGATTCCATGAAGTGACTGAAGAAAATACTGTATAACTTTGGAACACTTTTATTTGCACAGTGAGATAGCAACATAAATCACTGTACCAGACTACTGTAATAACTTCTTCCAATGATTAGAGACAAAAATCTGCTATATAGAAATCAACATGGTTTGTCTCCATTAAGGTAAGCTCATTAGAAAACCCAGAATAGAAACATATGGATCACATTCAAATAAACATATTATTGAGTAAATTTACCTTTTAGATCTATGTCACCTTGTTCAGCGTTTGAATGTGATACACAAAGAGATTGAGGTCTATGCATCTACTGCCTCAAGTAATTTCACCTATTTTGATGAAGTCCATCACCCTGTACTTTCTGCTTTCTACTACATGCTTTTCCTACTCTCTGTGGTAGAGGTGGTCTCATCACAGGCACCAAAATGACATCAAAGTAACATTTCTAAAGCATTCCCTATAAATGAGAGAGGAAAAGGGAAGGCTATTGCCTGTCTTCGTCTTCTTTTGTGCTGCACAAGGCAATAAAAGACATGCTATTGTGGCATGAAGCCTCTTTCCAGAGAAAGACTATGAATCCATTCTGGGTAATAAGGCAATATTTTTTTTCCTTAGGATAAATGGTAAATTTGAGAATATGTTTCTCTAACCCACCTTCAGTACTTTTTCTGAACATACAATATCTCTCTTATACCATGGTTCTAGAGCCACCAGCACAACGAGTATTATACTGAAGCACAGCAGAGGGACAGTTAACATCCCTTATGAAATTATCAGTCAGGTCTCAGGAGGCATTGTGGTGGTTTTCAGCTGTGTGTGGCAACAGAAGAAATTATGGCTATGTTCTGTCCACCAGCCAAATCTTTCATTTTGATTATATTTCTCTTGTGTTCTGTAAAGATTGTTTGCAGAAAAGGAAGGATTACAGGGAGATGTGGGCTTGTGGACTCTGAGGTGATAACTGAGTTAGATTTGTAAATAGAAAACAGATGATGATGAAGCAATTATTCGTTGACTGATAATGAAAGCCAATTGAAAAGTGCAAAGATTAAATAATAATGTGTCTGGAAGTCATATATTGCAATTAATCTTCTTGTCCTGTTCATTCATACTCCTACTGTAAGGCCTTTGTCAGAACGTAGTAATCAAGAAAGGGACATAGCTAATTCCCCATATCCCTACAGATTGATTTCCTGATTAAAAATTTACATTTTCAACCTGACCTTTTCTCAGGCCAGCTCATTAAAAACACTTTATGGCACTAGTTATTTCTGGGTTACAATGTGCTATAGCTTATATTGTCATTGGTTCTGTTGTTAAAAATATCAAATATAGTATGCCCAAACCACTAATATGAAAGCTTTTAAAAATATTCAGGTGTTTTTCTGGTTTTGAGCTTTCCTCTGTGATCCTATCCTTGATTTTGTTTTCCTAAGTCTGAAAAAATCAGACTCTAGTGCATATATCAAAACATGTGCCTCCCATTTGGCTCTTTGTTGCAGACTTCTTGTGCCTACCCTAAGACTCTGGGATGAGAAATGTTGCTCCTATACTCTATTTGCCTTTATTTTCAGCTTTACTTTACAACCTTCCCTGCTATGATTTGAGTCTCCTGCTCCCCCCCCGATCTCTGTTTGACCCAGCCCCACATATCCTTTCACAACTTCCTAGCCTCTCTGAGTCTCACATTTTAGCCTTTTTGGTGTCTTTGGGATTTCCCTTGATTATATCTTTATATGCCCTCCAGCAGTTTCTTTGCTCTAAGCAGTTCTCTATCTCATATAGAGAGATAGTATATTTGTATATTAACAAATTCAATGTATATTCAAAGAGAGAAAAAAAAAAGCCTTTTCTATTCCTGTGAATATGAGGTCAAGTCTCTGGATGTAAGTTTAATGATTTTCAATTTCTCTCTTGCCTCTTTGGATTCTTATTAGCTTAAAGGTATAACTTGGATGATACAAGGCTTCTGCACATGTGATGTTCACGTCTTCTGCCACAGCTTCTAATTATTTCAGATGAATCTTTACACATTCAGAAAAATCCTAGAATCAGAAGTTTGTTCTTATCCTTGTAAGTACTGTGGACAAGTTTGCCTTGTTGGGAAGACTGCAGTCCACTTCAGGTGTGCTGTTCACAGCAAGTATCTTCTCTGTGACCTGTATGTCTTGTTGGAAAAAGGCAAATGCTTGGATACAGTTGGTTTATTAGCTTGGGGTTCTCATGCATCCATTACTTCACATGTTCCTCCTTTTTTTTTATCCAAGAGTATCCTGGAGGTTGAGATGCTCTTTACCTTATTCCTTCTCTAACTTGTGATGTGCTGGAGTATTCATAGCTTTTCTGGCAAAGTAGGTGGCAAATTTAGTGCTGGTGGGAGTGAAGAACCTCTGGCACAAATGTGCTTTTTGATCTACCATGCAATCCTTCCTGAAAATGGTTGTCTTAGAAGAATAAACAAAAAAGGAACCAGTAATCCAAAAGATACTTTTTTCAGTGGGGTTCCTCACAATCTAGATATTGTTATACAGTTCCTTCAAGGTGATCTGTAAAAGGTAAAAGGATGTTTTGTGTATCTGAGCTATTTTATCTTCTGTAGATAAAAGGCTTCAGAAAACCTACTATAGCTAGAGTATGGAATTAATTAGTCTCAAAACAAAAGAGTTTATGTATCTTGGTGTAGAAATCCTCATTTTCTTTTGTGTCCTGAAAACCTGTATGAAACACCAACATGGCTTAGCATCATATATTGGACTGCTTTGAACATAACTCACTAACATAACATCACATACTCACAGAAGTAATGTTTCTGGTCGTGCCTATCACTGTCATTCCTCCAGAAAGATTTCACCACACTAAATGAACACTTCATGTGTGACATTCTGGAGAATTATGAATCAGTCAAGCTTAACCTTAGGGCCCCAGGTAGATACAGACACACTCACTTACACAAAACAAAATTGTAAGCAATTAAGTAATGAGAAACATTAATAAAAAAAAAAAAGAAAAAAATATGAGAAGTAGTTAGAACAGATTGCCAAAAGCAGATTAAGCCAAAGCTAGCTCCAAACCTAATTTTATTCCTTGGTAAATAAGTAGTGTGATAGATAGGCAGGAAACAATAATAGTGACATGTTTTGCCTCTAGGAAAGTTTTTAAAAATACAATCTCCATGTGTCATATCTATAAAGAATGGGAAAAATATATTTTGACTTTCCCAGGTGAAATCCAGGTCAAGATCAGTAGATGCAGAATTACTTGAAAACTTGAACCCAAACAGTAGTTATTTCTGATTTTCTGCTATGCATAGAAGTAGGATGCTGGAAGGTTGTCTTCATCCTGTACCATTCAACACTTCCTATATAGACCTGGATGGTAGGTTAGAGAACGTGTTTACAAAATATACAAATAGAAAAAAAAGTCTGTGAAGGGTTACTAGCAGACTAGACGAAAGTATGAGCATTTAACACTCCTTTGAAAAGTTAGGGAAGTCAAACATCAATTAACTGGATTAATTGAATTCCATGGAGGAAAAACTCAAAGGAAAGAAAACATAATAGCTCTTCAATGTTCAGAATACTTTAGTGTTGAGAAAAGGACGCCGAAAGGAGACCTTATCACTCACTACATATACCTGCAAGAAGGTTGTCTAGAAGTGGGGTTCGGTCTCTTCTCTCAGGTAGCAAGTGATGGAACAAGAGGAAATGGTTACAAACTGCACCAGGGGAGATTTAGGTTTCACATCAGGAAAAGTTTCTGTATTAAAAGGGTTGTTTGGCATTGGAATGAGTTGCCCAGGGAAGTGGTGGAGTCACCATCCCTGGAGGTATTTAAAGGCAAATAGATGATGTGCTGCAGGACATGATCTAGAGGAGGACTAGGCAGGGTTAGGCTGTGGTTGGACTCCATGATGATGAAGATCTCTTTCAATTCAAGTAATTCTATGATTCTATGGTTGAAGCAGTAGTAAACAAGTAAACACAATATGGGCCAAAGGGAAATGTAGTCCTTGTTTTTAGTGTAGAAAGTGTTCTAGCTAGAACTCAAGATAAAGAAGTATTTTCTTTGACTTTCATTAGGCTTTGTCTGGACCAGTGTTCTGATATTGGCATTCCTCCTCTCAGTACAGGTGAAGATCAGAGGCAGTCCAAAATAGTAGTTGCAAAAGAGCTTTATAAAACATAACCCACAAGACACATTAATTAGTAAAGAGAAAGGACTAACTACATCTATGAAATCCCAAGTGTCACCTGCTGGGGATGGTCTGGATGTGAACTTGAACCAGCCTTATGCAGGGGAAAGGGAGTAGGGTTAGCGCAGACAATATTTTGAGGCTCCTTCACTTGTGACACAGCTATGGTGACAGACTGTTCAATTTAAAGCAGCATTTTTCATGTTTTCCTTCTTCATGCTTTCTGATCTGGCGATTCAGGAAGCTGGGGCAGGTCCTGGCATGCTGTAGAGTTAATGGATGTTTACACAAGGAATGGTGTCTTTGCACTTGAGGTATTCAAAAACAGATGAAATCATTAGGGCCTCAGTGGTGAGGGAATTCGGATGCCTCTCTGTGCCCTGTAAAAATAGCCAGAGCATCCGTAGCAAGCCAAGACCATAAGCTAAGGTTACTATTTAGCCATATACCAGTCCATTAAGTGCTGAAGGTGTTACCTTGTCCACACTGCTGCAGCTTTGTCACACTTTCAGGACACAAGGACATCATTCTCGGTAAATAGCCTGATGTGTAGGGACTTTAGAAGTAGGTCAAGTTATTGTAAGAGTCATCTTTACTTTTTTTGGTACAGATTTACAGAGATGGACTGAAGTGTCTGCTTACAGTTTCTGCAAATGTGGGAAATGTGGCTGCTCTTCAGATGTGCAGACACTGTGGTCGATGTGGGCTACCAGATGGGTGGACAAGTTATGGGCTACATAAAGTTAGCTAGGCCAGAAGTGTCTGTGAGGTAAGTTGATAGGAACTGCAGAAGTGTTCAAACTAAAGCATTGCCAGCGTGTCGCAGGCTTGCTGTTTCTCTGTGCTCATGCATATGGACCTCTAGTACAACAACCCTGATTTTTTTTTTTTT
>VXBZ01001201.1:864419-1008358 GCA_013399135.1 Heliornis fulica | reverse complement strand
TTTTTTTTTTTTTGTGGGGGATGAAGGAAGGTATTTGCTGGGTGCTGGGCCTCGTATTTGGTTTGGAGTCCTCAGGGCAGTTTGGAGAGAAACTTTTCTGAATTATGGGTTATGTGATGAAGACCGTGTAACTCCTTAATACCTCATTTGCAATGGTGGAGAACACAGGGTAAATGACACAAAAGAAACACAGAACTGTGACCTGATTCTTAAACTGATCCCCATGTCTGTTGTCACTGCATATCTTGATGGATGGACAAAAGCAGCCTTGTCCAGTTTGGGTCTGATAAAGGAAATACACAATATAGGATTTGTGTGGCTGTGGGAAAACTAGGCTTTGATTTCTAATTATAGATAACTTTAAAAAAAAGTTTAAAAACCTCACATGAGCAACAACCAAAAAGATAAGCATGTAGCATTTTATTTTCATGATGCTAATGTCTTTTTCAGTGAAGTTAACATTTTTACTGATGATGAAAATAGTCACTAGTATTTGTTAGATCAGTGTTCACGTCAAAGTAGTAATCACATAATCAATTGCCAGGGAATGCACTTTCATTTTTAAACAAAAAATTATGCCTTCCCTCTGCCTTATTCAGAGTGTAAAGTAATAAAATACATGGACAAAACCTTTGCTTGTGGTGCCTATTTGCCATTCAACTAACTTTGATTGATTAAAGAATTAAAGTTGCATTACTGCTTCATTAACTTATAGCTTGTTCTGGGATAGCCTAATGCCAGCTCACAGTGTGATCTTGTATTCATGTGTCGCCAAAGAGTACAAATAGGATAGATGAGGTCTTTTGCAAAATCTTGAAAGATTTTCATCCCTTCAACTCTATTTCTTTTTTTCAATGCTGGAGTCCAGGTATCCTTGTCCCAAGCAGACAGAAATTGCTGCTCAGTGCAGGCATGTCTAACTCAAACTCACCCTGCAGCCAGCATGTCTCTGGCACAGCCCCCTCCTCTCCCACACACAGTCCCTCCACGCTCAACAGCGAATGCAGAGCCTCTAGTATAAAAAAAATCTCAAAGCTTTGAAAGCTTAAAAAAACTACCGTGCACCCTTGAAAGAGATCAGGAGCCACTGAGAATTTTGTCACTGCACCAGGCTGCTCTTACTGGAAAGGAATTTGTTTGGTGAAGTTATCTGTGAAGATCATTTCCTAGGATACCTCCTCAGAGCTGCTCTCGTTCCCAGGGAAATATAAACTCCCTTTTCCCTGCATAATCCTCAGTAGTCTTTGCCAATCTTAGTTGGGCAACAAGTCTTAAAAATTTTGTCACAGGGCCTAACTTGGTCCCTTTCCCAAAAATTTCATGCTTGGGTACCAGTAAGTGCCTGTGCTATTAGTGATTAATTTCATAAACACAGAACTAGCACAGTTGTATCCTGATTCTTTTTTTTTCCCACTCCACATAACTGATTAAGCATTTAACCACATGCTGTAATTGCTTGCATTAATGCACTAGGCAGAATCCTTAATGAAGTGTTAAATAGATTCCTATGGCACATTGCACTTTACTGTAATGAAAAAGATAAAGTAATGAAGATTTGTGAACAAAATAATGAGTAAGTTGGGGGAATCAAGATGCCACAGTGTAGAGGGGCCTGGTTTACAAATCACCTTTGTATATCCTAGGCTCATCTTGGCTCTCAGTGTCTTTAAAGATTTACCTTTTACTTACAATTTTTCAAGTTTTACTGTGTAGTTACAATCTTTTCAAGCTTTAACTTTTACTTATAATTTCCAGATGGGTCCCTACAGTCATTTTAAGTCTTCAAAATTGGACTTCTTATGTCCTTCACATCCCAACCCCTGCAAAATTTTAAGCGTGTTTTTGCATAAAACAGATGCTTCCCTTTAAAAAAAAGAAAAAAAAAAGTTTGTTACAAGAGAGTAGACTTCAGGATCGAGGGAATTAGGTAAGCTGTGCAATTACCAGAAAATACATGCTCCAGTGCAACTGGAAAGCACCATCTGGGACGTTTCAGACTGTAACAGTTCTGCAAAAATCCACTTGTTGAAAGAAACAGACACTGCAAGGGCATTTAATCATCTCACTTTCTTATATAAAAGGAAATCCCTGAACTCCTTTAGAATATCGGCTTTCGGTGTAATTAGCCTGGTGATGATAATATGCTTCACAAAGAGTGGTGGGTTTTTGAAAGATTTCAGGTATCTGAGAAACACATTTATCAGCTGATGTTATCTCATGCCACCGTCACCCGGAGATGAAGTGGACCTGCAGAGACAGCTTCACCTTAGCTACCCTGAATGTTACCAAAGGCAAAGTCTGATTGGAGTGTCTGTCAGATGCATCAGAAAGTTTAGTTGGAGTCATATTTTTGATTTTGGGCTCTGATGCCTACCTGCAGAGCCCTCCTGATCACCCAGAGTAACCACAGACTATGGGATGTTTTGCACTAGCACATGGAACAAACTTTACCTGAGGTATTTCCAGCAGCTTGTGGAAATGGCTAGAGATATGCTCATATCTTTACAATAAAAATGGCACCTCATCACACACTGATCAACTGTTGGACCACTTTTCCCCTGCGCTGTTTTGAAGAAAAATTCATTTTCCTATGGATATTTATTTTTATAGCTGAAAAAAATGTCAATCATTCTGCATCACAAGCTACTGACACTGGGCTTTGCTCAGCCACACACATCTGTGTCCAACTTGGCTTTTCTTCTGGTGCAAACAGAAAGACCAGTAAGATCTCTGACATTGTACTGCACCAGGGATTTAGTATGTTCATCTTAGCCTTAGCATTTCTTTCTCCCTTGGATAGAAAACAGGAGGTCTTGAAATTCTTGTTTACCAGTGAGGACCTCTTCTCCATATTGCACCTAGAAGATACACCTTCTCATGGGCAAGTTGTTCCTATGACCTGAAGCCCCACCAAAGCCTTAGGTGCTACGATGGTGTTGTTTGATTGATGTGCTTGGCTGTAGCACCAGTGCTATACTGAAAACACTGCAGCTGATATAGCATATGTTCTCACGCTATACTGAAGGCAGACATCATCTGATGCTGATTCAAAAGTTACAATGCCTTCCTAACGTGTCCCAAATACATCTGGGCTAACACTGCCCTCTGGAAAGCTTGTTTTGCCCACTGTATCCTATAGACATATATAGCACAATGGTAGAAAAAATTCCTTGGGTGGAGGCATTAGCTAGCCTAATTTTTTATCCACGGATTATCAACATCCTTCCAGAAAATGTTTCTTCAGATGTCCAAAATGATTCATGGAGTAAGTTGTGATCCTTCCACTCAAGCATCATGCTTTTGGACATCAAGATGCTGTGCAGGTGAAATATTTTACCTTGTTTGAAGTCCTATTTGTTCTAAGAGTCCTGAACTATGCCGGTACAAGCTAACCGTCAACAGAACAAATTTAACCAGTACCAGAGGAAACCCCTACTGCAGGCACAGACTTGCTGACAAGAACATTGTCTTGTTCCTCAACACAAACTTCCAGAGCACTCGGTGAGGACACTCATGAAGACACTGTTGGAAGTGTGTGGAGGTTATTTAAATATATCCCTGCACTCTCTGGCATCTCCACTCTAACACCTCCTTTGACACAAAATTTGCTCTGATGTCACTGCAGTCATTTGTGATGTAGTTACGTGCACAACTGCATCTACATTAGGAGCAGCTTGAATATCAGCAAGGAAAACCCAGTGTAATCCTTGCGTAAATATCACTCACCCAATGTAAACTGAAGTCTAAAGTTCCTGTTGCGTTACTGTGTAGTAAGGATGGTATCTGACATGCTAATATCTTCTAGTTGTTTGACATAAAGGGAATTTACACACCCAGTTTGGGCAGCCTAGGTCCCCCTTTTCAGGTGTGAAGTGTGAATCTAAAGCATATGAGCAGCTACAGCAAAGGCAGCTTGTTGCACAATGTCTGTCTTTGTTACAAGCCAGTCTTACTGGAACCTGAAATTTTGCCATCTATCTGACTTCAATCAAACCAACAGATGTTAATCAGCTGGCACTGCTTTGTTCACGTGGAGTGTTATGTGCCACTGCTGTGGAGAAGGATTTAAAAGAGAAAGCAACAACACAGATGTCCCAAGAACTAAGCTGTGAGACCAGATGATGAACTACACCGGGGTTACTTGTATGTATGTCTGTTACAAAATGGTCTGAAACTAATGTTTCTCCCTCTGCTTATCATGCAAGCCATGCTGTTGGGTGATTACTCTCACAGCACCATCCCACCAAAACTCAAGACCTAATAAAAAAATGTCTTATTCTGTTTCTAAGCAGGGTTGGGCTTTTTTACCAGTGTGTGTAAAACCACACACCTCCTTGGAAGCCAATAAATATTGAGCATTTTAAGTCAAAGGAGTAATGTTGCCTGGTCTCTGTCATCCATTAGGACTCTTCCAACAGTGAGACTTTTGAAAAAAGGCTAGAAATTTAGCTACACAACATCACTGAAAGAAAAAGACATTTTAATTACTATTTTTTTCTTATTAGAAAAAAAAGGAACCTGTTTGTCAGAGTAAGAGATAATAGGAGTGGCCTTCTTTTTGGAAATAATTATGATGTTCTTTTTCCAAATAATATAATCTTTTTCTGCTACTTCAAATATTTTTGAGCTTTGCATATCATTATTTATTGCTCTTTAAGAAGAGAAAGAGAAAGAAGGGTGAAGTTTCACATGATCAAAGAGTCCTGACTCAGCCCAGCAAATGCAAGCCATTTCAGTTCAAGTGTCAGTCATTAATTATCACAAGACAAGACTAGTTTGAGAGAAAAACTAGGAGAAATCATGGATAAAAAGGAGACTTATGGCACAACAGTGAAGCCTGGGGGATGACCTGTGGGAGAGGAGCTCCGCGNTGGGGCTGTTCAGCCTTGAGAAGACTGAGAGGGGATCTCATCACTGTTTATAAATATCTGAAGTGTGGGAGACAAAGGGAGATGGCCAACCTCTTTTCAGTGGTCTGTGGGAACAGGACAAGGGGCAATGGTCACAAGTTGGACCATAGGAGTTTCCACACTGATGTGAAAAAGAACTTCATGGTGAGAGTGACAGAGTACTGGCACAGGCTGCCCAGGGGGGGATGTCGAGTTTCCTTCTCTGGAGATATTCAAGACCCATCTGGACGTCTACCTGTGTGACCTGCTCTAGGGAACCTGCTTTGGCAGGGGGATTGGACTCGATGCTCTCTCAAGGTCCCTTCCAACTCCTACAATTCTGTAAATCTGTGTGAATCTGTGAACTGAAAGGGTGATGACTCATTTGACACATCACAAGAAAGGAGAATGTTCGAGGACAGAAGCTGAGATTACCTGAGATCATCTTTTGGGGAACGGTTTCATTGGGTTTTTTTTACCTGATTTAAGTGTAGCAACGATATCTGACAGACCTTGACATTAACAGTACTGCTAACTCAGCATCCAGCCCTGAAAAACTCCTTCATAGTGAGAACTGGGATTGATTCTGAGCTGGAAACACTGCATGGTCTACAGAGAAATGGTTCTTGTCTGGGGATATTCCATGCTCTATTGCATGAGGAGCTAGGTGGGAATCAAACATCCTCAAAGCATAGTGAAACGAGTAAAAACAGATTTGTTGTTCATGTGACTGAACCCTCATAAGGTCATGTCTAACTTCAATGTACTGTAAGGACCTATTCTGTGTCAGATTCACTGCAAACAGACAGGGTGTGTTTGTCCTCATTAGCAAGGAGTACCAGAGAGTTGTTTAGTATTAATTATGCCTAATATTTCAGATTTAATGTAAGAGCTCAGATTTTGCAGAAATTCAAGCAAACTTGAGGTTGAAGGGGACTTGCCAGAAGGACAATCTTCATCAGAAATTCAGTGGAGGTGGCTAGCAGACACTCCCAAGATGCTGTCCTCAGTCTGTGCTGGTCATCACCCAAAGCACTGTTTCTGTCTAGGATAGAGTTCATGTACTTTATAGTAGCTTGTATGGGGCTGGGGTTTGGATTTATGCTGGAAACAGTGGGGATAACACAGGGATGTTTTTGTTACCGCTGAGCAGTGCTTACACTGCTCCTCACCCCATCCCACCAGTGAGTAGGCTGGGGGTGCCCAAGGAGTTGGAAGGGGACTCAGACAGGACAGCTAATCCTGACTGACCCAAGAGATATTCCATACCATATGACATCATGCTCAGCAATAACAGCTGGGGGAAGATGAGAACAGGGTGGATATTCAGAGGGATGGCACTTCTTTTCCAAAGTAGTAGGAACTGAGTAGCTGAGTGGGGCAGAACTGCCCATCAAGAATAATCCAGTAGTCTGTGTGAACAAAGTGACAATCATTTATGACCAGGAGTACTTTACCTCTAAGTTGAATTACTTTACCAATAAATCTAAATTAGGACCCTGTTTGCCTAACCCTTGCTATATAACCACTGGGAAAAGACTTCCAGCATGTACACTCCATTCACTCTATGGGCAACCTAATACTTTAGATGCCTGATGTTAAGTTCCTTAAACCTCCCCTTTTATCTCTCAGTAGTATCCGGCACTGTTTTAAACTTTATTCTTTTCTTAAAAACAGAGAAATCAAGAACACAGGAAAATGTTATTCTTGAGCATTGAACACAGCAATCCTGAATCTCATGAACAATGAGTCTAGAACAGAGCTAGAGTAATAAAAGGGAGCTTCACAAAACTGTGTTAAGTGGGAGCTTTGTAAGGGTTTTGCAGAAATCAAAGTGCTATCTCACCTGTTATACCAAATTTGCTCTTCTGGGTGCAATACCCTGCCTGGAGCTCCAACCACCAGTGGTTAACAAGTGTTCCCAGCACTGCTGGGATGTCTGACCCTGACTTGATTCCCAGTTAGACCTGCAGAACTAAAGGATGGCACATTCCCCGAGGGGTAATCTTTTGACCCAGGCTTGAGACAAAAATATTTTTGCTCTGCAGACACAGTTTGTGGTCCTTCAGTACCTAAAGGGGACTACAGGAAAGATGGAGAGAGACCTTACTGGGAAGTGTGTTGACAGGACAAGAGGTAATGTGTTTAAACTAGAAGAGGGATTTAGATAAGGTATTATGAAAAAATTCTCCGTGTGAGTGTGGTGAGGCGCTGGCACAGGTTGCCCAGAGAAGCTGTGGCTGCCCCCTCCCTGTCAGTGTTCAAGGCCAGGTTGGATGGGGCTTTGGGCAACCTGGTCTAGTGGGGGGTGTCCCTGCCCATGGCAGGGAGTTGGAACTGGATGATCTGTGAGGTCCCTTCCAACCCAAACCAATCTGAGATTCTGTGATTCTAGCAGTTATTTTTGGAGGTTGCCATTCTTAGTAAATTATCCAACAGCCACAAGAGCATATGAATTAAGATCTTTTGTTTGCATATTTACGGTTTAATGTAATTTATGGTATCAAAGTATCTGACTTGTCACATTAACTTAATGGGAAATTAACAGGGGTTCCAGCTCTTGTTGTGGCTCTGCCTGTACAGTACGAACAACTTGGTGCAAACCACGGCAAACAACCACTAGTCAGTTCTTATTATGGAGAGCAGACATTTAAGTTGCAGAAATGCTACATCTTGTGGTGCTGTCTGGAAAGCAGAGACCATGATTTGTGGGGCAATCCCGACAAAAATTGAAGATTGTGGGATCTGTTGCTGCATATATGATTTGACAGTTCAGGAGAAGAATGAAAAATGAGGATTAGAGCTCTCCAACCCCTAAGTCTGGCTCTTGTTTTGTCCTATATTTCAAAAGAAAAGAATCCAAGAAATTAGGCTTGCTTGGCAGTCTTGGATTCTGACATGTTGTATTTTTAATTTTTAATTTTAAATTGGGTTCTGTGCTAGGAGACTGTATCTGTAATTTGTATTCTAAAGAATATTTTTATATTATGTATCAATAAAAATTTCCCAGATCACATATTTTAACATCCTCCCATTTCCTTCCCATTTATATGTATTTATTTTGCCACTTCTAAAATTCAAGCAATTATTAAAACTCTAATAAACTTCTGGAATTAAATATGATGTATACATAGAGATTGACTTCTGTTTGCTGCCTTTGGGATTTGCAGATTTGGTCAGAAGTAGTTTTCCCTCCATTCATTTTTACAACAGTGCTTTAGATCCAGTCTTATTTTTCCTGCAAATCTGCAAGAAACCTGACAGTCACTTTGATATTCTTAAACTGACCCGAACAATAGAATTAACTGAAACCATAGAATATTTTTCTTAAGAACACAAAAAGTTCTGAATCAGAGAAAAAACAACACACTTGCAGGATTTTTTTTTTCTTAAATCCCTACTCCTTCAGTTCAGTAGTGAAAAGATTAGTCATGATAACAGTAATAAGCACATTTCAGTGAATTAGAAGTGTGTTTTGATTCACAATGCTTGAATGTCTTTTTCTACTCAATTCATATTCACTTTTGGAGCCACTCTAGTTCACACTAGAAAGTCCATGGAAAATTAATTTTCAGTGCATGCCAAAACTAGTAGAGTAAATCAAGTACAACAATCTCTGGAGCAGCAGAATTTTTGTCCAGCTTTCTTATTAGTTTTAAGACGCCTATCAACTGATTCTGGCAATTGAAGGCATCACTGAGATAGCGTAGGTGACTGTTGCTTGAATTGCCCTCAGCCTACCTGAACTTTTTAATGGATCTTTTTCCTGTTTTTTTTTTTGTTTGTTTGTTTGTTTTTTTTTTGGGGGGGGGGTTGTTTGTTTGTTTGTGGTTATTTTTGTTTGCTTGTTTGTTTTTTTGTTTGTTTCTTTTGTTTTGTTTCTCCTCATTGTGGGGACTTATTCCTAGATGCTCTGCTTGAAGGATCCTACAGAGGTCCGACCAAACTGGAACACAGAAATTTCCATCTTAGTAGAAGGAGGAACTTTTTCACTGTGAGGGTGACAGCACACTGAAACAGGCTGCCCAGAGAGGTTGTGGAGTCTCCTCTAGAGACATTCAAGAGAAATCTGGACATGTTCCTGTGTGATCTAGTCTAGATGATCCTGCTCGGGCAGGGGGGTTGGACTGAGTGATCTTTCGAGGTCTCTTTCAGTTCCTAATATTCTGTCATTCTGTGTGACCTTGCTTTCCTAAAAAGACCAAGACAGTCATATATATTGTAATAGTAAATTCTCTTTCACAGTGTATCTTGTTGAAAGACACACAAACACAAAAAGAAAAATCAATCATGAGATCCTATGTAATGATCATGAGAATGAATTATCAGAGGAATTAGATGCAGAAATATCTTACAGAATCAAGCCAGGTATTGGAAATTTGAAAAGGCAAATGCAATATCCACTTGCTGAGTGGAGAAGGTGAGCTCCAGTGCAGCCAGGCTTTAGGAAAGTTGGAATGATGTGATCCAGAGCTGTTCCTATGGCAATCTTGAATATGCAACAAATCTTTGTGGCCAGTTGCACTCTGAGCCTACAGATGGTGATGGATTAATAGAATATTTTCTCAATGGTTATTTCAAGCCATGCCTCTTTTTTCTGCACAGGCTGAAAACTAAAATATTCAGGTAGCCCATATACTGAACTCCTTCACATGCAGACATATCTTCCTCCTTTGGTGAAAAAAGCACCCTACATACTATGCATTAAGGAAAACCACTAGCAAAAAGTATCTATACGTATGGCAACTTCATAACTTCCCTTCAAATAGTAACATAAATACATGTAGAGTGAAGGTAACTCTACTTTCGAAGGGAATGTAGTTCCTCAGTAATTTTCTCACTTGCTTACATAATTTGCAATGTGACACATCACGGCTCTAGAAGTATAGCTTTATTTCTCTGTATCGAAACTTGCTGTTATTTTAGGGCTTCCTTAGCAGCAACCTGCTTCATGCTGGAGTAGCTTCCTTAACCAATATTAGGGACTGTCTCAATTTTCTGCCATGAAGGTGGAAAGATCACAGCCCTGAGAAGATTGTCTCCTTTTTGAGGCAAGTGAGACCTTACGGACAAGAGGAGCTGCTGGGTAGTTTTCTTCCTTTACACCTTCCTAGTGCAGAACACAAGTGTCTATTCTAGATGTAGAGTAGTGGATATGTGGGCTCGCAAAGATGATGGGGGAAGGGTTTTTTCCTAACCACATCTAAACCAGCTATGCCAAAATTAAGTCGAGGAGGAAAAAAGGCATCTGGAAAATTGCAGCAATTTAAAGCACAGCATTTTAGTGCAAGTCCGGGGGGATATCAGGGGTGTAGTGACATTTATCAATAGCTACAACATAGAGTTCCCACAAAAAGAAAAGGAACAATCTGGTCTCTGCCCTTGGCATGATAATTTGCCTTTTACCTTCTGCATTTTCATATATTAGTTTGAAAAGCAGAGGACCAAAACAATCAGCAACAGATGTTCCATGCAATCAGCATGGTACATGAATTCAGTTAGCATGCAAATCGTCATCCCTGGGCTATTCATGTGGACTGCTGGGAAAACAGGCAGCCTGCTTTGCAAAAAATAGATAGAAGGGTTATGATTAAAATGTCTGGATTCAATCACATGTTTAATCACCATCCCCTTTTTTATCTCAGCTACAATGACTGGTAGCTATTATGACAAAAATTTGAAAATGTGCATGACACACAGTGGCACCCAGGAGCCTGATAGGTGGTCTGTGCTTGATCACAGTGATCAAAGCTTTGTCCTCTGTTTCCCTCTGTTCCACCTCACCACAACAACTTAAAGTGTGCAAAATCTGATTTGTAGGAGTGTGTGCTATACTTCTGTTCTTAGGCTAGAACGCTATAAGCTGCATGTCAGGTTTTCAGTGAAACCAAGAAATTATGTGTCTCCCTCCTTAAAAGTAACAATAGATGTCTCTGCTGTCTTCTCAGAAATAGGTTCTCAGAATAATACAGGAGAACAGGGACTTCTAACCTGACTAGATACAAATGATGCGTGAATCCCAAGAAACATGATGCTGTGTCTCCAAAAAAGCTTATTCAAACCATTCTGAGACTTAAGTGGCAGATAGCAGTCATCCTTGTGCTATTTCGGCACTTTCTTTGTAGTTGTGGATGGGTGCCAGAAGGGCAGGAAAAAGTAGTAGGAAAAATTATAATCTTGATTTCTCTTTTAAAAAATCTAATAAATGGGTTAGTTAGAATTTTTGGCAAGCATATATATTGTTTATTCAGTGAATGAGATGCCAAAAAAAGGAGCAGCCTCTGAGGGATAGACTGTGGAAATTTTACTCACTCTGATAAGTGCTTGCTCATGTGAAGAGTTCTGCTGGTTTCAAAGGGACTATTTTTGTGGGTTGCATAATGTAGCTCAAAATTAACCCAAATTGGCTTGAAAAGGAAAATTGTCAAATAGACCAAAGACTGTTTAAAGAACACTGCAAATGAGGGATCACCCTAAATGGAAAAATATCAAGACGGGAAATTTTGTAATGGGGTAACCTGAGGATCAGATACAGCACAGTACTGTAATGGCAATGAAATAAAAGCAAGGCTCACTGTAAAGGAAATTCCAGGACACTGTCAAACTTAGATAAATTACAAATATGGGCAAGATAAGCAGAATTTCTTTAAGAGTACAGACATTAGCGACCTGGATAAAATAGGATCTGACTTGGGAATATACATGCAGTGAGAGCAGAGGAGACAGTAATCTGAAATACATGATTAGCAGCAGAAACCTGGATAGCAGAAGTGCCAAGAAGCAGAGGAGGTGGCTCTGTATCTGCTGAAGCCTGCACAAGTGAACGTGAGGTCATGACTAGTTATGACTAGTTATAGTCATAACTAGTTATGACTAGTTATAAATCTGCACATGTGGGAAGATTAGCAAGAATTCATAATTTTGAGAAACTAATGGTGTCTGAGATGATCATCCTTCATTGCGGTCAGATGCTGGTCTTAATCAATTAGCTCTGACCTTTATTAAAATTGTCTTTCATAGACGAAGGGGCAAGAGAGGTACAGCAAATTTAACTTTCAGAGGACAAAGCTGGTTGGATGGTTTTGGAGAGTTAAGTGTTTCATCTTAATTTTCAGGCAAATAGAGCATCTAATAATTCCTACATCCTTTCCATGTGCCTCGAGCTACTACAATCCAGCCCCTTTTTGGAGTACCAAAACCATATCCATGTGTCTTCCATGACAAAACATGAGTGACAGAAAATGTCAAATACAGGATAATGAAGAGAGATGGCGAGTAAGTAAGTAAATAAATAACAATCGTATTACCTGGTAGAGGTGATATTACACAGCCGATGTGCTCTAAAGACCATTTGGTCTGGTCGTGTAACAGCTCTGTTGGCAATGGAAGGCTCATGTCGTTCCTTGGAAATGCAGGTCTGTAGCAGAGCCATTTAGATTAAGAAGAAAGACTGAGTGCCATAACAAGAAAGGTAGCATATGCCAGCGGATCAGATGCAATTTGTATATTTTAACATTGAAACATTCTGTCCTGATTAAAATTTAATTGGCCAAAACACTGACTCCGCAGACTTCTTGGCTACAACAAACACAAATATTTAAAATGCAGAGTTCTTGATTGAAACAGTGACAGTGCACCATGACTAGCAGCACTAATATTTAAACAAAAGAGAAAGGAATGAAAATAGAACTGCAGTGCTAATGACTCGGGGGCTGATCACTTTAAGTTATAAAATTACCTTTTTTCTTTATTAAAACAAAGAGAAATTAAGCAGTCATGCTTTTTGGTTTTGAAATGGACTTGGTTGACTAGCTGGCCTTGTTGCTTTTGAAAACCACCTCTAAACTTGTTTTTCATTCTGTTTATTTGTCAGGCAATTTTGATAATTGCCTGTGTCCTCCAGCATTTGCTGAAGAACAAAACTGAAGAAGGAAATCTCAGCTGCTGGCAAAAGAACCTTCAAGTTGCTGATCTAGAGAAGAAATTTCAATAAATGGCTTTTACTTCCTTCAAACATAGCTTTTAAAGATTTTATACTGTTAATTTACTCACATAAGCAACCCTTTGCTAGTCCTGCCTTTGGTACATGACATTTTGGGCCACGTGACGGAAGATGAAGACAGCAGGCTAGCAGAGAAACCAAGTCTTTCCATTCATTTCGATCAAGAAGTGTGTAAGCAGCCTTTTGCCCCTCATGTCTCATGGCAGAATTTTGCAGCTTCTCCCACAGACACAGAAAATGATGCAACCTTTATTCTAATTTGAGGCCTATTTACAAGAATGACTCATGGTATTAATTTCAGATGATGTGTGAAATTCCCCATCCTCCTTTTTCCAGAACAATTGCTCATTTTGCAGAAACAGGTCTTCTGTTCTGGCAGGTCCCTGAAGTACAGAGCTACATGGCTGTTCACCTGAAGTGTAAATGCTGCTGGTCTAGCTCTCTGAGCATTAGAATTAAAAAGTGAGACTGCCCAGTCCCATAATTGATACATGAAATAAAGATGTTTTTGTGTAGATATTTCATAACAAAAACTTAGTAGTGGAAAAGCATTGCAGCCAACTGAGCTCTGCAGGATACTGAATCAAATGCAGTAGGTCTTAATTATTAATACTTTGTTTTTTGTGTTTGGGTTTTTCTTTTTTTGTTACATCTGCAGGCAGAACGCAAGAGACACACAATAGTAACCAAGTGACAGGAATACAAAAGAATTCCTCTCTCTGCTGGCTCAAGAAGTCTTTCTGCCAGTTTCACATACTACATTGGGCTGTTGTATATAAGTAGTATTTTTTTTGTTTGAGTAGAAGAAAAGAAGGAAGTAAATACTCATTTGCACACAAGGAATATTGGAAAGCAGGAAAAAATAAAGCTACACACCTCAGGAATTTGCAAATTCATTTTTTAAATGCATTAAATAAACTTCTAAAGATCCTCCAAAGCCCAATTCTGCCATTTTCATTGTTCAGAAGAATTTAAAATAAAGGTGCTAATGCATACTCCATTGTTAAATTAAAATCACAACCACCCATTTTCAGAGCAGAAAGTTTGGAATGGGACCCTGTGGGTTGTAAAAGTTTTTGAGCAACCATTTAATATGCAAACATACAGCTCCCCAAACCCAAACCTTTGTAGGAATAAACTTTCTGTAAAAGTCATGTTTGAAAACTACTGAACAAAAATGTGTTGCCGTGGGAGACTACCATCTGTTTACTATATTAAACATATATATGTATATTACTATTTTCATTAGAAGATTTTTCCTTTAACAAGGCAGACAGAGGACCTTACATATACAGCAAACCCTTTTATTAAAAAATGTGTACAAGATGCAGCATAGAAATAGGATGACATTTGGGGAGGATTACAAATTTTTTCTCTGCTTTTCTCTGATTTTCAGGCATATACTTCAACATTTCTTTAAATAAACAGCGTTTAAATTGAGTCCTGATATCAGAGACATGGAAGCTGCAACAGACTCCATTTATTAATAAACACAGGTCTTCATCTTGAACAATATTCTTTAAAGATGCATTATGCTAGTAGAGTAGTTCAATCACTAAAGCTTTAAATTATCTACAGGATTGTTTCCCTTAGCAAAAATACATTTCATGATAAAGTGAGCAGCTTTTCCAAAGACTTTTTTTTTTTTCCTGATAAGATTTATGGTGGATTTTTGATTGCTGGGATACAACTTCTCTACCAAGAAGAAAAAAAGCCAGAATTTTTTAAAAGAATAAAGAAACAAAAAAGGGAAGAAGAACAAAGGTAAAAGGGGAAGGGAAGCAAATTGTTATACATCATTAGTCTGCTGGGGATAATTTCATGCAGAGTATATTGAATGTGGGCATTCAACAGCATGGGGCAGAGCTCACCTCACCTGACAAAACCACTGATGGGATCAGTTCAACTGACAGCTCTGCTCTTCTCACCAGTTGCTCCCTCACCTTTTGCAGAAGCAAGTGTAAATTATCCTTGAGGACCCAAATACAGACCAGCTCTTTACTCTCCACCACAATGTGCAAGGACCCCTATATCCTCATCAACTCAGTACAGACATTATTTTAATTGATTGCTGAGTAATAGAAGGGGAAAGTTCACATTTCCCTTCCCCTCTGCTGTCCAGCAGAATTATTAGAGAATCACTGTGCTTAGCAAGTTAAAGAGGCCTTTACTTTCACCTGCTGTCACAGTATTAAAAGTTACCTTTATATTTACACAAATCTGATTTACTGTCTCTCAAGTATGTCTCATTAGTATCATGCCTGATGGATTGCTCCTGAAGTGCATCATGCATATATCATCTTCCCCTTTTGCTTCCTATGAGTTTTGAAGACACTAAAGAAGACAGGTTTCTTTCAGCACTGATAATAAGTTAACAACACAGAAATGTTATTTAGAACCAGAGCTGCCCTCAAGCTATATAACCATTATACCCAACCCAGAAAACAGCATGTAATTAGCACTCTTCCTGGTCTTGCTCATCACCCTGGCTTGACTCTCGCTTCACACATTAGATCTGCACCAAACCCCACCTTCTATCACTCCCTTTGAATCCTAGTACCATAGGAGATCTTTGGTCAATATATATTGCAGGTATCATGAAGTCCTCAGAACCCAGCACAAGTTTCTTTTAGGTCCTTTACATAATGTTACCATTGCCCAAACATGACTAGTTCAGTGCCTGGTATTTTGGACTGACTATTTATGGTTTAGAAGTATTTATAAGAACATTATTGAGCCCAAAATTTTGGAAAATCTTGGCTTCCTTCAGAATGAAATGGATTTCATGGCAAAAGTTCAAAATTTCTGATGCAAAATCCCAATAGATTTTTAAATAAATATCTTAAGATTCTTTGATCTATATGTTCTGGATCTTTCACAGGTATGCTTGGAGTACATCTCTGAACCAGTCTTCAAAAGCAGAAAGGTTTAAAAGTCACAGGTTCTTTTAAATGAAGGTTGAGAGTCTCAAATATTCATCTGACCTAGAAGCAGGGCACCATAAAAAGGGATGCAGGCTATTATGAAGAAATAAAAGGCACCACACAGTGAATGAAACATTAGCTTAATTGCACTTGAATGGGGGAAAAAACTGATTATTTTAGCTGTTGCTGAGCAGTGTTCACACAGAGACAATACCTTTTTTGCTCCTCACCCCACCCACCAACAGGATAGCTGGGCATTCACAAGGAGTTGGGAGGGGACACAGCTGGGATAGCTGACCCTGACTGCCCAAAAGGGATATTCCATACCATATGACATCATGCTCAGCATATAAAGCTGGAGGAAGTGGGAAGAAGGAATGGGGAGAACATTTGGAGTGATGGCATTTATTTTCCCAAGGAAGTGTTACGTGTGATGGAGTGCTGCTTTCTTGGCGATGGCCGAACACCTGCCTGCCTGTGGGAAGTGATGAACAAATTCTCTGGTTTTCTTTGCTTGGGAGTGCAGCTTTTGCTATACTTCTTAAACTGGTCTTTGTCTCAGCTCATAGGTTGTCTTATTTTCACTCTTCTCACCACCTGGGAGCGAGGGTGCAGCTGTAGGTGGCTTAGCTGCCAGGTAGGGTAAAACCGTGACAGTCACACAGTGAAACGTGTTAAAATCTTGTGTCACCCATTTTAGTTTCCTGCCAAACAGCTACTTTCAACCACAGGTCCACAAAAGAAAAATCATTTATTGGTGTGGACTTTTTGTGTCTCTTATACAGTGTTCTTTAAGGGAACAATGTGATCCCATTCCCTCTGGTTTCCTATCGAATTTCTGTAGCTGGCCATCTCTTTCTTCACATTTTACCTCCTTGGGCACTTGTTTATGATGGAGTCAAAAGAATTACTCTGCTTCTTCTTGAATGTTTTAAAATGTGTGATGATAGGCTCCAAAGTGGGATTTAGATGGAAAACATGCACTAATTGACCTGTTACAAGCTTCCTCATCAGCCCCCCTTAGTCTGGACAATGAAGGACAGAGTGCATCTTAAAGAGCTGCAGTTTTATGATGTGCTAAATCAGCTCTTTAAAAATGGGGCTCTTACTCTGTGTCTGCAATATGGAAAAATCCCAGTACAGGTCTGCTGCTGGTTTACACCATGACTCTGTGGGCAGCAACAAGCTCCTACCACAGAGCAGAAATGTGATGTCTGCTTCATGTCCCAAAAAACTGTCTCATCTGGATGTCCATCAGTGACTTCTAGCTGCTTCCTGAATCGCCTCTGACTCTGCTAACACATAAGAAATTACCTGCCTCTCTAGAAGATTTGTCAATAGCATCATTAAAAAGCATATTCATGGCTGGTCACAAAACTGAGTATCAAAACCAAGAGACTACTCCAAGAGTCATCAACTCGGTGTTCCATCAAATCTCTGAGTTACGCCATTTACAAATGCTGCGAGCTGGTTAGCCAGAATTCACTAGCCACACAGGAAAACCTTAACCAGCAAAACTGAACCCCCATTCCTCTTTCTTCTCCCCGTAGATACCACCCTCTCTATCCCACAGAGCTGCATTACCAGTGTGCCAACACATAAGTCTTTGGTCAAGTTGGCAGTATGGACTTAAGAAATAACATTGAAACCCATATCAATAATCCTATTTGTTTCAGCTCATTTCCTTTGAGGTCAGAAGTTAGTAAGAGTTTCAAGGAGCTGGCTTAGACAGCCTTTAAAGGTTTAAAGGTTCCCCAAATTTCTTTAATCAGGTCAACCTCAGTCTGCTCTCAGTCAGGAAAACAAAAAAAAACCCAAAGACCAGAACATGGAAACGACTAGAGACTCATGTAGAGACAACTGGACGAGGATGACAGAGGCAAGAATTTCAAAATAGCGATGGTGATTTAACTTTATTATTATTTTCTTTTTCAAAAAACATAAAAGAAGCTACTGAAATAACAAAAGAGTAAATTAAGTTTCTGGCCAGATTTTAGGTTCAATTTTTCTCCTTACATAGCTAAAGCTTATTAAGCCACACATCTGTTTTTGGGTAATGGGGTACATTAAGCGTACACTGAATGCTGACAAAGGCGGGTTAGTTTATTTTTACAAAATATTATTTGAGACTGCTCTTGCTTTTATGGAAGTGTCAGTAAATACCCTTTCTGCAAGTTTTATCCTTTTTTCCTTTTCTCCTTAGAATGAAAACACTTTTGGGGTCTGCCTTCCAAATTCTTTATCGCATAACCCCTCCCCCCTATGCAAGAAATTTATATCGTCCACTACTCTGAATAGCCAACCAGGTAATATTTATTACCTGATATATTTGTTATTCTGTCCATCTGTTCTTGCACATATAAACTAGCCATAAAATCAAGTAAATTCTCTAAGGTGAATGGAAGATTTTAAAGCCTGCTTACCCTTATACACATAAAAAATATTATTTACTTCCAAAGTTCCAAATATAAAAATTCTAGTTAAAATGTAGTCTCCACACCTGGCAAGGTGGCAATGACAAGCAGAATGAAGTGGGAATAAAAGTTACAATGAGATTAAATATTGCATAAGAAAAAGGCAGGGGGAAAAGTATTTGAAAATGCCAAAATACCTGCCAAGTAACAGAGTATCCTTCATCTGTGTTGAATTTGAACAATTTCCCATTGTATCACATCATCCATTTCTAGGCCACCTATAATTTTTGAGTTGGCTTGCGAAGTAAAACACACAACAACAACTCAGTAAAATTGAATAATTCCCTGGAAACATTCTCAGTTCCTTCCTCTTCCTTTCCCATCGCTGCTCTCCTCTAGAAAACAGGGAAACAAAATTAATTTAGAACAATGATTTTCAGGTTAGCAATAAATATTAGGGTTTAAAGATCTGTCACCTGTATTTTCTTTTTTAGGTTTCTAGAATTTATTTACAGCTGCATTTGCAAGAGTTGCCAATTGAAGCCCCCCAAGTCACAGTACAATCAGATTGCAGAGCATTAAGCCCATAGGCTTTTAAAAATTATTTGCACAGAGGACTGAATGATGAAATATTCATAGCCAGCAAAACATCATATCGACTAAAGTATTTTTGTTTGATGATTTAAAACATTGCTCAACATTTATGGTGGACAAAAGCATTCTTTCTACAGATAGTTCCTGCTATTCCTTTCATCTTCGTTTGAGTCTTCATGTATTATCATAACAATGGCACTGGAGACTGAACCACTTCCGATGGCTGTGGTCTGCAGGTGGTTCAGCAGAAGGGTTGGAATACTGAGAGTCATGCAAGCAAGAAAAGAACCTAAAAACTCCCTTTTTGGGACCCTGTGAGGAGCTCTCCTTTGATGGACACTCACCTGTTATTCTGTACTGATGCAATGCTTTGGCACTGCTGTGCCAGGAGCTACAGAGAAGTGTCATTCTTTGGTTCAGCCTGGTGAGATCTCAGCCTGGAAAGCAGTGACTAAAAGGATGGCAGGGTGAACAGGGGCAGGGGAAGTGTGGGAGGGAACTGGCTCTTATGCTAACATCCCAGTGCAGGGCTTTCCAGTTCCTGAGGGCTGGCCATGCCCTTATCTGGAAGCATGACTGCATAGCAGAGTCTCAGCTCGGAGCCATAAAACCTCGACAGGCATTTGGGGCGTGCCTTGAAGAGGGAACCGACCCACAGTGCTGTCACTGTGATCTTCCAGCTCCGATGCACGTAGTTCCTAGATAGCTCCCAACCTGCCGGGCTATTATCTGCCTGTAGTTTAATACATGTGGTAGCCAGAGATGAGTTTTCAGGAGGGACTTGAAGGAGGGGAAAGGTTACAGGCTGGAAGAGGCTTCACAGGAGTAAGGTCTGGCAATGGCCCTCAGGTTCATAGCTCTTCGTACCGGCACCACATGCGCACACAGCCTGGGAAACAGAGATGGAGTGTTTTCTCGTCAGATGAAGCAAAGATGTCTGTCAGGGGATGGCTGGGGCTGTCCTTTCACCAGCAGCTCCTGGCTGCACTGAAACTGCTCACAGCCTCAGCGCCTCGGCCACGTTCCCCAACCATGAGCAGCAGCTCGGTGGAGCTCACCTTCAAATACGCATGTGCCAGCAGAGTGGCGTGTAAGGGCAAAGTAAATGGCACCGGGTGAAAAAGGACAACTGCTTACTCTAGAAAAGACTAATTTTTGGACCCCCTGTCCTTGCAAGGTGCAAATCCAGCAGCACACCTCAGCTTTACTATTGCAATCTCATCTGGGCCAGAGCCTTCAGGGGGAAAAAAGGCAAGCACCTCCAATCTTATATAACCTTTCCTAAGTGAGCCATTGCTATTTGCTTGGGCCGAGAGCAATCATTATTGATAATGGAACAACTGGCTGGTTGCTATTAGTTTTCTCCTCTTTTTTTTTTTTTTTTTTTCCCCAACTAGAAAAGGGATTTCATGGCAAGTTGAATGTGTAAGAGGTTGGGGTACCAACCAAAAGGGGTAAAGGAAAATTGTACCCATAGAATTTTCCACATTACTGAAATGGAAATATTTAAGCGCAGCTTTGTTTTTGTTTTTGTTTTTGTTTTTGTTTTTGTTTTTGTTTTTGTTTTGGTTTTGGTTTTGGTTTTGGTTTTGGTTTTGGTTTTGGTTTTGGTTTTATTCAATGCCTAGCTGTGTTATACATGTCATTGCTGTAACCAATCTGAATGAAGGAGCTAAGTCTTCTGTTGCTGCTGCCTCTGACACCACCATTTTTCATGTTTTCTTTTAAATAACTCCATCTCTTTTCTTTCCCCAACACTTGATGCATCGTATGGACACATTCAAAGACTGGAAGAGCAGAAAATATCACTCAGAAAACATAACTCTCCCATTAACAGAAGCAATGTAGAAAGGACTCTGCATATTTGGGAAAGGGTGAATTTAATTTCCTATACTGTTATTTCCCTTCTTCAGAAAAAACTGTCCAAAGATAACAACCAAAACATTTGGCAGTGCACTAGACTACATTTTATGTGCATTGTAGAAAAAAAATAATCAAAGTTAGATAAATGCTTGAATTCTCTATTTGTTCCAGTTTTTGATTCATTGATGAGACACTTATAATCTCAAGTAGTACTTCTTTTCTGGAAGTTTCTGTTCCATTTCCCTTTACTAATTTGATGAGATATATGGTCCCGAACAATAGAAACTGGGGCTTTGAGTTTTGATAGGGAAGGGGTGATAGTATTCATCCAGCTCTGGTAGATATGTTTTTGGAAAAATAATCTGCTCTACTTAAACTTGACATGAGAAAGCTCCAAGCTTTTGAAAAAAAGTTGGGTTTTTTTTTTTCCAAATTATCAAAAGATGTTTTGCTGTATTTTTTCTCATTTCAGAGAAGTGTGATGTAGTAATGATAAAATTTTGTCAGTTCAAGTGTTTTTCTGACATACGGTAATTTTATGAATAAATTGCTTGGGGAAAAAATGAAGAAAGGAAACTCATAATTTTTTTACTAAAAACATGAAATGTAATTTAGTTCCTGTATTTAATTTAAAGTCATTGTGTACGTTGAAACACTTTGGGAAATGTTTACTAGTATTCCTTCCAAACACCAGGGTAGAGGCCAGGTAGTTTCAATATTCTCCATATTTGAATGATGGTAGAAGGATGAGCTCTTACCATATGGAACTTTATGGAGAAAGGAAGTTTTCCAAAATATGAACATAAATGCCATTTTAACAACTGGTGACTGAGCACTACGGGCTGTATTAGAAATATACAAAAACACAGTAATCTGAGGAAAAAAAAAATTGGGCTTTAAATTACTAATTCTTGCCAAAGCAGTGTAAGACTTACACTACAAGAAAAATACCAGTCTCGCATTTTAGATAGCGAATATCAATTTACTTACTTTTACTTGGTTCTGTCTTTCATGGTAGCATCACTTGCACTGATTCAGGGTGAGATTAATATTCATGTAGCTGTTTGCACAACTTAACTATAGGCATATAACTTTAATAATACATAAAGTGGGATTATTTTGGGAATATGGATTATTGCATGTGGGGTCAGGATCAAGAGAACTGGCATCTGAACTCTGCTTTTGGAGTCAGAAATCAGGAAGAAAACAGAATAAAGAGTTTTAATACAAAGCAGTAATGCCTCAATAATTTTTAAAACTGCAAATGCAATTTTTAATTCTTGGATGGACTTTGCATGTTATGTTAAATCAATTTCCCCCACGCACTATGCTCTATATTGTCACTTGACACATCCTTATTACTTCTGCAGGTATTAAAGGGGTACAATATATTTTCATTTCATTAATCTTCTCTCAGGGGGCAGTGATGAGTTCATCCAACTCTCTACTCTCAAGACTGAAAATTCTTTTCAATTAAAAAATCGTCTCCACAGATGGTACTGACATTAGCAGCAGCCCATTCTGTCTACAACAACAAATATTGAGCTATTTCAGGAATTACCCTATAAATCACTGGACATGGAATGATCTGCAGGATAAAAAAAAAAAAAAAGGCTGCCAGAAGTTAAAATGATGAGAATCTGGCCCATATGGTTTATTGTCTCTTCAATGTATCAGTTTCATCACTGTGTCTGGACAATTTAATTGCATGTTAAGGTGAAATATAGTGAAAAATTTAACAAAGCTATTAACTGTAAATATGTTACACAAAACATTAGGATCACAAAGGTGATAATATAAATGGTTTAAACTCAGGGAAAATTCTCTGTTAAAGGGGATTAAAGAGACCATTTATTGAATAGGATGGATTTCTTCCAACCCCCTATGTGCAGAAAGCATGCAATGCGTGAATAATTCATCCAGAAATTCTATCGTGAAGTTGTATCAGTTTCCACAGTAAAACCTGGCTGTGGAGGAGGAAAATACATCAACATCTGTGACAGGCCCTATGAAGAGACAGTTGCAAAACCTTTCAGGCACCAGGAGCAAACCAAAATATAATAAATTCACCAAGTGTCAAATTTGTGTCGGCTGAATAATGACACCATATGTCTGGCTTGCTGTGTCACTGCAGGCTGCCCCACAAAAGCAGCCCCCACACCTATCATTCTCACCATCCCCACACCTCAACACCCTCCACCCATCCCCTAACCCCCCCCCCACCCCGGCTTTATAAAGTGTGCATCCGCAGGGGAAGAGCTTCAGCTACTGTTTTCCACCCAGGAGATGGATAGAGATCCACTTAATAAATATGACTTTTGGCCATTGCTTTAAATCAGAGCTCAACCGTGTCTTTTTATGCCCGTCTCAAGCTAGGTGAAACAGTCATTTCCAGCCCAATGTGAGCTTCCTAATTTATCGCCTGATGAAACGGAGGCATCCTGCCCAGAAAGGATGGTTAACATTCCAGAAGAGACAGCCCTTCTCAGCCCGAGGGGCATGAAACAAAGCTTAAATCTGCAGTTGGAGACGGCTGACTGAGCTGGTGGCGAACCATCGCTACTCCACAGGAGAAGTTCTTTCTTGGATGTAGTGATCCTCCCTGCAGCGAATAAAGCCAATAAATTCTGGTCCAGTGGTTGTGCCCCAGAAAAAGGTGCTGACTGCACTGTTCCTACTGTCTGATCCCTGCTGGCAACTGTTAGACAAATAAAACAGGGGGAAGGAAAGGGGCGGGGGGTGGTGGGAATGGCAGGTTTTAGGCTGTTAAATCGTGTTGGCTCTACATCGGAAAACAGGGACAAAGAGAGGATTCAGCACTTCCCTAAACTGTGCCGACAGGTGAAATCACTCCAGATGACATATTTGACTCAAATCCTTGGAAAAGCACCTGAACTCTCCAAGTTCTGCTTCAAACCCCAGTTCTTCTACAAACTGCCTCACAAGATACCAACTTGCATGTTGTTTTAGCGTGCTCTAGTTTTGTCAAAAAAAAAAGCTTCCCTACTCTAACCCCATAACTGCTGTTCCTCTTCCCACAACTATCTTGTCCTCACTGGTAGATCTCACATGTTTGCCTTTTGTAAAACTCATTTTAAGAACTGGAAGTAAAAGACTTTTCAAGCGTTGTGAAGGTGATCCAGAGAAAATAAACGGAGAAGTAGTTATTGGGGAAGCAAGCATATTACATGCTGTGCTTACATATTACATATTACAGGTTGGTGACAGAGAGTTATGGGTTCTTAAGAGGATATAAACAAGCTATTATACTGCCTTGCAAAACAGAACAATATTAAATAAACAAAATGTGAGATCAGTTAGGACCAAACTCTTTAATTTCAGCAAACAAGTAAGAAAAAGCTTATTGGAAATTTTGCCACCCAGCAAAATCCCATATCTTTGACATATGGTCAGTGAAAATAATCCATAAATCCCTAAATACACTTGCTCTGGAGAAAGGGATACAAAGTAAGTAGAAAAAAGCAAAAAAAAAAGAGAAACATCCACAACCCACTCCACCACTGGTTGTTCAATTAAAGACATCTATCTGCCATTGTTGCTTTTATGAACATTGAAAACCATGACAAGTCTGTCAATAAAATGAAGGGAAAATGAAACCACATTTTCAAAATAGAGGCAAATATATCATAGATGTATATCTGCAATTCTATAGGTACAAGGGCAAATGGTTCCAAACTGGAACATAGAAAGTTCCATCATAATATAAGGAGGAACTTTTTCCACTGTGAGGGTGACAGATCACTGGAACAGGCTGCCCAGAGAGGTTGTGGAGTCTCCTTCTCTGGAGACATTCAAGACCAATCTGGATGTGTTCCTGTGTGATCTACTCTAGGTGATCCTGCTCAGACAGGGGGGTTGGACTTAGTGATCTTTCGAGGTCTCTTCCAGCTCCTAATATTCTGTGATTCTGTGATTCTGTGTGATCTGCAGGCTGCCAAGCTAACAAACACATGGAAAATGAAAACCAGAATGCCATCTAAGGGCATCTTTGACATGGGAAGGACAAAGTCAAAACAGAATTATTTCAGCTTGCACTCTTTATGTTCATTTATTGAAGAACTGGAGATGTCTGAAAAAAATGTGACTGTGATAAACCCCCCCCAAAGCAAGTTTGACTTTTGGTGGAAGATAGAATTAAAATTTGCAATGAGCAACATAACCAGAAGCAGACTATGACTGGTTATTGAAGGGCTGGCAGATTGCTGTTTGCTTTTGCTGACTTGCTTTTTCATGACTAATCAGAGAATGCTAATCTATTGTACTAAGACACTTTGGGACTGATGTTAAAAATAATTAAATAAATTGAATTCTTGCCAACACCTTCTGGAATATCCAGTGGAAAAGGTTGCAATTTTAGGAGACAGGATGCAAAGGTATAGTTAGCAAATTCTAGAAAGTTAAAAAAACCCTTCTGGTCTGTACTCAGCAGGCCATTCCAGGACACACCTCTTGGAAATGAAGGTAGGAGTAAGGTGAGAGTAAGAAGGTATCTTTTATCATCTCATTTTCAGAGTAGTTGTGTGTATTTAAAAAGGAGAGTTTGGATTTTGGCACACTGATTTGAATTATTCCAGGTGAAGCATTCAGGGATCACTTGAATTTTATCTACATAAACTTTACTATGGCTTCTTTTTCACTAAGTCCTGTGTAAGACTTCACTATGAAAATGGACATGATAATATTTTTGAATACAAATAAGTAATGTTTCAGCTTGAACTGATTTAACTCCTGATAATTTTAGGTTTGTCATCAGAAGTAGTAGTTTCCTCTCAGGCTCTTCATATGTCTTCTGCAAGTCTCTCTCAGCTCTAACTAGTCCTTTGTTTCTCCCTTGATCTGATACTTTCTCTTTAGCTGCTGCCTCAGTTTCTACCATAACTTTGTCCTTTTCTCTCCCAGTGCTTCTGCTCACACTGAGATGATAGAGATTATCCAGCTGCTTCCAGACTGCCTCACTCTCATAATTTTCCTCTTTCTTTGGAAACCATTTTCCTCTGGTCTCCAGAGAAGGGAAAGCATCAGTTGCAGAGATGGCACTGAGCTTCATTTGGTGTCTACAGCACTGTGGTCCTGAACATGACAGCAGCCCTTAGAGTAACACACAACACATTTCAAATAAGTAGCAAAAGCTGAAGAAAAATCAGTACTATCATCTATCTATAGAAACTCTCAAAGAGCTCAAACGGGCTAAGCTTCTCTTCAAAAGTACTGCTCTTTTCTCTTTGCAAACATAGTCATAAAAGTGGAGCTGGTAGCCCGGAACCCACTGTTCTCTGAATGGGTAGGAACAGTTGGATATATATAGGGAAATGTATCTGTGACAGTGACCTTTACCCCTGGAGCAAAGTGCTCTTTGATGCATAAATCTCAAGGAGAGTGTGGCAGAAGGGGCTTTAGCTGCTGATTAAACTCTCTTTTTCAATAATAGTGGGAACAGACAGTAAAAAAAGCCCAAGAGATGGTTATTTAGAGGTACTAAAAAGTCCTTTGAAGGAAAGAGAATTGCCCCAAAAGGCTGAAGAAACCTCAGGTCAATGAATGAGAGGCTCCCTATGCTATATTTAGCTGAAGAAAATGGCTAACAGATCCACTACATTTGTACAGTTTTGGGTGTTTTTTTTTTTTTTAGAACAGATGTAGCCTGAACTCCCCCCATAACAACAGCAAGCTGATCCATATCCTTCTCAACTGCTTCAGGGTTTTATACTGTTACAGCGTAGTCAGGAGAAGCCATGGGAATTTTACAGTGTGGAGATAAAGCTGTGTGAAAGGGCCTATACATCTCCACAAATATTTCAAAACCCAGAGTCTCAGGAGACTCATTTTGCACTTAAAACTGACACGTGAAATTTTGTGAGCATGAGATTTTGAGCAAAAGCGATCCATTTTCTTCATACAAAGAAAATCCCCGGCACACATCCTAGCGGCCCTGCTAGCTGCTTACCTAATTTAAGAAGGCTCTTAACTACTACGTCCCCAAACCTTGTGCAACAAATCAGATGCAGCAGCAGGTTTCTGGGAATGGTGTCATTGCCTTTACTCCTTGTCAGGTTCCCCACAGACCTTCAAAGTTGGTAGAGTCAGTCTTATGCATTTTCACTGCTTTGAGACTTTATTTTTGAGCATGCAAATACGTTCATAGATCCAGAGCTAATGGTAGGACTAGGGGCTTTGGCATTAGCCAAGTCAGTTTGCTGCTGTTCTGCCTGAATGTCTGTTGTGAGGTGGAGGTTCTATATAAATACTCAAGAAAACAAATGAAAACACAAGTAAACTGAATGCCATCTTTTTTTTTTTTTTTTTGCTTGGCACTAAATAAAATGAGCATGGAAATATGATTGTAATGGAATGTATTATGCAGTCATCTCAAGTGAAATACAAGAGTTCCCTGGCTGTATACGTCAAGGGAATTAAATTATTAGCCTGGAGCAAAGAAGTACTTAATCCAGCCAGCCGGGCTTCAGAGCCTTGATGCCACAGATCCTTTTCTGGGCACTATCTTCCACTGTAAAAAAATATGTTAATGCAATGTGAAAATATTGTAAAAGACACAAAAATTTCAATCTCTATACTAATTATAAGTACCCAGATCAAATCTGTCTTTTTAGATCATTCATACACCCCTTCTAAGAACATGAGGCAAAAGAACACATGAAACATAATGTTAACTCAGACAACTGAGGGAGGACTGGGTATCGCAGTGCATGACATCAACTGTACCATGGGCTAAAATATTTCCAGTAAAAACAGACTGAAACTTTACTGGTATTCAGACACGAAATACTGAAGCCCCTCATGTTTCTCTTTGACTGCAGTTCTGAAATCTTAACATTTTCTGGAAGAGTAATGTGTTTTTGTGTAAAGTGTGCACTTGGAGAAAAGAGAAAAGGAAAGCAAAAGAGAAAGGGGAAGGGAAAAGAAAAAGGAGAAGGGTAAGGGGAAAGATTTTCTATTAACAGAAGACTTTTTACTATCTATATCTGTTGCTTTGATGAACACACTAATGTTGTGACCGATGTCCCATTTCCAAAGGTCTTCTTAGTATGAGGTCTGTCTCTTTTGAAGCTGTATTACAAACAAGACTTCTATTTCTTAAGCAGAGAAAGAGATGTAAATCAGAAAGTTCAAATTGCCACTTGGTCATCCAGTGTCTTTTGATAGAATGCTTTGGATTTATGTTATGTTTATATTCAAATAACTTCAATTTCATACTCAGCGTAAAAAAATGTAAAGAAGAAAGACTGTATATTATATATAACATATATATATATATGTTCAATGCAATGAACATTGCTGCTTACTGGAATTCTAATGGCTTGATAGACTTCTACAGTGACAAATGCAACAGACCAATTTGGCTGATGCCAATTTTCAGTAAACCAAATGTTGATCTCTGAATTAATAAACCACTGTCTAAACACTTGGTTATCAGAAGTTTTCCCAATATTTTGTTAGAATATTTCCTGGTTTGTCTTCTGTATATTTTTCTAAGGGTTCAGTTTCTCATTTTGCCCTAGATTGCAGTTCTCTTCATAGAATTGTAGAATCATTTAGTTTGGAAAAGATCCTTAAGATTATTTTGTTGCTCTTCATGTTTATTCTGCTTTCGATTTAGGTTGTGAAATGTCACCCTTTTACTGGCAAATTATTGGATTACTCATAGAAAGTGTGAGTGAACCATTACAGACATGATAATTGGTCCTCTAGGCTAAATGATACAAAATCAGGATTTTTTAATCTATTCTTATGATTAGATCTCAAGAGCTCCAAGATCATGTTTATGAAAAATATAATAGTATTATAATACAAAATAAGTAAAAATAGTATATGTATATTGAATATATGGCTGCCATGTTAATGAATCAGAAGCATTTCAAATAAATATCCAAAGCAATATTAACCTGGACACCTCCACTTTCAATTTTTTAACTTAGGTGTTGTTTGCACTGTCAAAGAAATCCAAATATCCTTCAAGGATATTCTAAAAAGTTGACGCTTTTTAACCTTTTTTTTTCTTTTTTGGTTTTAATATATATGTTTTAAGTCTTTGATGCAGAGTTGACCTCTGTTTTACCTGTAGCATAAGCAGAAAACCTGTGTGGACCAGAAATCCCCTCTAGGCATCAAACCTGCAGCCTCAAAACCTACAAAATTAGTTTCTTTTTCTTTCACATATCTTTTCTACACGGTAAAATATTTAAAGTGATGCCAGAAACATAAAGAAGATGAGCTACCTCATATACTCTTGGCTACCAATGCTCACCCTGGAGTCACAAGCCCATTGTTTACCTTTTCTTTTGAAGCCTGGGAAAAAATATATCAAAGTATTTCAGGCTGCCAGAACATTGCACACACAGACACTGGCATTGTGACAGGAAACCCAGATGAGAAAAGATGTCTAGGCTTAAATATCATGATCTCCCCTGAGCTCTTCTTGGGAACTTGAAAGCTAGCTTGTTTCAAGGTAATGATTATAAAAACTTGCACAGAAATGGAAGCACTGTACAGCTAACCTTCTCTGCCTTCCATGAACCTGCTGGGCATTTCTTCACCCAGACTGCAATGGGAAAAGACCTGAAACAGGGCATTTTTTTTTTCATAGAAACATAGAACCACAGAATATCCTGAGTTGGAAGGGACCCATAAGGGTCATCGAGTCCAAATCCTGGCCCCACACATGGGACTGAGTGCATTGTCCAGACGCTTCTTAAACTCAGTCAAGGTCGGTGCTGTGACCATTTCTCTGGGGAGCCTGTTCCAGTGCCTGACCACCCTCTTGGTAAAAAAACATGTTGAGCTCTTCCTTATGTTTTGCCATTGTCCAGTGGAGGGGAGACCACTACTTTGCCCCTATACTTTGCTGTAGAGCAGAGAAAAGGAGTAATTTTCTAGCATTACATATAGATTTTCCACATGGACACAGATCCATTCCACTTGGAAAGGTGTGGCATCATGATAAGCTGTATAGCTCTACTGGCAAATATCCTAGCAACAGCAAAGCCACTTTTTTTTTTTTTTTTCAGGAAGACATTTCCTTTTCCTCTGACCTTCCAAGAGGGAGTTTTCTGCTATCTACATATTTGCCATCTGTGTTTTGCCTGTCCTCAGGTAAATATTCAAATTTACTGGGAGAAACCCTCTTCTTCAAACCATTAACTTTTGACCAGTACTTTTTGACCTTTAGACCAGTTTCTTTTGACCAAAACCAAAAAGAACTTGAGTCTTTTGTACACCACACTAAGTGCCTTCAGATACCCACGGATATAGCAGTCCTGTGCTTCAGCTGTCCCATAGCTTTAGAAAAGCTAATTATGCTGTTTAAGTAAATGATTAAACAATTCCTTTTTCTCAGTGTAAATAATGGCCACAGAAGCCAAGTTCCTTGAAACTAACATAGAATATTACCTGTACCAGGTCTATGTATCAGAAGTTTTCCTCTAGGGCACAACCATGAGATGTCCAAGACTTAAAATCACAGGATGATCCTCATCCTTTCTATGTTCCAAGTATATGTGGTATGCCATCAGGCTCAATGGAGCAACAGCTCTGGCTTATTACAAAAATTATTCTTCTACAACTTAGAAATACCCTTGTACTGAAGACAAAGGAAAAAGACATACCACCATCACACAGGTTTCTTTGCTCCAAAGTACCAATCCCTTCTCTCATCAGGTTTCTTCACAAACACAGAAATTGAGAAATAGCTCTTGCTTCCTGGGATCGGCTCCCAAGGGTATTTAAGGAACTGCCCTTTATTTTGAAGGCTAACCAACACAACTCCCCTTGGCTCTTTCATATATAGACTATGTAGTGTTTGGGCAAGAGGAAGGTTGCAGCCATATATAGATACAAAAGTTAAAAAAGGATAAGGCTTAACCAGGGAATAATAAACTTTCCACATTATGCATATCCCATTCATTCACCCTAAACCTGCTATAGCATTCTTTCAGGAGACCACCCTGTCACATCATATAATAAGGTGATACCTTCTCCCATCATTCCATGGGACTTCTCTTTACTTAAATAATATAGCATCTTTGTATTCCAGATGTTCCCACTGAAAATCCTTTCAATAGTATATTGAAGATAAAACTGCTCCAAGATGTTGGCAAGTACCAACCTAAATTCCAGTAACACACAATTTTAACATCAAGATCCTCTGTTTGAGCAATCTCTTTGCTCTGGGCTATGTTCCAGCAACACCCTTCTCCATTGTCCTAGCAGCAGAAATAAGAACTACAAACTACCAGTTCCCTCTTTTAGGAGGGGACGAAGTTTGCAGATGTCGTTCCTACGAGGCCACCTGTACAAACTGCATGTGGCTCCCCAAGCTTACATCTCTGCCTGTGAAGGTGCATCCCATCTACAACATATGGATTTTTTTTTTTGTTCTGAAGAACCTTTGTAAAAATGTATGTTTCATTTTGACTAGAGATTTGTCTGATACAGGTAAATTAAAAATAAATCTACAGATATCCACAAGGGACTATTATTCCAGGCAGGTATTTTTTTTTTTTTTTATGTGTGTGTCAGAGACTGAATCATTTCACTTTTCAGCATCCTTTACTTCCAACATCCTTTCACTTCAGTATCAAATATGAATTGAGTTTCAAAATATAGCTCAAATGATAAAGGCCATTTTAGAACCAACTTTACTTCTCCAGGTTCCCAACACAGGGAGCAAAGTCCTGTTTTCATCTTCTATCCCAAACAATGTAATGGTTTTGTTAATGTGGAAAAAGACCTTCGGTGCTACTAGTGCAACCCTGTAAAACTTGAAGTCTGACTGAGGAGTTCACCATCTCTATACCACCCGCATTTTTTCTTGTCAGTGGAAATTCCCTCTGTGTTGAGGTAGGTGACCTCTTTCTGAAAGAGCTCACATTTCTTTGGATCCCATTTCCAACTGACATGCTTAATCTTATCACAGCTATCTATGAGTTCATCAGTTCATACTGGGAATGGTCAGGGTGCACCAGATTCTCAGCCAGACACATATGCAAGGAGACACACCAAGAAATAATTTCCCCAGTAATGTCATAGAGGTCCTAAGAGAATCGCACAAACTAAACTCAGAACCTTTACCCTGATAACACTCCTGTCCTCATCTTTCTGATCCACTTCCACCTGCTGAAAGGCACCTTTAGGAACGGGTTTGAAAAGATGTAGATGAAGTTGCTGGTGCTCAGCCCAACTTGCCAACGTGACAAAAGGTGGGACCTTGAAGACACACTGAGTTATTTAAAAGATCTGGTCTTGGTTTAGAGGTTTTCCTTTGAATAACTGGAAATGTGACTGAGACCCCACAACTGGTTGAAAGCATACTTATGCTTCTTTAATACCATAAAAATTTTCTTCAAAATGGTAACCACAAAGATATCCATGTGATTGTACCTGATCTTCCCTTACCCTACCAAATAAACCCCACATCTCTGTTGTGTTTGGAGAACAGTTTCCTTTTCTTTATGCTTTCAAATGTTTTTTCTTGTACTCCATTTAAAAGTGCAGCAATGCCTGAAACTACTCCAACAAAAACTCAGAGTCCAAAATCTCTCCTGACCCTGTAACATTTTCCTGGAGCCAACAATTACTGGAATTACCTATCTTGCCACCATGGACTGGCTTTTTTATCTGTTGCTATTTTTCATGAAATATTTAGTCACTGAGCACAAAACGGAAGTTACTACAAGCCCAGAGTGGTGCTAGCTGCTAGAAATTCCCTCCATATTCAAGATTTAAACCTCTAATATGCCTCAACCCTGACTGAATGTTAATGTATGTTTTTGTACTAGCATTGCCAAGATCAACATTTTGTTATTTGCATATTTACCTATTCCAGTTATAGATAGGAAAACCTTTTTTTTTTTTCCAATTTATCCTACACACTACAATTTTTTTTTTACTCATTTGTTCTCACTTTAGTATATTTTCTATGTATCTGTCTCCATCATGGAAACAACATGGACAAGGTTCAAATTTCTTATTAAAATTATCATTATAGTTCTTACTTTTTTGTTTTTCTTTTCTTCTTTCAATCCAGAAGTATTTAGTAAAGGCAACAAAAAATCTCTGAACAAAAATGGTTAAAGGACTTTTTCCTGGCTCAGGAGTTTTTTTGAGATTGCTGAGTTAATAGCTCACAATGATTGAGCTATAACAAAACCACTTCATCCTCGAGACAACAGAAATTGTGAGATAAACTCTGGAATCGAATCAAGGATTTTTGTGGGGAAACTCAAGTGGTCTTGTGGAGCAAGAAGACTTTTAGGAAATGTCTTTGAAATCAAAGTTTATGAATCACTAGTGTCTAAAAAAAATTGCATGCAGATGTTATAAAGTGCCCTTTCTGTTTTTATTGCCAAAAAGGTAAACTGGAAACACAGTAGATGTATAATGAAGGCATGAAAGGCTGATTTGTGTTATATATGTAGAGGGCAAAATACTATTTGTATTATCTGTATTGTCCATTGATAAACCTGCAGCTGATATCAAGATACAGACAGAAGTTATGTCTTGATTCAGATTAGCCCTTATGTATATGTCCTATGCTCTACTACTTGATCATATATATAATTTAAAACAGTTCCCATCAGCATCTCTGATTCTTCCCAAAAGGTCGCTCTACTTTGTTAGAACAGAATTCAAAGTTCTTCTCAAATCTTTGCATTGCTTTACTACTTTCTCTGATTGTTAGGGATTTTTTTGCATCCTTTCTTTTATGCACTTCTCTATGCTGGGGAAAGACTGTACTATGTCCTTTATCCTCTTTTCCTGGAAACAGTAAGCCAAGGAGTGAAACCTTTAAAAAAGGTGTTCCAAAAGCCAGGGGTCATGCCTATTTTCCAGCCATGCTCTTACCACTTATATAGATATTCTAACACACTGGAAAAGTCCTTTTCTAGGTGCAGCAACACTTAAACTCCCTGAGCTAGCTGTCAACACTAGCCTCGGGAAGCTGTGCAAAGTGTTCATACCACACACCAAGGTTTCCCTTGGTGGCCATATGTTAGTGGAGCTGGCTGTTCCAGAGTGCCAGGTACACTGGTGTTGTCCACAAACATTATAAAATATTTTCCTATAAAAACTCATTCTGCAGAGCTACTGTGGCATCTCTGATTGTTTTTAGCAAGCTGAAAGATATTTCTTCATTTAACTGTAATAGATCTTCACTTTTCTCAGTTTTCTGGGTCACATATTTGGGGATGGAAATCTTCCTGAGACTTCAACTTTGGTTTTAGTTAAATGAACTTCACGGGAACGTGTTTAATGACAACAGCACCAAGGACAAAGGTATTTTGGTTTCATACTTATGAGATCATTTTTTTTTCTATGGTAGAAAGGAGGAAGGGGAAGAGACGCGTTTCCTTTGCTTTGCTCCTCACACGGATGGCTGGGTACGTCTGAAAATAAAATCTGTCTGGGAAATAATTCACTGAGTTTAAGTAAGTGATGAAACCGCATGATGTATAGATTTAAACAAATTGTTCAGGCATGTGCGCATAGCGCTTCAGATATGTAACAAGACATTAAGAAATCCGGACTTCTTACCAAATAAAAAATATGGTATATATTACTAAACCACTCCCCTGAGCATCTGTATCAAAGATATTGCCTTAAGACTCTCATTTTCACTTATGCCACTGAATGTGGTGCTATACAGAGGTGAAGAAGTCAAGCTCAGCATTTCCTGCCCCCAGTTATTTTTAGAAAATGAAGGTGCTGTGTACTTCTGTGAAACTGCTCTATACTACGCACCCTGTGACAGGCTGCTGAAACAGCATGTTCAGAGGGAGCTGATGGCAGAAGTCAGAGCAGGTGATAGTCTCAGGGAGCTGCCATCTGGCATTAGGTGTGAATGAAGAGGGTACAGGGTGGTGGTAGAGGTGGTGGTCATGCAGAGCTCAGAAGTACAGGTCCTTTTTTGGTTTTGAGGTTTTTATGGTTTTGAGTTTTATGGGGTTTTTGTTTGGTTTTTTTGTTTGTTTGTTTGTTTGTTTGGGGTTTTGGGGGTTTGAGGGTTTTTTTGCCTCCATTTCCACTGAGTGAAGATGCAGAACCTGGGCTGTTTTCCAAGCTGCTTTTAGTGATGAGTTTGAAAAAAAATAACATTACATTTTCTTTGCTTACATTGTCTACTTCAACTTGGAATACTGAAACATAGTACTCAGTTTGGGCAGAAGAGAAAATTGGAACAAACTGCATCAGCATTAAAATAAACTCACCGGCCACTTAAAGTTCATTATTATTTTAGAAGGAAATAATTTACAGAGCTTCAAGTAAGACAAAGGCTTGATGTCAAAAGAAAGAGGGGCCTCTAAGTGCGGGACAGCAGCTCCTCCACAGCTGTAGAAATATAATGTCCTAAAACATGCAGGCTGAAGAACTAAACACATGGGTTTAGTTCTCATCTCGCCAACTATACATCTACTTGTGTTCTCCCACATCACCACATGACCCAAGAGAGCTTTTCCAGCCCTGTGACTCTTTATGGTTGAGCTTGTGAGGTTTGGGATTTCTTCCACCTGCGCCCAATTGTTGTAAACTACCTGAAATGAAGTTATCCCAGTCGTCTCTCATCCGTACCCTGAGGCATGATGCTTTTCCCACTCTCAGAGAGAGTCAGATTTTCCATTTGTGATGGAAGACGTTGACTGCTAACACGACCAACCTAACAACACCTACCCTAATCACCTACTTAAACAACTCATGTTTTACTCTTCAGTACAGTGGTTCACCACTTCTTTCCAAAGTGGCTGTCAAAACAGTCCTGCACTCCTACTCATTTTGCATAACAGAGCTTTTAATTTCTTTGTTTCACTCATTATTAAACAAGCTTCTACTTGTTCAAATATTCCTGGTATACTCCAAAACCTGCATGTACACTCTTTCACGTGTCCCTTTTTTTTCCTGAATCCTGATTACACAAGTGGTATCTTTATATTTGCATGAATATGTGTGGAAAATCAGACTTTCTGAAGACACATTTCTGCTAAATATTTTGATTTGTGTTTTGGCCAGAGCTCAAGAATTCATTTCTGCTATTATCAAGTGTTACTTTCAGCTGCAGTTTGGATCCAAAGGAAGGTTCTACAATCTACATATTGCAAAGTGATTTTTCATCCACAGAGGAAAACGGTAAGTCATTCTTAAACTCTATCCATGGATAGTTTTCTGATGTTCTTGAGTTTTAGAGACAATCTACAAACAAAACTATAATTGCTATGCTTTCAGTTTCCATAGGTCTGGCCAGAAAGGATTTTGTCCCAGACCTCATCTCATTTAACCTTGTTTCTTTTGTCTTGATCCTTTCTCTTTCTTCATCATATTTAATGTCTCAATCTCTGCTTTGGTTTCCCATTCTGATTATAATCCATCCCTTAATATCATCAGGTCCAAGAAAAATTCAAACTTAATCAGATTTGGCTCAGTGTTTAGGATTTTTTTCCCCTCTTCTAAATAAAGCTTAGATAGGAATTGAAGACTGAAGTACAGATACTTAAACCCGAGTAAAGGAATTTTGGCTACTACATTTGTATTTTGGCATCTAAATAAAAGTGGTTATCTCATGATTTTGAATGTCTGCAGCTGAAGTGTTAGGTGTCGCATCTAGACATTAGCATAAAATATTTTTAACTGCAGAATTTAAACATTTATGATGTCTACAATCTTTTGTGAGTGAACCTCAAATATTGTCTAGAAAAAAAAAAAAGCTTAATACTAGTAAAGCTTAAGGTGTTGCATTTCAGTCCTGGGAAGGACCCCCTTTGAGTGGGTTACAGGAGCAAAGAGCATCAGTACATTTTCAACGCTTTGTATTCTAGTCTGAACTCTCTTACCTTTACGCCAGTGTAATAAAGACTTCTTGAAATAATTCCACTGATTTTTAGAAAATCCAGTGTGGATATTTGAGGTTACAATGAAGCTGTTAGGAGTCAAGCACTGTTTGAAAGAACCCCTCTGACAGTCTGAATCAGATTACTGCCAACACAGATGTACTCCAGAGTAAGGCTACCACAGTCCCCTAGGCAGTTGGACCCATCCAAGTGTGGGGATGGTATGGGAGCAAAGGCTTAAGAATGCTGATCCAAAGCAGGGTGCAGAGAAAGGTGACCAGATTCCAAATGTGTTTGGGAGTTTGGCCCTTTTCCATACAGGTTTAGATCTCTCTTTCTTTTAATATTGTTTGCTTGTGCTGTTTCGGAATGGAGGAAGAAGTGAAGACCACGTCCAGTTTCTAGAAGTCAGAGATACCGTGTGTTGTTACTAGCAGCTTCATAGGGATTGAGACACACCAAATTGTGGCACCGTTCTGCTGCAGTGATTCTCGCGCCACCTAAATCTCCACTGTGCTCTTACACTTTCCACTTCACAAATTGTGGCACTGTTCTGCTGCAGTGATTCTCGCGCCACCTAAATCTCCACTGTGCTCTTACACTTTCCACTTCAATATGAGAGCACTTAGTCCACAGTGTCAGCTGCTTGCCTTTCTCTCTCCTTGTCCACAGGATGAGAGGAGTTTAAGCAGAAACAATGGAGTTCTAATGATATCAGGAAAAGGTTATAATAAATTTTCAATTTCTTTGCTTTTATTAACATTTCTTAAAGTCTTCAACATAGGTACACATGTGCAACTGTAGCATGAAAGGTAATCTCAATAATGCCACATTTCTCATATTATGTTCAAATAAAGTGTTTCTTAGGCAAGAGAATGACATGAGAGTTCAAAAGGCACTTCAAGAGCCTAATTAATAATAATCCCTATTCCAAAGAATATACAGAAGTTTGGGAAATTGGTATGGAGAGAACTATTGGTCTTTCTAATCCATCCTTTTTCTTTGGACTACTACTCGTTAGCCATGCCTCAAAGTGCTCTCCACTCACTGCTGTTTGACTCTTCATCTTTTGTTAGACTTTTCAATATCGTAATGATGTTTATAAGTGAAAAATCTCTCGCTAAACCCCAATCTAAACCTCCTTTTCATTTCCCATTTCAAGTCTCAGTGGCAACGAGACAATGGCCATTACAGAGTTAGCCCTTTTTATATGACATTTGTTACATTTAATTTTTCCTGTCAGCACCATTTTTCAGACTACAGACGTTAAAGCTCTGCAAAACAAGCAACGGCTGTAACATTGCCAAAAGCAATAGCAGCAAGGGGGTTCAGTAAGCATCTTTAGGGAAGATTTACATTTGGAATTTTCTTTAGTGAATTATTTGATTATTAATGACTTTTTTGTTGTTGTTGTTTTGTTTTTACCAGCAATGCGGACAACAAAAACACATCTGTTATCAATGGCTCTGTGACTTTTATAGTGCAATTTGTAAACATGGACTTTTTGTTCCTAGATCCAATCTCTCTCTCTGAAGTAGGGGTCAAGATCCTAGCAGTGAAAAAGAAGTAGGCAAACTTCTTTTTCTCTCCATTAAAAGTGATGAGGAACTTCCTTATACAATTTAAATGACATGTCCATGGTGGTATGTGAAAGATTGTCTCCCCACAATGCATTTTAATTTGTAAACATCCTGTCAGCCTGCTTCAGTGAGTTCAGAATTGTCTTATCTCTGCCTCAAGGGGAAAAAGTCAGTTGTCTCTATAATCCTGTGGTTTAGGATGTTTTAAAGGCTAATCTACTCTATGAGGAAGAGGCACTCTGTGGCACGTTCCTTAATCCGGGCCCCACTGATGGCTGCATTCACAGCAGAGCACATGAGCCCTCCTGGGCTCAGCACCTGTGAAAAGTAGGGCATGGGAAGAAGGGAAGTATCTGCTCAGGTCGTCTCCTGTAATGGAGTTAAAACATGCAGCTCAAGACATTTAGACCATGAAAGTGCTCCTGAGGTCCCCCCAAAAGTCGTAGTTGAAGTGAGGCATCTAAAACTTTTAATGTCTGCAAGTAGGGATATCAAACACTTCCAAAATCTACGTTTGCATGTGAAACAGAGTAACCCCTCCCTCCCCCAGAAAATGACTGAACCTTTAGTTCTTTTCTCTTGTGTGTCTGACATCAGACTTGAGGTGTATGCAAGGGATTAGTAGGTGGCAGCCTCAAGAATTTTGAAATTAAGTAGGGAAGGACTAAATTAAATTTCCAAATGCTATGAGATGCCAATTTAATCAGTTTCCTTAGAACATAGTAACATGAAAAGCTACAAACAAATCAGTGTTTTATCAAATCACTTGCTTTTTAACTAAACCAGTGGTTTAACAGTATTTTGACAGCTGTAACCCACTTAATTCTCAGGACTTAGTAGGTGTGGGGGACTGGCTAACACAGTCCCTACTCTTAATGAAATAAATATGTTATTCTGTATATTTACATGGTCCTCTTGCCTATGTAATCACTCCACACTGATTTAGTGTACCTACATAGGCCCTTCACTAGTTTGTTTTTTGTTTTTTTTTTTTTTTTGTTATATTGTATTTTTACTTTTGTAGAAACTATGGTTTCTGTAACAGCAGATTTAGGCTGACAGGTACATTCCCCTACTGTCAGATGGATTTCCACCTCACAGGTTCGTGTTAAGGCCACCTTTAAAAACATAACAGCATAAAAATCTTCAAATATCATAGAAAGCTAGGTGATACACACTTGGCCTTCCACAAGAAGGTAAATGGAAAGATACAGCTTTCTAAGCAGTTTTACTCAGATGTCTCACCAGTCTGGACATTCTGCAAGCATTTGATTCAAGTTAAAAACATTTGTTCTTTGCTTTGTTCTGATCCCTATGACATAAGCATATTATAAACTTCTTACTAGATCCCAGGGGAAAACTCTTTCTGTTTCCCAAAGCCAGGATAGGAGCCTTTCTCTAAAGAGTAGCCAGCAGCCAAACCACATGGGACCTGAGAAGGTGACCTCTCATGTGCTTTGGCAAATACAACCTTCCACCACCCTTTCCCATACAGGAAAAAAGCTGTGAGTATAGTTCACTGTCTTAAAAGATATATCTGTGATATATCTCTGTTTAACAATACCAAGCTGCTAAAATAACAGACTGGTGGAACTGGGTTTATATCATATTGTATATGTTTTAACAGTTGTGCAAGAAGATGGGGTAAGAAGACCAGGACAAGAATTCTAGTGAGACTTAAATAACTCTGATTTAAGATGATTCACTGTGATGGATGGCATCCCTGGTAACTTGCACTCTTTTTTCTTGTGGAATGTTATTAAAAAGAATAATAGGAAATAAGTTCAGGAAAGCAATAAAATAAAGTGGAACCAAAGGATTATATGCATTCTGCTAATGTCACACTATACCAGCAAGGAAAAGAGACAAGATGTGGTGCCAGTCTATTACTAGGTAGTGAGATAGCACTGTTGCTGAGAACAGCAAGTTTTGCACTAACACAATGGGTAAGACCAATTATACTTTATGCAAAACGTAATTGGGAGATGGCTGTGACTAACAGTGTTGTTCATTTATTTGTTGCTTAATGCTTAAAGTAAGAATTGGTTCTACTATTTGTTTTATCTGGAGAATGGAATTACAAGTGTTCACATGCAACGCAATGTTTTTGTAAAATGCTCAATGTTCCTGTGTGATTTAATCTAGGTGATCCTGCTCAGGCAGGGGGAGTTGGACTGGATGATCTTTCAATGTCCCTTCCAACTCCTGACATACTGTGATTCTGTGAACTGGATAATACATCCTCAGTGTTGTAACGAACACAGATCTTCGCCTGAAGTACCTATCCGCCTTCTTGAAATTTAGTATGGAGAACAGAACAGGCCTTCTTATTTTGACACAAACAGCTGAACTCAAGAGTCATTTTCAAAAGTGGTCCTTACATCCCTCCTTGATACCACAAAATCAAGCAAAATGTCAGTGGGGCCCCAGAAAAGAATCCATGCTGGCTGAGTTTATCACAGGCAAATGTGATGTATCCCTGACATGAACTGCAGACGAAAGTGACCTGGGGAGGTGATGGAAGAAGGCAGAAGTGGGACAGCTGCCTTGTATGACAGGACAACTGCAATTTTCTCACATGACACAGGAGCAATTATCCCTGCCATGTTGAGTCACAAGAAACAGGCACATGGTCCCATGCCCGCTGAGGTTCTTGGCTATGACCGATGCACGTGGTCCTGGACTACAGCAGAGCACTGCAGCCTACTTCTGGCACCCACATACCAGACACAGCTGGTGAAAATAAGGGCCAGATGTGTGAGCTGGATGCATAAAATGTGTGAGCTGACATGTCTGTCAAGGTCCTACCCCCACTAATCCACACTGTGTAAATCCCTCAGTAAATCCACCCTGACCACGGCAGCCCAACCTACTTCCACCAGCGTTGATTGCCCCTGAGCTCAGATGCCTTGACAGCACGGGCAAGCCTTTGGGTGCCAGCCACACTGTGCTCCTGCATTATCCACCCTGCATGGGAAATGGGAGGAGCTCCTGGGGAGGGAAAGGGTAAAGTCCGCCATGCCACTGGATCATGGGAGCTGCCTCTTTATGCAAACTTGGTTGAATTTGTTGTGCATCTGTGGCCATAGCCGGCTCACTCCAGTCAAGTGGTAGGTTGGAGGACCTATCCATAGGCCTGGAAAACAGGAATTACCTAAACAGGACAGTATGGACCTGCATGTCCTTAAGCAAAAACATGAGCATGACTTCTGAACATCTACATCTCCTGATATTCATCCTAAACAAAAATAATATTCTAACAGGAGTCTGAGTGTAGGCTTAAGGATGATCAAATCCTGTACTTTAATCCTACTATCCTATTGATTTGTTATGTGACCGTTAGAAATTCCATTCATAAGAATATAGAATATATATTTTTTATTTTCCCAACTAGTAAAATCACAAAGATAATTTTCTAACATTTATAAATTGATTTTCACATATTGTATACTGATGACTAAGCACTTACATTTATGCCTGTCTTGGAATTAACTTTTGTTGTTAACTCAGGTGAAGCTGTAAATGAAACTGTATTATCTGTATTTAGATTATCACCAGCCATGCAATACTCTCTATTTGGACTTTTTATACGTGTTACAATTTTAAAATATTAAAATATGCAGTTTATAAAATGGTAATTCTTCTGAAGTCCTCACTGTCTGTTGCCATAGGTCTCTCTTGTTATTATTTATATAGTAATAGCTATACCGTCACATAAAATCACACATATAGAATGCACAATATAGATTTTTCTTTCTGTTACTATGTATTGTATTCTCTTCATCATAATAAAACATCTCATCCCCAGATGAGTCTCAAGAGAATGTGAACTCTCTGCTGTGATCTGAAGGGCTTGCATTATACATTTGCCTGGAGCTTTCATTATTAATAGACCCTCCTTGATCACCTCTTAGCTAACTGACATTCATTTGAGACCACTGGACTCCTAAACTTCCCTGACCTTGCAGCATTAACTCAAGATTCATAGTCTCAAGTAGAATAGATAAATCAAATAAAATATTTTTATTATGAAATTTAAAATGTTGTTGACAGCAAAATAGACACAATAAAATCATATTGAAAAATGTTTCTCTAGAACAATATGCTTTTATTTGCCGGTTTATGATATTTTCCTATTATTTCAATTAAAGCAAAACAATTATTTATTCATTGCAAGCACGGTGCCAGTATTTTTAAAGTAAAAATAAGTATTAACTTTATTATATTGTGTTTATAGTCAAATGTAAACAGAAAGTTTTCGTTGAGTATTTGAACAGTCCAACTAACATCGTGGTTTTTTTACAGTAGCATTAGTCTTTGCCAGCTAAAATATGTCAGTCAGTACAAGCGTAATATGAGACCATACTAGGGATAGGTATTGGATTTGTTTTATGTCAAGGCTTCCTTCAGATTTTTCCATAGACTCCCAAATGAATGTTTTATCTTTTTTTTCATGCTCATTAAAAATCTCTCCTGTGTTTTGATCACTTTAAGCACTATTTTCCTTTGTTTCCAGCACTTGGAGAAGCAGAACCCAAGAGGAAAGGACACTCACAGAAAAGTCCCAGCCTGACTTCACACAACACCAAAATCCCCTTGGTTTTAGGGGCCCAGAATGTGACCCTCAGCAACATCCAGCAGGCTGCTGGCAGCAGTGACTCTGGAAATTTGCCCTTTGGTGTTCTTTTAACTATGGAAGTTAGTGTTTGCATCATAAGACATGTTACTAAGGAGGGCACTTCTTGAACCTCATTGAGATACCCAGGTATCTGTAGCACACAGTATGTATCAGAGTCCCCAGAGTTCATTCCTCCCAGCACAGCTGAATTTCCAAGTGTCTAAGACTCAGCCTCTTGCCTTGATGAACAATTTGTCCCTCACAGAGTTTCTGCTAACTCAGGAGAGCATAAAGTCCCACTCAGAGCCCTCAGAGAGTTTCACCAGGGAAAGTTCAATATGTGTGTGATAAATCTGAATACCTAATGCACAGCATAGATGTCTTTGCCATGTAGTTAAGAGGACACCTGCAGACATAGATTGGGAGAACAGAGTCTTTAGGCCTCTGTCTAGGTGGACATACAGGAGGTCTTTTTAAAGCAGTGCTAGTAGAAGATGCATAAACTCAAGGCCATGTCCCAGCTTACATGGCTGGTCCCGAAACCCTTGCAGTTGCGTCATGCCAGCCTCTCCGAGGTATCTATCTCTGCATGAGGGATGTGAAGTAGCATGTTTTCAGAAACAGAAGTCCATCATTTTATTTTCAATACTCGGGGTTTTAATAGATTAGGCAAAGGGTACTGTGTTTAGAAATACTTTTCACTGTAAAAACGGAGGTGACAAACTATGCACAAGGATATTTGTGTACATAAGCTCTCTGAATTTTCCTCTGAAAATGAATCACTGCCCCAAATGCAAATAAGAAGGTTGCATCTGATGTGCCACCTTAGGAACCTAATTTAAGTTGTTTGAATATATGCCTGGAAGCATCTTTTTTTCCACTGACTACAGAAAAAAAATCCAGGGTAATTGTCTGGGATAAATTATTCACTAAAGTTAGGTTCCTGAACTTAGTATGGCTGGATATATTGCTCATCTCTCATAGTTAAATGACTACTAAAGGTGGGCAAGCAGCAAGAGAGGGATGTGAAGATGTAAACAACCACATGTGTTTGAAGACTGAAGAAATTAAGCCAAACTATTTACAGAGACATGTCCCTATTTTCAGTGAAAAGGCTTCTGAAAATGTATTGAAGATTTTCTCTACTGGGAGCAATTTCCTAACACTCCCTGGAGAAGGACATTGCTTCTGGAAATGGTGTCTATTTCCATTTACTCAGGACATGAAAATGGTTTGGGATTATCCCAAGGCAGGATGACACCTCAGGAAGTTTTGCGTGTTTTTGAATGTCTGGAAACCCTTCAAAGGGCCCAGTGACTTCAGAGACATCGGATATTGTTAGAGCAACACAGAAATACTGAGCAAGAGCAAAATAAGCTCCTTTCCAGAGGTGCAACGACATGTCTGTGGTAGCCCCTCTCCCACCCAGGGCGTGACACCATGGCTTGCAGGCCAAGGAGTGAGGATGCAGAGCAAATGTGAGGCAGAAGCACCATCCATAGCCCTGTGCACTGGGAAATGTCAGAGTTCCTGCAAACTGCGGGCCATGGGACAGACCCGAGGGTGTCAGCTGGGATGGGATGCAAAGGACTTTGCTCTGGTTTGCTCCAGTGAAAAATAAACTGGCAGGCCTCTTTGCCTGACCTTGGAGATTTGCCAAGGGTTTATCCCATGGGGAATAAATTATACGCATAAAATATGAGGCATTGGGTAATGTAATTAGCTCAATTTAGATGCACTATTGACATGACACTAGTGCTTATTACTAATGAATATGCTGCTAGTGAATCATTAATAACGGGAGTATCTAGCTACCGCGCTTATGAATGCTTTATTGTGGAAAGGTGGAAAGTTCATCTAAGCTGTTGGATTTTGTGGGCCAGTTGTTTGCTTCACTTTTGACCTTCTTGATCAGCTATTCTGAATTAGATCTGTGAACAAAAGGAAAGAATATGGGCTGACTTTTGAAGGAAATTGGGTGTCAAGGTTAATGGGCATATCTTGACTACCTTCACTTCATTTTCTTTGTACCACACTTCCAGTCAAGTGCCAGGGAAGGTGGGCAGAGAGCACAGAAATCTAGAAATAACCCTGAGTAAGAAACAGATCAGCAATGAGCAGACTTAGCAGACAATGTGCAGGAAGAAGAGCATTTCACCAGTCAGAGAAGGAGACATTTTCAGAAAGGATTTGCAAAAGCTCAAGGACGATCACAGAGGTGTGGAAGAGTGAAATAAAATGGCTGCAGGAGTCTGTCTTGATGCACAGGCTGTATCCTGAGCCTCACTAAGGCACTCATCCTAAAAATTGGATCTCCTCAGACAGCTGCACTTGAGGGAACTGGGGCTTTGAGCAGGGACACTCTGCCAGCATGCTGCATGACTTGGAGTGTAAGGCAGGATAGGGCCACGTGCAAGTTCATCAAACTTCAGCTGCAGCTTCTGGCACCAGAGGGTAAATAACAATCTCTGGTGTGGCAGACTGGTGGTTTCCAGGCAGATCTGGGTTTTAAGTCAGAGCTCAGGGAGGGTGGAAAGCCTTTGCAGTGGCAGCTGGTGCTGGGCAGGTGGAATAACTTCGGCTTTTCTCAGGAGAGCACCATCTCTGCCAGCAAACCCAGTCCATTGTAGTCTGATGTTTCACTGCTCACCAGAGATCAGGTAGACCCATAGAATTGGATTCAGGGAGTTTCAGGCTCCATGTTTCAGACCTCTCAGGACTTGCTGTTATATCCTGAGTTAGCAGCTACATAGTGAAATAAATGAGGGGACTCCAGGTCCATCAAAGCTGCATGGGTAACACGCTTTGTACTGGGAACACTAACTGGAGCTTTACCAAACCCAAAATATTTCACAACCTGTTTGGAATCTGAGCAGTGGGATGCAGCGATGTGGTGTCTTGTGACAAGCTGGCTCAGCTTCTGGTTTTGAAGTAATTCAACTGATGAGATTTTACAAGCCCAGAATCATTCTGGTTATGCCTTTGCTAATTGACTGAAGCTTTTCTGATACCAACATTTCCTCGTGCAAACAGGAATATCTTTTTTAAAAACATTTCTGCCTCATAAGAAAGAAAGTTTTCTATTAAAAACAAAAGCACATATTTTTTTCAAAATTTCTTTATCAGTCCAGAGCCCTGGTCACAGAACGAGCACCCAACAGAGACTCTCCTTGTGTGACAACACAGTGGTGATTTTGCATTTTCAAAACAGCCTCCAAATTGATTCTGGATTTCCTAGTTCCATTCTCCCAGGTACTTCCATACGTATTTAAGACAAAGTTTCCTGTGAATAGGTTGTGTGTAGGATGTCAGAGAATAAAAATTGAATAAATACCATCTTAGAAAGAAGAGCTGTCTCCAGGAACTACTTAATTAATAGAAAATCTCCTCTTGACAGAGATGCCCCAGGCACAAAATTAATAGCTCTAAGCAAGATGACTTACAGAAGTTTTTCTTTTACATAGTCCTACATTTATTGTTAAATTTCCAGCTGAAAAACCAACAAGTTTTCCATGAAGGCAAAACTTACTTTTATGTTTCAGTTTGTGCCTTGTTTATTCCCTGGAGATTCACCAACTGAAAACCAAATCACATTTATTTGGGGGTAACCATTTTACACATTTACAATCACATTTTGTTATGATGGGTCTGATTTGTGCGAGCAGGAACCTATCTCCACTGCGTACTCACCACCTGAAAGGACAAACTGGTCAGGATGTTTCATGACCTTGACCTTGACCTCTGAACTCGCTTTATTAGTCTGCAGAGCCAAACCCCAAATAAGTGTACTCAGTCCTTTTCAGCTCACACCTTGCACCCTGCACAGGCCCTTATGCCTCAGTATCCCTCCTCTTTCTTAATCCATGTTAGTCATGTGAACCATAGGAATCGGCTAACCCTCGATGTACTGGATTGTATCAAACTATTTTGACTAAGAAGTTAGCTTTTTTAAACCCAGTGGACCAAAAATCCCACAGTATTTATGATTTATGAACTGAAACAGTTCCTTTTGCAGAGATCATTTGCTCATAGAAAGATCATTCTCTGAGAAAAAAAAAAAGGAACCCTAAGTTAACATGTGCATTGTTTTTCATAGATTGCATAGAATTTCAGAACAATTATTTGAACCTGTAAAGAAAAATAAATAGACTTTGGGAGTCAAGCATTACTTGTAAGATAGATGATATCTGGGTGTGCTTTCATGGGTTCTATTTTTTTCTTGAATTGCACTGTCTTGGAGTGAGCTGCAAGCAATTCCCAATTCAAAAGGCAGAATGCACAGTGATTCTGGAAATCAGATTTTCATTTTTTTTCTGACCTGTTGTACACCAGGCAGAGTATTATAATTTGGACTAAATCACATAACAAATGGGCTCTTCCCTTCCTTTATAAACTGTATGAGTATTTGCTAGCACTTGCTATGGTTTACCCCAGCAGACTACTCGTGTGTGAACGTGCAATAAAAGGTCCGGAATTTCCAATCAGATATGGGGGTATGGAGCCTGAAACCCAACAAGGCTCTGCAAAAACTACAGCCCTGTATCCACTCCACGATGGCTCAGATTTCAGGATCAATGCTCTAATTATCCCAAACTTGAAAAGTATGCTAAAAAAATGTTTTTTGCCAAAGAGAGGAGAAGGAAACAGAAAAGCCATTTCCAGTGTGAACAGACATGTCTATGCCATAAAGACAATTGGGGTTAGTTTCAACAGAGTTGTCAACTGCCACTGTCAACCTTGGGAGTGTTTAATCATTGCAGTAGTGATATATCCTTCAGTATGGGAGGTGCTATTAAGGTGTTGTATTTCCTTCTAAAAGCTTCTAACCGTCTCCTTTCTTAGAATGACTGCCCTGGTGTTGTACAGTGGTGGGAGCAGAGCAGAGCATTCAGATTTTCAGTGATATTTTTTTGCTACATGGGTCATGGAAAGGTTTGGCATATGAGGGCTGTGTGTCCCAGACTTTGCCCTTGCTTTTATTTTTTTCCAGACTTCTTGCCTTCCCAGTCTCTATTCTTGTTTCTTCAAGTTCTGCTCCCCAAATGCCGGATATTTCCACCCTGTGCACACAGATGAGCTTTTCTGCATGTGCATAGTAAAATAAATACTTCTGTACTACATTAGACTTACCGCACATGTGCACATAGTACGTGTGTAGAGGGCCTGAGGCTTAAATAAAACAGCACACTCCCGTGTGCAGCACTTCACAGCCCCTCCACACGTATTTCTTCATGGCCAGTCCCTGACTGCCGTGTGCCTTCCTCCTCCTCCTGTCCTGCTATCCACAGGGGGACAATAAGCTGCTTCCACTGTGGCCCCCTGTGAAGCGTGGTGTGTTGTGTGCTGAGTTCCTGTGGCAGCCTGCCTGCAAACACAGTATGGCAGGGCTGTGGCTATTTTGAGCTATTATAAAAACTTGGGTGCCTGAATATGAGCTTCAGAAAAATGTGAGCCTGACAGCAGACCCTGAAATATTTGAAAATTTAGCTCACAGTGTGCATTCTTCTGTCTGCTCAGCAATATACTTTGAACAGTAAATTAAATGACAATATTGAAGAGAAGACCGATTTCAGGCTGCATTTCAGCTCTTCAGTACTACCTGCTGAGTGGGTGGCAGGGTCTCCTTCCTAGGCCAGGGGGCAGACAGACTGCTCTGCCCTCATCTGCTCTGCTGCAGCTGCTCAGAGGCTGGGAGAGCCTCTCCCCGGGGGCTGTGTCCTCCCGCCTGCCGCCCCTAGGCAGGGGATGCTGCATAACTGGAGATCCTCTGATCCACCCCACCCTGATTCAGGCGCCCGTCACATTAAATCACTGGCTTCGCAGAAAGCCGTACAGTGGCTCTTGACTTACCTTTGTGGTCCTGCCTAATTCTCATAATTTATCTGTAATGCCTCAAAAAAAAAAGCATTCAAATAATTTTTCCACATATATATATATCTTACACTGAGACATACCCACCAACTGACAAGTGCAACAAACCCTAAATCTCAGTTTAACATATTTGGAAAAGAAAGGGTGGTTTCAGGGCTGCACTCACCACCTTAGGTTTCTGCACAAGGCATGTAATGGTTCACGCTTCTGCACAAAATTCTTTGGATTTTGTAATTGTGTGCTGAAAGGCGGGCCAGGCAACTGGCAGTATAGTTTGTCTGCAGCCATAAATAATCCTATGCTGTTTCCTAGAGGAGACAGTTTACTACCCACACTACCTGTACAAATCAGAGACATAACTATTTTTCAACTGTTCTGTGAATCTCTGACATACTACAGAAACAAGTGTCTGTATTGAGGATACTGTAAATTGTAAATTAGTACTTAATAATATTGTGAAGAGACTTCTCCCCCTCCCACATTTTTGGGGGGTTTTTCGTAGCCAGTTGTTGTTGTGATAATGTAAAATTCAGTGTATGTAAATGAAAATGTTCACATATTTTGATGTGCTGCAATTACTTAGTCACTTTGCCTTTGTGTTGGTGAATATTCTTAATATTAATTTATGTGCATGTGAAAGGTGAATACCACGGTAAGTCAAATGTCTTGGAGTATATTTTTCATAGAATCGTAGTATCACATGAGTTGGAAGTATCCTGAGTTGGAAGGGACCCAAAAGGATCATCAAGTCCAACTCCAGGCTTCACACAGGTCCAGACAAGTCAGAGCATGGGACCGAGTGCGTCATCCACAGAATCACAGAATCACTCAGTTGGAAAAGACCATTAAAATCATCAAGTCCAACTGCACCTGTCCTCTCCTAAACCATATCCCTGAGCACCTCATCTACCTGTCTGTTAAATACATCCAGGGATGGTGACTTGACCACCTCCCTGGGCAGCCTGTTCCACATCACAGCAACTCTCTCAGTAAAGAACCTCTTCTCAGTAAAGAATCTCTTCTCCAGGATGAACAAACCAAGGGAAGGGACTTCAGTCTCTCCTCATAAAACTTCCCCTCCAGACCCTCCACCCTCCTCGTTACAATCCTCTGAACACTCTCTAATAGTTTTATCTCCATCTTGTACAATGGCACCCAAAGCTGCACACAGGCTCAAGGTGAGGCCACCCCAGCGCAGTGCAGAGTAGGACAGTCACCTCCCTGGACCAGCTGGCCATGCCGTGCTTGGTGCACCCCAGGTTGCCTGGACACTCTGCTGGCTCATGTTTAACTTGTTGTCCATCAAGACCCCTAAATCCCTCTCAGCATGGCTGGCCTCCAGCGTCTGATTCCTGCACCCATCCCCCCACTGCCCCACCACCCACTTGACAACCTCTTGTGCTGCTCATTACTTGTGGTAATTCAATTCCAGTGAAGAAGACGGATTTCTAACAAAGAGGAAGCCCATACCATGACTTTGCAATAGAATAAGATTCTTCTAATCTTCAAGAAAACATAGGTGAGCTCACACAAGCTGGCAGGCTCTACTTCTGCCGTGGCTGTTTAATAATGCAAAAGCTTTCCAGCTCATTTTTCTTGTGGTGTATCTTAGCTCCATTGAAAGGACACTTTTCAGTCAAATGAAGCTCTGTCCCTCTGTTCCTCTGTGCCCCCCTCTTCTCTCTTAATCACTCCTCAGCAACTGAAAAATAGGATAATATTTGTATTTAAGCAAAACTCTCAAACTCATCATGTTCAAATTGGTTTGAGCTTGGGGAAAAATGAGTGTGCACAGGCCAGCAAACACAGTTGCCCTGCAGAAGTGCCTGAAATTACCCATAATAATTGTTCTCATATTATCTCTACTGCAACTCTACAGTGATATATTTCCTGCCTGTTCTGGCAGAGATACAGCAGCTCTATCTGGGCAAGTACATGGCAGACATTCCTCTGTTTGTAATTACGGTTCCTTGCACATGCCAGATGAACTGAAGCATGGCACAAGTGACTGTTTCTACGGTCTAAATCCGTACACTTGCTCTAAGCTTTCACCAGTCTGGCAGGGGAATCTCTTCTATTCAGCCTCTCCTCTTCAGCATATAAAGTTTTTTATTAAACTACAAGAGCGATGAAATGTTGAGAGCGTCTTCTGACACAAATCAGGAGGCCAAATATTAATTGGTACGGGCAGTTCAATTAATTTCAGTGAGATCATTTTTATGGGCATAGCGGACAAATAGGAGCAAAAATTGAGACTTGATTTTTTTTTTTTATTACTTTTGTTAAGAATGAATGTGAAATAGCTGCAAAACTGGGAAGTGAAGTTACTGGAACTGTTAAGTACTGCAAAGGGCACTACCAGGGAAATCCTGCTTCCAATGAAATTAATGGGAAACCTGATGTATAGGACAAGCGTCAGAAATATGGTGCATAACCACAAGAATTCTCAGGCATATGCTCTTAGTTAAACAGTTTAGAAATTTTACTTCTTATATAAAATAAAAGAATATTTGTGTTAGTTTAGAACTCAAATAATTTGGAGAGCTTTTCATTTCACCAGATCACCTTTCATATGGTGGGTTTCCTTATTTGTGGTAGAGGACTAAAATTTGTTTCCACTGCAGAATGAAATTGTGTTCTGTGTGAAGAACTGTAGGTGAATTGGGAGTAAGTGATATTTTTGCTAATTAAAGACAGGCTTTTGCCTAATTACATCTGAGTAAGGATTTCAAAACCAGAGTCTGACAGATTTTGTGTGTGTGATAATTTTATTGTGGCAAATAAATTAGATTCAGTCTTATGAAGCTACATTCATTGAAAGATGGGAAAATAGGACCAGGCCAGGACAACTTAATCTTTGCAACTGTCAGAAACTCCTTGTGAAATTTAGTAGTCTTGGGAATATTTTGGAATAACCTTTGAGTGCCTGTTTCCAGCCTGAGCTGGAGGCTGGAGTGGTGGATCAGAGTTTCTCCCAGATTTTAGTTATATCCCTTGTCTTCAACTGGGACTTCTGCAGAAAATCCCTGGGGGTTTAGGAAAAACATATGATACTCATATATCTTGGAGCCTATAGAGAAAAAAGACTACTATGCTTGTTATATATCAATGCATTCTGAAAAGTCCTTTCAATAACCACTCAGAAAATATTTACAATTATTTTAAGTTCCCCATAGTCTAAATATACTCATTAAATACAACTGAGTAATAAAAACAAACATACCCAAACATGTAAACCAAATGCAAAAATCTGCCAGCCATTTGTGAAAATGGTTTTGATTTGACTATAGTTAAATTGGTGAGAGTATTAATTTTCCCTCAGTATGACTGATGTGGTTTTACATAAAGGGTTTAATAAAATAGGTGGCATTAGTGAAATGCAAAAAAAAAAAAAAAGTGTCAGGGATGTTATTTTCACCTAACTATATTGAGAAGAAAAAGCAATAGGCACTGTGAATTTTTTTGAATCAAATGTACTCTATACCAGACCTTGTGAGAGGAAATCCAGAGCTACGGTGACAAATGCTCAGTTTCTTACAGAAGTAACATAAAGTGTGCTCTAATATTCTATTTTTCCTACAGCACACATGCAGTGCTCTCTGAGCCTGAACTCTCCATGAATACATCCAATGGTCCTGAATCTGTAAAGAACAAATTTTATCAGCAGTAGAAAATATATTGCCCACAGGAATGTCTCCAGGAAAAAATACATGGGGTTTGTTTTAGTTTCTAGTTTGTTGGGGTTTTTTTAATTTTCTTTCTTACAGCTTTGTTAGTACTTTTATCTATGTCTGAATTTCAACATATTTATTGATTAGTAGCAGAGAGTGATTTTTGTTTTAACAAGAGGTTCATTAAGCAGTATCTCATTAGTTGTTACTGGACCAAAAGTGATGATAGCTGAAGTATATAATGGTGTTAAAAGTGCTGGGCATTTCAGGCTCCTGACTTTTTTGTTTACAAGAAAGTGGACATTTTTATCAAAAGGGTGGTACATTTTCTAAATACAAATATCACATCTCAAATTTATATCAAAAATTCCTTTTGGGTAAAATCAACTCAAACTGTTGCAATTCAGACCTCTTGTTTGAAACAAAACATACTGTCTCCAACTTGCTCAACAAAAATACATTTAAACAGAAGATCCAATATTTCCTAGAAAATATTTTTTCATTTTAGCAAAACACTGTGTTCTCTGGAGAACATATATTGGCCAATGTCTTTGCATTTAGCACATTTACCACAAAACGAAATGCCAATTTGGGCTTATTCTGTGCCTAGTAACTGCATGGCTACCTTTCATCCCACTTTCTGTGCACAGTATGTTAGGCAAAGTAGAACAATGTCTAATCAAATACCTTAAACACAGTGGGACAAGCCTGCAGAAATCCACAACAAGATTCACCAACTTGCAGGAACTTAGTGTGAAATAGCTGCAAAACTGGGAAGTGAAGTTACTGGAACTGTTAAGTACTGCAAAGGGCACTACCAGGGAATTTGCACTGCTCCTGACAGAGAGCAGCAGTTTGTCCCGCATCTTTGCAATTATCTACCTATGTAATTTAAAAATCTCAAGCATGGGCTCTCCCACACTCTCCATACATTTGTTTCTTTATCTGAGAGCCCAACACTGTCTAAACCTCCTGACTGAAGAGAGATGGAGATTTCTGATGCCAGAGCTCCAAACCCCATGGGGTTGTGCTTACTACACCTGCATGCCTCAGGGGTCAAGAGCAATGTTACTGTCACTTCACAGCCACAGTTCATCTGTGATGGGCCTGAACACCCATGTCTGCTTGACTCAGAAGGCTCTTTGTGTAGTTGTCACTGTTCTTGGACAAAATTATTACCTCCTGTTCACACCATCCCATCAGGATTGTGAAGCAAGCAACCAGCATTATGCTTGGTGGGTGTCCTGCACCTCCAAGACACACAGAGGGCAATGGGTAGGCAGTTGCATGTGGATCACAAGGCACTTTGTTGTCCTAATTTGTTAGTTTTACACCCCTTTTCAGTGTTATCAACTGCAGGCAAGGGACAACTTTTCTTCCCTGTATCTCAGCATAGAGCTGGTTGTGGTGACACCACATCTTTAGCACAACTTCATAGAGACAGAGAAGAGCTGCCAGCCCACTCAAGGACTTTTGCCCTCCCTGGTCAAAGACACCCTCCCTTTCCTGAGCAGCACCTCTCCCAGGAACAAAAAGGAAAACACCAGTGGTCAGGATTTGACCCTATTGTGCCATCTTGGTCCAAATGAAAATTGCAGGTGAGAGGATAGCCTCTAGCCACCCCTTTTTATGCTTTAGCTGCAATTATGTTTACTGTGTTTTCAGGAATATTTACATATGTTTTTCTGCTATGAAAAAGTCCATCAGAAAATGTGTAAAATATTGCAGCCTGTGAGACAAGCAAATCCTTTCTCCTTCAATGGCACCAATGACTTCCAGCCAAGTTAATGCCGGGTTGCATACGTCTGCAGTAAATCTTCACCTTCTTCAACACCTCTGCATGATTTGCTGTCTCTAGGTATACTGACACCTTTACTCATGTGAGAACTTTATGGCCTGATAACCATAAAGGGACAGCTGGCTCAGTGGAGTGGTTACTACTTACTCTCACCTCCTAGTTAGTAGGAATTTAAATATATAGAAATGCATGTACAGTTCTCACCTGTAATCTGATCTACGGGAAATGTTCCTTTATGTATAAGCTTATTACTGTGGGGTTACGTGACTTGTATCAGCAGTGGCTTTGTAAGTCCCTTTGTAATAATAGAGCTATTTATCAATGAGCTCTGTCTGAACACCCCTGAGCACTGAGAGAGGCTAGATTCAGTCTTGATCTCAGCCCATTTCCAGTCCCGACTGCCTCTGCGTGAGCAAAAATCAAAGGCACGATTTAGAAAAAAAATCCTATGCTGAATGTACTCTTGTGGCTTTTTTCATAAATAAGGAAAAGAACAAGGCATTAAGAAGGTTTTCTTCATTTTTCCTTCTTTGTTTCTCAGTGTTGTGCCAATGATGTTTTATTTTGGAGGTGATGCGGAGAGCCCCATTTGCGTAGGGCTGGGATTCCCTGTGATTTCCTGTCTCCAGGAGCAGCAGACTGTCTCGCACTTTACAGACCTGCAAGGACAGTGACTAATTACCTTCATTTATCATGCCTCCAGGCACCCTTTCAGGTAATCTGATTGAAATCTTCTACTTGTCATTGGCTCAGGAATTTTCAGTTCACAGGAACAGCACAGAAAAGTACTGAGGTTTTGGCATCCATCATTGCTCTGGCTGCTAAGGCACTTAATTACTCTAACACAGAGGGAGCAAATAGCACGTATTAATAAATGCTAATAAAATTTGAGTTTTCAGTATTACATTTAGAAATCCTAAATTCAACAATAAATTCAGTTTTGTGGTTCCTGTTCCCTCATCTCACTGGGATGGGAAAGAATAGACAGTACAGAAGAACTGTTGTCTCCAGATGGCCAGGAAAGGAAGGAAAAGGAAGCAAGCAGGACCATTACCAAGTCTGACTTGGGTAACCTGTTTAATATAAACTGCTTTCCTTTAGCTTCCCAGCAGCATTAGTAGCCTATGTATGGCCTTTTCTAAGGGAAAGAGGTGGGGACCAGGCACCCCCTCTTGTCAGTGAGCAGCTGCCACTGAAGCTTTTCCTCCTCTTGTGCCGCTGAAGAGAGGACCACAAGGAAGGTGTTTGCAGGTCCATGATAACTGCCCTTCTCCTGTGGTGAGGAAAGGCACATGCACAAGATGGGGACAGTGGCAGGAGCATATCCATGGCTTCCTTGGCACGAGAAGACTTTTTGCAGTTGCCACCGTTCAGCTGTCTGAACCCTAGAGAATCTTTTTAGGAAAAAAGGAATTGGAGATAATGATATAGAATAGCTAGAAGTAGTGGTTGTCGTGTTTCTCAGAAGTCATGAAGTCCACCACCTCTCCCAGCCATTGCAAGGACATCCTGTAGTGCAATAACAAAAAGCTCTCTCTGCTTTATGGTTTCTATGATAAAAATTCCTGGAGTTGAACACCCTGACATTTTGAGAAGTTTCTTAAATATTACCTTTCTCTGCCAAGTTAGTGGTACCTCTTCTCAAAGGTTGTCACTTGCCAGCCTGTTTTCAGTTCAAGATATGAAAAATATTGTTTTACAGATTGCTTTATTAAATTTTTCTCAATCTGTGGCATGTTCCCTAAGTTCTGTAATATGAAAACACTGATCATTTAGTTACAGTTTTAAGCTTCATGTAAAAGCCTTGGTAAAAGTTACAATGCTCTACCCAAAGCCCAGTCTCCTTATGACTTTTTTTCCTTACTGAATGAAATGTTACCTTGCCATTCCAAGCTCTTAAGCAGTGTTTTTGCACATTTCACAGGACACTAGACACAGTGGTGCAGAAGGCACCTTCCCTTCCTTTCTTCCTAACTCTTTTGTTACTCTTTTAAAAATACAACCAAGGCAAGAGTTAGTCTTTAGCTAGGGTGAGCTGGATTTTATTGCTCTCACTTTCTATACCATTAATTTGATTTCCTCCCCCCTTGAAATTCTATGATTTGAGCATTTAAATCTTATGCATGGAAAGATGTCAGGTTTTGGATATGAAAATAAACCAGTAAAAATGTTTTTCCAATTGCAATATTGCAATAGAAAAAAAAAACAAAACTCAATAAAATTAATTATTGTTTAGACAGAGATTTTATTTTCCTAGATTCTTGGAATGGAAAATGTTGAACTGGTCCATTGACTTAAGATCTGAAATTTCCTTTATTTAATATTCTAGAGCTCTGCTAAATATATTTTCAGTCAGATCAGTAGCAGTGTAAGGCTATGGTTTTGCTAGTCATATGCTGTATGGTATTGTGTTACCTCAATGATATATTTTGAATCCCACACACATCCATTACTGCACAATGGGCAGCACTTTTATTTTGGCTACGCCTTCCTATATATTTTCTTACACTTGACTGACATCCTCAAATACTTATTCTGTTTGTTAAATACGTGTTTATAATTTAAGAAGACATTCCAAGAATGATCACTTAAAGCATCAGGTACTTGGAAAGTTTGTGGAGCAAAGCCAGTGCATACTTGTACACATTTCATGACCATTTGCCAACATATATTAGATTTTCCTTGACCCATTCCTCCCTTTACAGCTTAAAGCAGAGGTTTCCTGAAATAGATGTTTCTTTTTAGGATCACCTTATAATTTGGAATGCAATCACTTGGACTACAGATACTGCCTCTGTTTTGTTTGAGTTCTGCACCTACAATCAGACCCTGAGTCCACAGAATCACACCTGCTGGCTATGCTCTTCTTAATGCACCCCAGAATCCCATTGGCCTTCTTGTCCACCAGGGCACAGTGCTGGCTCACAGCCAGCCTGTCATCCACCAGGACCCCCAGGTCCTTCTCCACAGAGCTCCTTTCCAGCAGATCATCCCCCAGCCTGTACTGATACCTGAGGTTGTTCCTTCCCAAGTGCAAGACCCTGCACTTGCTTTTATTAAACCTTAAAGCAATTGTCCGTACAGTTGAGTGACATCTCATGCACAGTATTATGCCAGGTGTTCAGTGGGGCAAGAGAGCTTTTGCCTATCTAACTACACAGAAATCTCAGCTCTGAAGAAGGGAGTGATGCCTCTTTTAGCTACTTAATCATTCTTGCGCATGAAAAAGATTGTTTTAAATTTCTCAGAGTAGTTCCATTTTTTAGAAGGAGTTTTAGGAAAGATGAAGTAATGGATATAACCAAGGTAGTAACCAATCCAAACCGTACTTTATCCCTGAGGTAAGTCTACAACTTATCAAAGCAAGTGTATGTTTACATCTAGTAACATCTTAAAACTGAATCACTTCTTCTGCATGACATGACTCTTAACATGAATATATTTTACCTGATTCCGGAGTCCTGACAGGCAGAAAGAGAAGGTGAACTCATGGTTTTCATGTATGGAAATGTCTGTAGTAGTTCTACTCAGGGTTTGGGTGGAGGTGAGGAGGCCAGGGTTTGGTTTCTATTTTTCAGTAGGGAATAATTCTCCTGAAGGATGCTCAGCAGCACCAAGTGTGTCTATTCCCACTGGACTGAGCCAAGTGGGTGCTGCATTTTGTTTCCCTGGTGAGACGTGGTGATGGCTTACCACATCTGCTGCCCTAGGAAGGGTAAGAGACACAGGTCGTGCTGTGGGAAGGTAGGAGGGAGCATGTGTTCAGGACTGGGATGCAGCCTGGAAATCTCACCCAGGGACCACCAACTACGCGACTCTGGCCAGCAGCAAGGTCAAAGAGACTGGAGACACAGACTGTCACTGACAGTTTGATTTAAATTCATCCATCTGGACAACTTCTTAGGCAATTAGCTGTGCCTTTCCTAGTAATCTATATATCCTTATAACCCAGGCAGCTGAGATTAAAAACTATAAAATGATTTCTTCAGACTGGAAAATAAAAGCCTGAAGCCATATGAATATTTGCAGAGATTGTGTTTCAGGGCACAGATTATGTCAGTAATCATTAATGTGCTATGTTTAGGTATTGCAAGAAATTATTCACTGTAGAGAAGAATTAGTGAGGTTAGTACTGGGAAATTAGCAGGAAAAACCTAAATCAGCAAATACCTGTAAAGTCTCCTAGTCTGCAGGTGAGATATCCCAAAAGCACCTGCTGGATGAAAAAAAAAAAAAAGCACAGCTATGAGAGAGCTCCACTCAAATTACAGTGTAGAACATAAGGAGTCTGTGTAACTGACTGTACAACTGCATTGTACTTGGCTGCATTGCCAAGCAGACCCAGAAAACTAAAATAATTTGACCCAACTGTATGATCTGTGTTATTTTTCAAACACATCATCTTATTGCTAAGAAGAGTTTTCAGGAGTTTGTTCATCAAATTGCAATTATCTTAAGATTATAAACCATGAGCCATCACTAGGGTAACCACAGATTTATTACTGTGATGGGCAAATAAAGCAAGTGCATCAGTTTCTAGTGGGTTCTGCTATCCTTGGAACTGGTGTGCAGTCAGGATGCTCCCTCAACTGCAGGGGAGTAATGCCAGAGCAGGCCTCCACCAGCACCTCCCATTGCTCAGCCTCTGTGGCTACGCGAGTCCCCAGAGATGTAGCAGGGATTCGTGGTGGTTGTGGATCGATCCCAGTGAGTTGTTGCTTCAGGAAGGAGATCCTCCTGGTACAGCAGACAGAACCTGAGCAATTCCCTGGGAGAGTTTCTTAGCATTGCTTTATCTTCTTGCAGTTTTTCTAAAGGTTCACCAGACACCTGAGATTGGACAGGACCTAATTGACATCTCCATGTCCAACACCTCCCTGCCCCAAAAGATGTAGTCAGACTTTGCTGTCCCTTTCTGTAAATACCTACTTTGAGATGCTTTGAATTAAAAGCATAGAGAATAAATCTACAAAAGCTGTTAAGATCAAAGCTGTTGAATATCTGCTTTGAGATGGTTTGGTTCACTGTCTGAACAGCTGCTCGCTGACTGTAAACAGTTGACAATTCAATAAAGGTTTTGGTAACTTGGGAAGTGCTGAACAATTTTAATTTGAGCTTGTACAGGCATGAAGAATGTATTTACTCAAAAGGGGGAAAGTTGGCTCCAAGGAAGAAGGTCACTGGGGCCTGAGGCAAAGGTCCATCAAAGCATGGGTTGGTCACCAAGTACATGAGCACTGCCATTGATTTCAGCGACACTGCTCATGAGCTGTGGGTGAACTCAACCCACAGTTGTTCCTGGGTTTGTGCTTTACCTTGCATAGATTTTTAAGGCATGATTTCAGAGATTTGGTTCATTTCTTTAAGCATTAAGCCATTCTTCATGCCACTGCAGGCTAATGTAATGAGATGGGTTCACTTTATACACTAAATTAAAAAATAAATCTGTCTTCAGTTTTCACCTGAACTTGACATTTTCCTTGCTCTCTTTGTGTATAAAATGCAAAGTGGTAGCCTAAGGGAAGGCGTTTGAAGAATTCTGTGTTTATAAATGGTCTATATTATATTTTATATATGTAGGCAGGAGATATATTCTCCACTTCTAGGCCTGAGGGGAAAGGCAATGGTTTCCTGCATCATGGAGCTGCAGCGCCTGTCTATAAGCAGGTACACAAAGGTCCCTTTAACTGGCTCGAAAGGAGCGGTGAGATGAAACATGGCCACTGATGGTTAACAGATCTGTCCCTCAAGACTGCTTTTTGCTGAACATGGCATTTGTTTACACTCAGGCGAGGCTTTTAGCATTTTCGGGCCTATAAGAGGATTTGGCTGGTAGCCCTACTGTTGATTGTCATATTCCCTAGCTAGAAATGTCAGTTACCACTTCTCTTTCTTCTTCCGTTCATTAAACCTTTTTGTATATTTTCTCTATCGTTCCCAGGAATTAGTGATGACATGTTCCATTTGCATATTACTGTACTTCTTCCAAGGGATGTGAGTGCACACAGAGCTCGCAGCTTTTAACCCACTAGGGATTCAGGGGACCAGAAGAGACATAATATCATCTGACTATTATTTGTAGCATCTTGTGTATAGAAAAACCTAGTGAAAATATAAGAGCTGTTCAGCTGGAACTGAATATGCACACATACTACTTTTCTTTGATGACCTACCACTGAGCATTTTCTCTGCAGATGACAGGAAGATATTTCTGGAAAACTATCACAGTATAACTAACTGGAAGTATCTCACAGCTCAAAGTGTTTAACACACTTTTTCATTACTGTGTGACGTTGTCAATGCTGCCATACAGATGGTTTCTCAGTTTTGCCATTGAAGAACCCTTGAAAGGTCGCTCCTTCACACTACCTGTCTGAGAAGCCACCACAGGCTTTTTCTGCTTCTCTCCTCCGCTAGCCTACAAGAAAGAAATGCTTTCCCCCTTTCCTTAGGAAAGAAGATCTTCATAATATACAGATCCTCCATCGTGAAGAGCTGAGGCTCAAGCCCACAGAACTAAATCATGATCAGATAATGCATCCCAGACACTGCTGATTCATGTTTGGTTGTTTTCACCCCAGATGATGTTGTCCAGCAATTTTTTTGTTAGTTCAGAAATCAAAAATAAAGTTCACTGACAACTCGTTAAACTAGGAGAACTGAGGAGGTAATAGCCTTGGGGAGGAGAGTAGGGGCAAGCAGCTGGGCATCAGTGGCAGTTGACTTAATTTGCCTACCACAGCTGTCTATGGCTTGTTGCAACAATGAACTGGAGGGACTTAACTACACTAGAGTCATTTCACCTATTTCTACCTAGTTAAAAGTTATAAGGTTGTCCTAGCTCAAAAGCTAAAGTCCCTTTTGTGGCTAGAGAGGGGACAAGCACCTCCAGAAGCAAGTTCATGTGCCTTAGGTGCTTTCAAAGCACCTCACTTATCTCTGTCTCCTGGGGTGATGGTGAAAGTACAGATTAGGGCAACCTGGCTACATGGATTGGTCTGAGACATACAGTGATCCAGGAAAGCATTCAAGCCATGATGCTGCCCAGATTTCAGTAACACCAGTGAATACCCTGCAAAAGATTCACCTAGGATGTGTCTTTATTCTCAATACAAGTCTTTGAACTCCTTATTAATTTCAAACTTGCAGAGGGACAGGAGAGTTTTTGTCCGTCGTGCTCCCTGTCATGTTTGCCATTCCCATTATAGCCATTAATCCCCTGTTGAGACTTAAGCTGCCCTATCTCACATGGTGAGATAAGACTATCTTTCTAGCATCAGATTATTAAAATCTAGGGAAATTAATTACACTTCTAAAGGACAAATATGGCCAAATTGTTTTTAAACTAGCTAGCTCAGAGAATGTTAGTAAGTAGCTACAGCAGCAGGGAGCTCAGCTCAGGCTGCAGAACCTGCCTTTATAAAAAAACCAACTTGTTAAATAGTCAAGCCAATGGTCTATTCAAGTAGGGCTGCATCCACAGCAGTATCCAGTAGCCACTCAAATCCTAAGGCTGTGTCACACGAGTTACCTATGCAGTAATAAAATGTACATGATCTTGTTCCCTGTCAGCCCCAAATGAGACTCCAGATAGTCTTTGGCAAAGGCTCTGCCCTAGAAAGTCTGTAGTTTATTAAAAGCCCCAAAGTAATCCCATCTCAATTTGTGGCTGGCACTTGGCTTTTATGTATGATGAATTAGAAAGCAGGATGGTTCCTCCTCACACTACAGGTTTCATTTTACTCTTCTTTGTGAGAAATTCTTCCCTTTCAACCTACAGACCTGGAAAGCATTTCAAAGCCTGTCCTGTTCATGTGATAGTTTGGTAACCCCCTCAAGAACTGGAGAATTCAAAAAAGCAACACTGTTCCCCACGTAGGTCATTTCCATTTTGTACCATTTCTGGAATTTCAGAGATAGCTTATTTGATCTTAGCTGGTAAAGCAGTGTAATTGCATTTCTAATATTCAACCAGACCAGCTGAACCTCTCTGTCAGCATGAAAGCTGAAAAGGGAAAGTCCTTCTGACAGAATTGGAAATGCCCTACAGCAACATGGACAAATTACAAGTGAATACTTACATTTTTTCAAAGACACCTTGTTTAGTTTTGGCTTTTTGTTTGTTTGGTTTTGTTTTTTGTTTGTTGTTTTTTTTTTTTTCCCCAGAGAAACAGTCCTTTACAAAATGTTTCATAACTATTTTTAATTGCAAAATGTAATGTCCATGCCAGGCTGTACATCCTCCTGCTATCCTCTGGACAGTCCAGTGAAATCTCTGCTAGACACTGTATGCAACACAGCACAGCTGCTGTCGGATTCGGTTTCATTAGCCACTTCCTGCGGCTCTGAGCTGTTGCTGGGACTCTCAGCTAACCTCCTTCCCTTCCTTCAGTTCACTCCCCTCTCATTTATTCTCAATAGAATCATATACTATAAGGTACATCACCCCCAGTGTCTTTTCTGAACAGTTTTCAAAAGAACTGGTACCCTTAAAGCATGAATGCACGAATATATCTAGTTTCACAAAAGTCTGTATAAATTCATTGGAAAAAGGGAAAATTCAGGTAGTGGCCTTAAGGCCAGCGGATAGCAGGGCTGCATTGGTGGCTTACACATCAACAAATTATTTACATGGCCTGAAGGTGAAGTGGGAGCATTGATGGAGGCTCTTCAGTGCACAAGTGCTTCTTCATGATTTTACACTGTTAACCCAATGAAGTGGGTGGCTTGTCAACGCTATGTGATAAGAACAGTAAAGCTACTGATTTAGCAGGAGCTTTAGAAACTTAGAAATTTCTCCTTACATTATTACCAACGTTCTTAAAATTTTACCTTTCCAGATGAATTAGACTCCCAAAGGAGTGTTTTGTTTTGCTCTTGTTCATTTGTTCTTATTCTATTAGTTTACAAACAATGCCCTATTCATTTGTAAATGCACAAAATACTTTTTAATATTAATATTAACTTTGTTTGTTGTTTTGTTTTATATTTTACCGTAGCTGTAGATTCTGACTATTTCTTAGATAAAGATTTGATCTTGGCATACAAATAGTTCCATGGCTTGAAATGTCCTGGCATTTCAACAGCCTGGTGAAAGTCCACTTTCTTTTGTCCAGATTATCACAGTTAAGCATATGTGGCTTTTGCAGAAAGCACAAAGTGATTGTTTTCCTAACTATCTGCCTCTCAATTTTCTCCTGCCTCTGTGCATGCTTGTGTAAGTAACCCGAGATGAGTGCTCAGTCTCTGAGGCTACAACCATTCTAGTAAATTAAAAAGTGGTAAGGAATGTTCCCAGGCACTAGGCTCCAATTGCTTGCACTCCCAAATTTTTAAAAAGGTCCTGGGGATGTTTTTGGCTCACATCAAATAGTGGTCTCCTGGACAACACTCAGGCAAGGTCAGCAGGATAGCAAGGGACAGAAAGTCTTCCCAGTGGGCAGCCTGAGGGTAGAGATGCTGCTTTGGAAGGTAGGAGTGTGATGATGCAAACCCAAGTGCCACTTGTACTCACCACCAGAGAGTGGTTCCAAGCACATTTAGTTTATTAGTTCAGACATAATTTGAGTGGTATTAGGGGACCTGCACCTCTTTGATATTTGGCGGACCTATAAAATACCCCTCTCATTTCAAAGGACCTGTTAATGGACCAGGGAAACTTTGATGTACCAAGGCACTTAACCAAGTAAGTAGTTCTGAGACAGTTAGCAGCGTAACTCATATGCCTGAGGTCAGCTCCATCCTTGTCACATCACTGGGTTGGAGCTTTACATATGTGAGCTTTGAGCTGTCTGGCCTCACTGAATTTGGATCTTCACAGGACAGTCTCTTGTTACACCATGAAAAGTACCTAAGGGGAAGCAAGACAAATTCTGCCCAAATTCAGAAAGGAGGCCTTTTTCAGTACAACCGCTCTTTTATACTGGAATACTTGGTTTCTGTCCACTTGTACAGTTACTCCAGATCTGACTTGCACAATGTAGAAACAGAAAAAGCCATCAGGTTGTACCTCAAGTCACCTGTCTTAGCAGATTGATGACAATACTCAGGTTGTCGTTCAAATTAGCATCTTCAAAACTGTAAAGCCTAGGGACAAGTGGCAGATGAAACTTGACATGGCTGACTCAAAACTGGCAGCTGTTGTTTGCTGGAGCCCGCTTTTACGGCACGGACCGGGGTGAAAGTACACATCAACGTGGTGCAGATTCAAATCCGTTTATTTCCCCTCCCACACATCTTTATATATCCTTTGGTCCCAGACTTTCTTTGTTCCTAGGCAGTCTTCCGGCTGAGGCAAGTACAGGATTCCTAGCACGTGATCAAGGCCCTGACAGTTGTTCATGTCTTAAATGATAGAACAGAAAAGCTAGCACATTTGTCATTGATGAAAAGAGAGAAAATCCCCATCCAACCTGGCCTTGAACACTCGCAGGGAGGAGGTTTCCACAGCTTCTCAGGAAAACCTGTTCCAGTGCCTCGCCACCCTCAGAGGGAAGAATTTCTTCCTAATATCTAATCTAAATCTCCCCTTTTCCAGCTTAAAGCCATTACCACTTGTCTTGTCACTACAGGTCCTTGTAAATGGTCCCACTTCAGCTTTCCTGCAGGTCCCATTTAGGTATTGTAATGCTGCAATAAGGTCTCTGTAGAGCCTTCCCTTCAGGATGAACCAGCCCATCTCTCTAAGAGAGAGGTGCTCCAGCCCCGTGATCAGCTCTGTGGCTCTCCTCTGGACTTGCTTCAACAGGTCAATGTCTTTCTTGTGCTGTAATTAACAACACCTCTGGGTTGAAAAGCTACTGGTCCATGAAAATTTGCAAAGAGATAGCACGCACTGAATAAAACAAGCAAGACATATGTGTAGGCATACTATACACAAAGACTGATTTGCATGTTTGTGTCTACCAGAATCCAAAGCCACATATTCAACATCAGTATGTGACGTGGAATCATTTGGATTTGGACAGCCTTCTTGCCCAACAGCTGAAACGGCAATGTAGTTTTGAATGCAGGTCTTGGTTGCTTTTGTTGGTGCTCCTAAGAACTGTTAGCAGAAACAAAGGGACTCCGGGGTAGATAATTGACCTTTGATGACCATTCACATGAGTTTCATGCATGTGAAAGTCTGGATCTGCTGACAACTCTTGCAGACCCAGGGTAGCCAAGCATTCACTGCAGTAACTAAGCAATGCAGGTCTGACCAAGAAATGTGCATGTTCTTCTTGGATGGAATAGAAGGGCATCTGAGAAAGCTGACAGAAGATTACAAAAGATAAACATTTTCTTACCACCTTTACCATCATTCATCAACAATAACAAACCTCCAGAAAGTGAACTGTAAATCTAGAGTACCCAGAAGTGGAGAAATGAAATCCAGGGAAATTAAATCTGTGTAACTGTTGGTCAGGGCCAAATGCAAAATGCTGCTGTCAAGGGAAGGCAGACAGAATAACTATGTCAAGAAAAAGCAGCTAAGAAAAAAGAACCAGTCTGGTTGTTTATTCAGACCAGAGAAAGCCCAGAATGTAGTAGGCTAATGTCCTTGTGAGGATTAGGCTGGCAGCCAGCCTCATTGGCATGCAGTTCTTTGATGGTGTTCTTCCATGGTGTGTGCCTGCAACTGTGCCCACACCACCAGTTACAGTGGGGATGGAGCAGGTGGGATGCACAGAGCTTGTTTGGAGTACCTGTCAGAGTAACAGTGTAATCAGTCCAGCCTGATATCATTACAAGTAGAGAGTAAATAGTTTGGGTGTGAGAGAACAGCCCTGCCAGAGCTGTATAGCTTGATTATAGATAGCTGGGCACATGGACTTCTAGTACTTATTGAAGACATTTTACCTCTCCTCCTGCTTTGGATTAAAAATCAGCAACTTCTTAGAAAAAAAGACCAGCAACTCAATCAGATGAGGATTTTTGATGTACAGGGAGCCCAACAGCCCCAACGTTAACACGGAAGTTAATTGCTGCCTCTCCTCTCCTGCCCCTTTCCCTCGAACAATTTGTCATACTTGATTGAGGCTGGTGGATTTTATAGTGCAGATGACAGGTTTAGGCAGGCAGTGCTGCTTGTACGGTAGGACTAGGAGGGAAGCCCAGGCAAATCTGTGCCAGCTCATGAAGTTAAAACAATTTTGCATATAAAAAGGAAACCATAACTAATTAACACCAGGCAGGTGGTCTAGCTGGAAAAATAAAATCCAAACTAGGTCACAAGGGAATATGGGACTTGGCAGATGAAACTGTAACTGAAATCATCTCCTAAGACCAGCCAAGCGAGAGCAGAGCCAACTACCCTTATGAAAAAATATGCCTGTGCCAGTCATTTCTGGGAAAAACAAGCCAAGGACAAATGACTGCAGCTCTCAGAATGAGCATGATTGCATTTAGTCTTCAGGGCTTTGTTTCTAAAAAGGTTTTTGTTAAATGCGAATCTTGTTTGGTCAGATTCACAGAGAGATCAAAATCAGCCTTCATGGTGCTTTAAGAAAATCAGCGGGGAAGATGATTGGGAGGGTATCAAGTATGAAAACAAAGAGGAGGGTGTGAAAATTTATGTTAAATTTAGGTGGGGCTTGGAGGAAGCTACAGACCCTGCTGAGTTACAAAAGCAAAAGCAGATACCAGCAAAGAGCAGAGCTGGCTGTGTATCAGCTACAGTATCGGGGATTATGGCTGGTACAAAAATGTGGCAGGGGGAGGAGAGGTTTTGTTTGGAGGAAGGAAATGGAGAAAGTGAGATTTGTGAGGTGAGTGGCTCTGCTCTTATACTGAAAATAAGGACTGATCAAATACAAGTACAATGTCTTAAAACTTACTGTGAGTGGCATATGGGCTGTGGGAAACTGAACACCCAGATCACATTTTCAATTGGTGGCCCTTAGGGATACAGAAATTATTCCCTCCCTTCAAACTCCTGAAATGTAATCTTACGGCATACCTAAATGCACGAGCAGGCTGGTGGGGTCTTACCCGCATGCTAGGGAAATAAAGTTGATAGATTTGGACTTTCAAAACTTTATGAAAGCTTGCAAATCTGTAATGTAACTATGTACAGAGAGCCAGCTTTTTCTTCTTTTGCAGGTAGATGGTTCCACTCACCTCACCACATCTCATGGGCAGAGTATGTGTAGTCCTCCCTGTGATAAACTTCAGCTGTGCATTTAATGCATACTAAAAATACAGCCTGTAAGGTCAATTGACTGTGGTTTAATGGAGTCCTTTGACAAGCAATTCAGTGAAGAGCTAATTGTAATCAGTGAGCAGGAAAAGTAGCTCTTTAGCTTTAATCAGCCTCATGGTACCATTTATATCTACTACTGTAAGCAGTATTATGGTAATTCTGTAACAATTAATCTTCATACTTTACTAAGGTTGTGATTGTTCTCCTGTACACCGCAGTGCTCTCATGCAGTCACTCACATATGTACAGCATTATAAACATGTCTAAAATACTAAGGTCCAAGCTCCTAGCTGGACAATACTGATGTAAACTACTGATGTCAGGCGAAACCACATACTTGTATGAAATGGGACTTGCAAATATTTTTCAGCCCTATTTTAATACCTATAAGGCAAGACATAAATTGCTAAGTGATCAGGGTCTGTTTGTAAGGAAAGATTGGGGCATGGAATAATGTCTTCTGCCAGATCAAGCTAGAGTACTTGAAGACCTAACTGTCCTCTTTCTCCATTATCAGCTCAATGGACCTCTCACCTTCAGCTCTGTGTTAGGCAGCCCACTCAGGGTAAATACGGTCAGAGAAAATTTGAAACTCATCAATGTGGTTTGAACTAATCCACTAACCCTGTGCAGACTAGGAAACACTTGCTACGCTGCATTGGCTTAGCAAATATCTGTCAGGGTGAGTAACATCTTCTGGCACCACAGGGTTTGCAAGGTAAATGTGTCATGCAGAAGAGAAATATGCCCAATCAAAACAACTAGTTCTTCCCTTAGCAAGGCAGAAAGAAGTGATTTGTCACAAAAGGCATAGGAAACTATTTCATCTAGAAAACAGCTAAGATTGGGAGGACATGAAAAGGGTAAAGCTAATGCCAGAAGTTGGAGTGGTGGCATGAGAATACATTTTATAGCACTTAGTGATGAGAAGAGCTGTTGAGGTTCTGCCCCAGGCTGGGAATAGACCAGGAAGGAGCTACCATCCATTTTGTCAAGACAAAAGGAGAGTTTAATACCTTTCATATCAAGTTGTCACTAATTTACTGCTCCCAAGACATAGCCCTTCTAACTGCTTTTGTTGTGTCCCTCCAAAAGTCCTTGGTACTTAAAAAGAAACGTTTTTTTTAAAAAAAAAACAACTCTGACAACTGTGCATTTGGCATCTTTCAGTAAGTAAAATACTGTCCTTCCAAGAGGCAAAAACCCTCTCTGAATGGGAGCTAAAGCAGCAGAGCAGCACTGTTTTAAAGCTCCATACCATCACTGACCTGCTGCGGCAAACTGCTTGAGTCATTTGGGAGCCTTCTATAGTTCTTTCACAGAGGAGTGATGGCCTAATTTATACACTCATCGTAATCTCTATAGAAACACTTCTCATTGTCTTGGGGGAAACATATCTGAATGTCTAAGAACCTTTATTGCTTATATTAAAATTATTCTCTTGGACAATTATCATACCTGTTGACTCGGGCATTCATTTGAAACCGAGCTATTAAAAAAACACCCTGAGGTGATCTCTGTAAAACTTTTAATTATTGAGTTAAATAAAACATCAGTTGTCTTTTAATGAAATATGCGACTGCATTCAGCCTTTCCCTCAGGTTTACCAAGTGTGTTCAAATAAACACTTAGAGGCAGCTCTGTTATTATCATTATTGCATTTATAGTGCCAGATAAGTGCCTGTTGTATTCTAGAGAGAGACAGATAGTAGTCTAAGTATGCTTGGACTATTCAGCAATGTAAATGAAAATCACAGAAAAAGAGGCTCTAGGAGAATGAAATAGAAGAAGGTTGGTGTTTGGCTCCATACAGCAAAGCTGACAGCCTGTATTACAAACCAACACTGCATGGCTACAGGAAGAGCCAGGCACTTTAATAAGAAGGTTAATTAATGTGTTCAGCATGGGTGACATAGCCAAATGCTATTCTCTGACCAATTTCACAGAGGTGCCAGACCTGAAATACTCCCAAAGCACAGTAAAGCAATGCCCAAGGCTGGGCTATTCTTCTGCCAGGATACATCTGCTGTTCATATGGCACTGAGCCCAGGCACACTGAGAATCCCATTATGGCTTTGTTGTGCATGAAGTTCAAGGGAAGAGAGTGTCCAAAATGGACTGGGAGTCACATTACGGAACTTCTTGAGGTTTGCCCAGAGGCCTTAGATGCTCCCATCCCAGTTGGGCATATGCTGGCTGTATACGTTCATGGCCTTGGCTCCTGGCAGGGTCAGAGGCAGCATTGGAGACAGCACCTACTTTGTGAAGCAGCAGTGGTCCTCTGCGGGCTATAAGTACTTCACTGATGTAAAGCATCCTCTCTGTCCTTTAACTAGCAGCATAGGGAAAGGGTAATGTCTCTGTGATCAGAATGCTGCTGGTTTGTAACCGCTTAACATTGAAACAATGGTTACCCTGCGAGGGAAGCAGTATGTGCTTAGATGATACATATGCTACTGCTGGACTTGACCCAAGGCACACTGAGTGAAATTAGAGTCATCCCATTGGCCTCCCTGGGATTTGGACAATGCCATTTGGCTCCCTGATGACCAGGCACATTTTGTACTGTTCGTGCAGATTATACGGTTACCCTTTTCAACTTGATTAGCTATGCCAAAAAAATCACAGAATCACAGAATTGTAGGGGTTGGAAGGGATCTCCAGAGATCATAGAGTCCAACTCCCCTGTCAAAGCAGATTCCCTAGAGCAGGTCACACAGGTAGGTGTCCAGACGGGTCTTGAATATCTCCAGGGAAGGAGACTCTACAACCCCCCTGGGCAGCCTGATACAGTGCTCTGTCACCCTCACTGTGAAGAAGTTCTTTAGCACATTGGTGTGGAACCTGTGGAACCCCACAGACCACTGAAAAGAGGTTGGCCATCTCCCTTTGTCTCCCACACTTCAGATATTTATAAACATTGATGAGATCCCCTCTCAGTCTTCTCTTCTCAAGGCTGAACAGCCCCAGATCACTCAGCCTTTCCTCATAGGGGAGATGCTCCAGTCCCTTAACTGTCTTTGTGGCCTCCGCTAGACTCTCTCCAGGAGATCCCTGTCTGTTTTGTACCGGCGAGCCCAGAACTGGACACAGGACTCCAGGTGAGGCCTGACCAGGGCAGAGTAGAGGGTGAGGATCACCTCCTTCCACCTGCTGGCTACTGTCCTCTTAATGCACCACAGGATCCCATTGGTCTTCTTGGCCACCAGGGCACACTGCTGGCTCATGGCCAACCTGTCATCCACCAGGACCCCCACGTCCTTCTCCACTAGAGCTCCTCTCCAGCAGGTCATTCCCCAGCCTGTACTGATAACTGTGGTTGTTCCTTCCCAAGTGCAAGACCCTACACTTACTTTTATTAAACCTCATCTGGTTCCTCACTGTTCAGCTCTCCACCATGTCCAGGTCTCCAGACATTCTCTCCATACATTGCTCTTTTATTTGGTATCAGATTTTCTGCATATTTTGTGTATTTTATGCACTATGAAAATCAATAAAACAGATTGAACAATAAAATGTTAATTAATAACAACTGAGAGACTGCAGCTGTTTCATTTTAAGAAGATTTTAATCCTCATTACCATAGACAACAGCGTGCTCTTGAATGACAATAGTTAGCAAGACAAGTTACTGCCCTCGTCAGTAACAATAAAATGTTGAAAAACCCTACTCACCTGCAGCGCTGCTGTAATCAGGGCACATCCGTTCTGTGAATCTCCTCCACCAAAGTCAAGGAGACTCTCTACAGGATCAATTTCAAGCTTCCAGATCCATGGAATTTTTCCATGAAGTGATTGAACCAGTGTAACCCAGGCTCTTTCCCTGTCTTCTTATCTGCCTAGGGACACAGAGGAAAGTTGATGCAAGCCAGCTCAAGGTGGAAAGTCACTGCGCATAAATTACAGAATGCTAATATCTTCCACAGATGCTCTCATTTAGGTGTAAAATGGCTTAAGGTTATTGAAGTTCCATGCCACCCTTGGCAGGGTTTATTTACATTTCCTGTAGGAGGCTGTGGTTTGATGTTACAAAATGGTCAACAGTGATACCAGCTTAAGAGAAATTTCATGTTAAAAAAAAACAAAGCAAAACAAAGCACGATAAAAAAAACCAAAAACCAACTGATTTTTCATCTAGATCGGTTCAGCAATCTCATTTGCAATGAAGTCATACAAATAGTATGTCAGCAGCTTTCCTTTTTTTTTTTTTCAGATAAATTTTGTTATGGATGCATTGAGGTTTCATGACCATGTTTCACTGTAAGCAGTTAGGGGTACTCTCACTGTAATCAATCCTGTTCATTTCTGACCTACTTACTAGAATTTTAATGGCAAAATAATTTCTAAAACAATTTCTAATTAGCTAACTAGTGCATAATGAAGGCAGGAACAACATAACGTCCATTCACAAGTTTTGGCTCATCTGCATGTAGTTCTGTAAACCCTCTATGTACTTGCACAGTACCAGTGAACACCATGGAGTCAGGGCAGCTTTCCTGGTAAGTGACGTATAACTCAAGCAGTATAAAGATCACCTTATTAGATTGTTGTGTCAGAAGGTACCTTAGACTCATGACACCTCAGATAACACCTGGGATCCTAAGTCTCTATAATCAGTCTTCTAGCTTAGAGACCTACGTGGAGAGAGATTAAGGACAGGGAGAGAAGAGTTGGGGCCAGAGTGCGATGGAGTATGTACGAAGTGAAAGGAAGTGTGTGAGATACCAGTTTCAAATGGTAGCACTTGAATCCCCTCTAGGAGCTCCAGGAAACAGGCCAGGTTTGGCAATCTCAGGGACCTGGAGGTGATCCTCTGTCAGGGGGATGGACTGGAGCTTTTCCTGTTGTAGGGAAAACCTCATTAACTCTACAACAACACAGAAGGAACTACTGAGCTGGTTCTGCCTGACCAAACAAGAGGCAATGACCTTTATTCTGCACTTTGCTGTGGTTCAGCACACTGGATAAATACTGGGAGATCTGCTGTTAAGGTATGTGGGACTATTCAGGAATATTAACATCCATTGCTGAAGATTGAATTGACACAATTCCAGTGCATTTGAAAATGTTTGAAACTATTTTAAAATTCCCTTTCACTAAACCTGTTATCTGTTTAGAATTATTTCAACGTTAGTTAGTAACATTCTTTGAATAATACACTAGTGTCCAGATCCCTGGCAAAACTCACTTTGATCTGTATTATCATTTAGACTCCACCTGAAAACATCATTAATTTAAATAAGCAATAGAGACTGAAATAAAATTCCATTCATGCTTAACTCTCCAATGTGGTTTTGAAAAACCTTTCTTCTTTAGCCAGTCTTATGTTACATGCTGGATGGTCTTTGCTTTGACCACCTCATAAAAAAAGGCTCATAAATAGTTTTCATGTGTTATTTAAACTAGCGGTACTCCCTGAGGCACCATGCTTTTATTTTTAAAAATCCTTTGTGTGCTCCTAAAGTATTTCTAAACCAGTAGCAGAGGTAAATGTGTATTTTAACCCAGGAATGCCATGTTCTGTCAATATCAGACCACAAATTTTCTTACTCCATGCTGAGTAATAAATATATAAATAAAACATTTTCTAGCATCCTCCACCTGATTTATGTGCTTTACTTCTAAAAATCATTGATTTCTGACTACAAGGGAAAATAACCAAAATGATTTTGCCTGAATAGATGATTTCTAAAACCAAAAATACATTCCTAGTATGCTACTACAGTTACAAGGCGTAGATTAAGAGCCTCTCCCCTGGCAGCTGACTGAGAACCATAGAATAATTTAAATTGGAAAAGACGATTAAGATCATAGAGGCCAAGTCTATCAGTCCACCACTAAACCATGTCCCTAAGCACCAGTTCTACATGTCTTTTCAATACCTCTGGGGATCATGACTCAACCACTTCCTTGGGCAACTTGTTCCAGTGCTTGGCAATCTCTTTAGCTGTTTCCTTGTTTCCTCTTGTCCAATTATTTGTTACTTGGGAGAAGAGACTGACCCATGCCCCAGCTACAATCTCCTTTCAGGGAGTTGTAGAGAGTTTTAAGGTCTTCTGTCAGATTCCTCCAGATTAAAAAACCCCAGTTCCCTCAGCTGCTCCACATAACACCTGTTCTCTAGAACCTTCACCAGCTTTGTTTCCCTTCTCTAGACCCACTCAAGAACTTCAATGTCCTTATTGTAGTGAGAGGCCCAAAACTGATAACAGTAACTGAGATGTGGCCCCACCAGTACCAAGTCCAGGGGGATGATGACTTCGCTAGTCTTGCTGCGCACGCTATTTCTGATATAAGCCAAGATGCTGTGGGCCTGCTTGGCCACCAGGATACACCGCTGGCTCATATTCATATGGCTATCAACAAAGACTCCTAGGTTCTTTTCCACTGGGTAGCTTTCCAGACACTCTTCTCCAAACTTGTAGTGTTGCCTGGGGTTGTTGTGACCCAGGTTTGACGCCTGGAACTTAGCTCTGCTGAACTTTATACAGTTGACCTTGGCCCATTGAAACAGACTGTCCAGATCCCTCTGTAGAACCTTCCTACCATCAAAAAGGTCAACACTTCTGCCCAACTTGGTGTCATTTGCAGATGGACTGAGGGTGTACTCAATCCTCTGATCCAGATAGTTGATAAAGTTATGAAAGAGAACTGGCCCTAGTACTGAGCCCTGGGGAACACCACTTGTGGGCCCAGCAAACCAGCCAGTTTTTTACTCAGCAAAGACTGCACTTGTCCAAGTTATGAGCAGCCAGTTTCTCCATGAGAATGCTGCAGAATCCGTAGATCTGTGTGTGTAAGGGATGCAGAAGGTCACTAACCATTTCTCTTGGATTATTGAGGCTTTATTCTACTCCCCTTCCTTGTCTTCAAGCTCAGAGGACCGAGTACCCAGAGAGTAACTGAGCTAACTGCTAAAGACTGAGGCAAAGAAGGCATTAAGTAACTCAGTCTCTTCCTCATCTTTTATCTCTATGTTTCCCTTGTGTCCAACAAAGGATGGAGAAATTTTCCTTATCCCTCCTTTTGTTGCTAATTGATGCATGTATAGAAACTGTTTTTATTCTCCTTAACTGTAGTAGCCAGATTTAGTTCTAGTTGGGCTTTGTCCCTTTTAATTTTCTCCCTGCACAACCTTACAACGTCCTTGTAGTCCTCCTGAGTTACCTACCCTTTCTTCCAAAGGTCACAAACTCTATTGTTTTACCTGAGCTCCAGCCAAAGCTCTTTGTTAAGCCAGGCTGGTCTTCTTCCTTTCCCACAGGACATCGGCGCTTCATCATTTGCCCCAGCGTGGGTCACTTCTATAAACTCATAAAATGTCTCTNTTCTCCACAGGCTGCAAGGAATCTTCTCTCAGTGCCGCCTCCTCCCTCTTTCACTGACCTTGGTGTCTGCAAAGTTTCTTCCATCTTCTCACTCCCTTCTCTGTCGGAAAAATGTGACTGTTTGCATTTTTCTCTCTCTAAAATGTGATTCCCAGAGGTGCTGTGACCGGCGCTGATTGGCCCGGCTGGCCTTGTCACCAACAGGGTTTGGGAGTTTGGCCTTGGGAGCCCAGCTGGGATTTACTCTGCTGGACCTCAGAGAAGCTTCTTGCTGCTTCTTAAAGAAGCCACATTGCAAACCCACCACAGACAAATCTGATAAACACAGATATTCCAGAAAATATAGAGTGATTCTTCCATGTTCCAGTCCTGCTCCTTATTTACATTTCATCAGGGAAAAAATCCCGACAAACCCCTTTTTGGATCACAGCATGAGCAGATTCTTCCTGGCAACATGTGAGCTGATTATATTATCATGAATTAAGGCAGAAATGACTTCATAGTGAGACAGGTGTTCTTGTCCCAACCTCCTTGAAAGAGACAGGCTGTGGTGCCCATATAAAATGCTGACAATAAAGCCAAGAGAAGTCAGCATTTCTGTGATAAATCTTTTCCACATACACTGCTGCTGCAGCAGGTCCTTTGACACATGGAAGTCAGCTGGTGCAACTCTTTTGCTTATGGAGTTTGTACAAATCTCTGCCAGCCCCTGACAGGCCTCCAAAGGTTCACATATCTTTAATGCATGAATCCCTACTAAAAATTGTGCATCCTTCAGAAGAACCTGAAAAGCAGTCTCATAGGAGAGGTGCTCCAGTCCTCTGATCAAGTTTGTGTCCCTCCTCTGGACTTGCTCCAGTAGCTCCATGTCTTTCTTGCCCTTGGGACCCCAGAGCTCAACACAATACTCCAAGTAGGGTCTCATGACAATGGAGTAGAGGGGAAGAATCACCTCCCTTGACCATTGCCACGTACACATTGTCAGCAAACGTTGACCTTCTTGTCTACCTCTCCCCAGCCTGTACCTGTGCTTTGGATTGCTCTGACACATGTGCAGGACCTTGCACACACTTGCACACATAATGATTCACAGCTGTAATAATGCCAATGTCCCAACAGCTATTTTGTGTATGATATTTTCTTTACTAAGAGATGAGACATCAGATAGAGTTGATGAGTCACTTAGCATGACATACAGAATCAGAAGATACAACCCAGACATCTTGGGTACTGGAGCTACCTCAGTCCTTGTTCTTCCAATGCATCACTATTGATGCATAAAAGATACCAGGTCAAACTAAGAAGTGTTTCCCCATGATGTGCGTTGGTTGGAAGGCAACAATTGATAAGGATATGGTCTTTTGGGGGGTTTGCCATACTCATACTTTGCCCTCCTATGGCTTTACCTGTCTATGTGTATCCCCCTAAGGCAGTGTCTAGGGAATACACATGATGTATAACTCAGTGTACAGTATTTTAGGTCTTGCTCCAAACAGCTCAGGTGTCCCTGGAAGTGCTACAGAGACCCAAGTGAAGATTTGCGATTCAGGAGAGGGTCATGCATGGCTGTGCTGCAGCAAGGTGAACCTGGATGCTCTCGAGGCAAAGCACTGTCTGTTCACCTTCCCCCTCTGAGGAGAAATGGGTTAAGTCTCAGCCAAAGTATTACAAAATATTTCAGCTAACATGGACTCTAAACTTAACCACAGGTGCTGGCATGACACACAACATGCCCTCAAAGCCAAATCATTTCTCCTAGCCTGGCTGATCCATTCTGACAAGCTGCTGCCCATCTTTCAGTTTCTGGGACAGCAGTATGGATTGCTGCCTTTCCATCAGTTAAGTTATTCAATCAAACTCATTCATCTGTTTTGCTGCTTTTAATCCTATCCTATAGTGTCCTCTCCTATCCTTTCCTTCTCCTTTATTTTATTTCTAAAGATCCAGGATGGTTATCTACCAAACAACTCTTAAATGAAGGAATAGCAGAATAGGGTGGTGGTTGAGTCCCCATCTCTTGAGGTGTTTAAAAGACGGGTAGATGCGGTGCTTGAGGACATGGTCTAAGGGTAGACTTGGTGGCGGTAGGTTAATGGTTGGACTGGATGATCTTAGGGGTCATTTCCAGCCTTAACAATTCTATGATTCTATGATTTACAGACTGTTGTAGTCAGCATCTGGGAAGCTGAAATGCTGTGGCAAAGTTGCAGAGACCACAAGCTAGGTTTGTGGGCAGAGGCTTTTACCACTATCCTATTTGTTTTTTTGGGGGGGTCTTTGGTCTTTTTCAGCATCTGTGCCAATTAAAATGACAGAGAAGCATGGGTTCAACTTTTGGATGAGTATTTTCAAATCCTACCATTCCTTTCAATTTGTATTTGTTTGTGTTCCTTTTCATAGCAAAGAAAACTACAAACCACTGAAGGTTTAGGACAATATAGGAAGATGTCAGAGTTGGTTACACCCTGACGGCTAGGGCTCTGTAGTTTATATTTTCATGGGCTGTATCACTAACAGCATGCTTAATCTATGTTTTTTGAGAACCAGTGATTAATTTTATTTGCACACTTAGTACAAGTTTCCTCCTGGCATTGTTTAGACAGAATCACAGAATCACAGAATGTTAGGAGACTGAAAGATCTAGTTCAACCTCCCTGCCTAAACAGGATCACCTAGATTAAATCACACAGGAACGTGTCCAGATTGGTCTTGAATGTCTCCAGAGAAGGAGACTCCACAACCTCACTGGGCAGCCTGTTCCAGTGCCCTGTCACCCTCATAGGGACAAAGTTTTTCCTTACATTCAGATGGAACTTCCTATGCTCCAGCTTGGACACGTTGCCCCTTGTCCTATCACAGCCCATCACTGAGAAGAGCATGGATCCATCCTCCCGACATTCACCTTTCACATATTTATGAACATTATTGAGGTCACCGCTCAGTCTCCTCTTCTCCAAGCTAAAGAGACTCAACTCCCACAGCCTGTCCTCATAAGGAAAATGTTCCACTCCCTTCATCATCTTGGTGGTCCTGTGCTGGACTCTTTCAAGGAGTTCTATGTCCTAGACATGCTTATATTGTGCATACTGTTGTTAAGGGCCATTGTAATGAGTTTGAAACAAACATTTCTTCTTGCCATAGACATAAATATATGGTATTTTGTTTATTTTACCCAGGCCACCTTTGTAAAATGTTGAATGTGAAGATGAAACAGAAAATTCTCTTTCAAGTCAACATATGAATGAGACACAAGGGCCTGATGTGACTTTTGAATTTGATAAACAGGAATCTAACTTGCCTAGAAACGCCAATACGCCATGATGAGAAGCCACTGCTCTACCACCACGCAGTTCACATTCTTGCAGCATTACTACACTGTGAGCATCAGGGATTGATACTATGTCACAGCAAAAGACCAAGGTGAATGGAGCTGAGGAAGGTACTCAGTAGATGGAGGAAATAGAGATGTGTGTAGAATAGCCTGAGCCAGGGCATGGCAGAGCATTCCCTGCATATACACTCTTGAGGCTGTTAATGGAAAGGATAGACAGGGACAAATATGCTGCTGCTTCTGCTTCATGACTTGGGGTGTCACAGGACTGACATAATAGAAGATGAAGATGACTGGTGGCTAAAATACCGATTTCTCAAAAAATATCTGTTCACAGTAGAGCCTATCTGAAGATGTGTGGGAAGGACACATGGTGCCCATGGGAACTCTTCATCCACTTGGGAACTCCTCATACTCACACTGATACCAACTGTGCAGCTGATGCTGGAAGTGCAACCTGAGTGACTGGGAATGACAATACACAGGTTAGAGATCTAGGGCATACCTGTTACATGTGCTTTAGCATGTTCATGTACCAGTTCAGCAGCAAAGATATTGCATCTTGGTTAGCTTTTCTCGCTTAGTTACCCTCTTGTAGGTAAAAATACTTGAGATTTGGTTATTTAGGTGGATTAGTGAATTGGAGGGACAAAATCAAATCTCAGTCTTTCTACTGACTGGTGAGAATAGTTGGATTTAATCTCAGACTGCAGCTGTCCCTCACTTTTGATTCAAAGTAAGGTTGAAGGGGCTCCAATTTGCATTCCCAGTTAGAAAGGAGTGGATTACATTATTTTTTTTTTACATCTATGAGAGCCAAGATCTCCTTATGCTTTACATCTCTGAACACAAAACCCTAAATCTCACCTACAAGTCTAATAAAGTTTAATTAGCAGGATGATCTGAAAAGAGCATTCATAACTCATCTTCAGATTTGTTACACAATGAAGCATTTACAATAGCCTATTCTTTTACATAACAATTAGCTCACCATTCAAATAAGATTTTTATTACTACAAAATTGTTGGCAATTTGTTTGTCATCTGGATAGTAAAACCATCTGCCCAGAACTATTCCCACCAGGAAACTGAGGGTTTAGAAATCCCATGTACTTCCACACTTTAGAACGATACCACAAATATTCAGCAGAAAGCCACTGTCTAAGAATTAAGCCGGTGTCCTGTGGAACAGGCTCCTTTTGCCAGCATGTTTTCAAAATTACTAGAATGGTTTTTAGAAACCTGACCAGAGGCAACATAACCATTCAAAGTCCTGCCAGCGATCTGCACAAGGTTTGAACATCACTCTATATTTGGTACAGATGAAAGAGTAATTAGAAGCCTGTGGAAAATATTAGCGTCTGAACTGTAACTTTTTCTGCACATTTCAGGTACAGTATTCTCCATCATGGAGCAGAAGGAAATGTATTATATGCTATTATGGAAGTATTAAATAGCTTCTGTCTCAGATGTCAATGTTTAAAACACTGGGGTATCGTTGAATATGGAGGAGAACATTGCACCCAGGAGGAAGAAGTTAAAATGGTGAGAACAATGTTTGTTTGATCACAGAAGGGTAGTTCTTTTCAGACAAATGTTGGTGAAAAGGTGGTAAAGAAAACCCCGCAAACAAAATAAACCCCCAAACAAACAAAAAAACTGATCCCCCCCCAAAAAAACAACCCCTTTTAAGCATGAAGTCAGTATATGCTCTCATCACCCAGCGACTCAGCTCAGAACTTGGACTGCTCAGTAGGAAGGAGGAAATAACATCAAACCACATTCCTAAGCAAAACAAAGATCAAGAACCAAACTTAAGTCTTCAGAAAAGTTCTGGCTTGGGGCTGCCATAGAACTCATCAGGTTTGTCTCGTTTCTGTTCCTAGTGGAAAAAAAGAGCAAATATTAAGCAAAGATGCCAATACGCTTTCAGGGTCCGCTACAGTTACAGATCTGCACACATGACAGTAGCGTTTATACAAACCAGTGGGGGGCACGGTGTTTGGATTTGTAATAGATAATTTATATGCAGGTTTTGATGGAAATTTAGTCTTTGATTTCAACAGAAATAAATGTGTAGCCACCATAAGTGAATTCCAATTCTGCTCACCTGTAAGAAAGAAAATTGAAAAAAAAATTTGTTTAGAAACTGACCTTCTCAGTTGTCATTTAATGTGAAAAGATATTAGCCTGTTTCCTATGTTAGGCAAGAACAGCCAATGATAGGACCACCTTCACTCCCAAGAAGATAGTAACATGGGCTTTGTTACCTGCTCTGCAAACCCATCACCTGGTGTGGGTCTTTTGAAGGAAATACCCAAAGATTCACAGCAAAATCTCCAGACCTGCTAGTTCACACAGCAACTGCAACAATGGGGAGGGAAATCAAGTGGCATAACAGCAAGTATTTGAGAAATGCTGGACCAAAAGTTTACAGAAGGATGGATTTCAAGCTCGACTGTAAGAACACATTAACAAAAAGGATTGCTAACATTCACAAGACTTTTTTTTTCCATGCAATTGCCATTTAAAGGAGGTATTGCAACTGTGATTACTTCTGTAGAGCACTGGGACAGGCTGCCCAGAATGGCTGTGGAGTCTCCTTCTCCGGAGGCTTTCAAAACCTGCCTGGATGTGTTCCTGTGCAACCTGCTCCAGGTGATCCTGCTCTGGCAGGGGTCTTGGACTAGATGATCTCTGGAGGCCCCTTCGAACCTCAACCATCCTGTGATTCTGTGTCTGTTTTCATTTTATTTTGCTGACTTTTCCTTGTCTTCTAGAGACCTAAGTGTTTAGTTTAGGGTTTTTTTTTTTCAACTCCTGTTCAAATACTTTCTGTCTTGAAACAAAAGAGCTCCTGGAAGGATGTTACTGGGGATAAATCTGGGATAAGTTTCAAACTCTCATTTTGTAAGAAGATAGCAAGAGCAGTCCTAGGGGATCTACCTGCTGTGTAGTGGAGACATTACTGGACTAATCTCCTGTGACCCCAAATTAATGACAAGTACCAAATGGCATGTAAGTAGACCTGTGATATCTATGACAGAGATGCTCTAGTGAACGTTTAGTGAGTCGTATAAATAATGTCTGCATAGATAGATTTAGAAGCTGGAACATGAATTTAATGTAAGGTTAATTATCCCTTCTGGAATTATAGTGCTCACTATAACTAGTGAGCAAAGGTAAAAGGGTGTGTCATCATGATTTCGTTTCTCTCCAGTTCTTCATCTTTGTACCAAGAACTGTATTTGTTTACACTTGAGAGGAGGGAAAACAGGTATTGTCACTCCATCCTTCTACATAAGTTTCAGTCCATCCAATGGATTTTGATGAGCAGAGCAAAGGGGCATCCCTGTAATTCAGCAATATGACCACACACCTCAGAGATGGGAGCCCAGCGCTAAGTGCCAGCTCCCAGGGCCTTGTGGTTTTTGAATTAAGAGGCTATACAGCAGCAAACTGTTCCTGCTCTGCAGACCTCATCCTCATGTGCTGCTCTGAGACCCTGCATGCTCGCTTGCTCCCACTCTCTTGTCTTCCACTCCCACAAAAATCCTCTGACTCTCTGAGGATATTAACAGCTGTCAGCCTCCCAGGAGTCCAACACACAGGTCTGGATGGGGTTGAAGGTGGATTTGGTCCCCTGTACCCGTGCGAGTGGTCACTAATCACTAAGGTTCTGCAGAGAGGGTGAGCAGTAGGAGACGTGCAGAACATGGGGCACCTCCACTCAGCACAGGCAGCCTCCGCTCCCGCACAGGAAAGGGCTCCCAGCTGTCAGTCAAGGGGTGAGATGCAGGACCCAAGCTCCCAGTGAGGGCACAAATTCATGCCCAGATCTGGTGCCAGTAGCTGGCTTCAGCAGCTCCTCACCGAGGCTCCCTCTCTCTCCACAGAGATCAGACATACACAGCTGAAGCTCTGCATGCCTGATGGTGGCCAGTGACAGCAACGCTTACTTAGTTCAAGCCTTTTTTGGACTGAGGCTCTAACACCATGCCCAGGTAGTTTTATGGCAGAGCCAAGAAATGAAACTTGCTTTCCTAAACTTAATGTACTTCATGCTGGACAACTCATCATTCTTCCCCACTCTGCTTCCTTTGGATTGTTTTCCCCTAGAATTATTGTCTCACATTTTCCAAATCAAGTTACCTTGTTCTTTCCTTCTCTTTCTAACCACACTTCACCTACTTTGCTCTTATCTCCTGCCTCTGCAGTCTCAGCTCTTCCATGTAATAGAATCTCTAGATCTCAGCTACCTTCAATGTCAAATCTGACCTGAGTTGGCAGTGAAGAAAACTGGGGCTTCCTTTGCAAATGCTTTGATTCCCATTGTTGGAAAACAATGCTGTATCTACACACAAGACTGGAAATAGCAGAGTGCCAAAGGCCAACCCTGCAGGCAGTAGTAGTCAGCCATCCAGGCAAAAGGTTTCAAAGAGTGGGTGAGAAATGAAACCCAAGCCACAAATACCTCTTCCCAGAAAAGTAACTGCTGGTGGTGGTGAAGCAATGGAAAGGGCAGATCGCTAGTAACATGCTTGTGCCTTGGGCTGACTTCCATGAGGTGTTAGTTGGCAACATCATGTGGCTTCCATGAGAGCTGGCAGAGCCGTATTTTCCTTTGGATAAATCCAAAACTTTTGTTTTCCTTATGCTGTTATTGCAGCACCATTAGCAGGAACTAATAGCCACTTCAAAACCAGAAATGTAGAATATTAGCCCAGAATGATAGTTTTCCTCAGTGTCTCTTAATATGGATGTTTATTTGCCCAAACATAAAATGAAATGCCCACAAACAGCTGCAAAGAAGGTGCAGAGAAAAGAGAATTATATTTTTCTTTTCAGAGCTCTGCTGGAGAATGAGACTAAGTGGTGTTCTCTATTGAGAACATTCTCTACAAGTAAGATGGGGAGAGGCTGTTCAGTAGGGCCTGTTGTGATAGGACAAGGGGTAATGGTTTCAAAACAGAGGGAGGGAGATTTAGATTGGATATTAGAAAAAAGTTCTTTACTGTAAGAGTGGTGGAGCACTGGAACAGGTTGCCCAGGGAGGTGGTGGATGCCCCATCGCTGGAGATGTTCAAGGCTAGGTTGGATGAGGCCCTGAGCAACGTGATCTAGTTGGGGGTGTCCCTGCTTCTTGCAGGGGAATTGGACTAGATGACCTCTGGGAGTCCCTTCCAACCCTAATCATTCTATGATTCTATGATTGCAAACCATTTGCTTTAAGGTGAGTCAGTCATCAAGCCCAGTGACACACCATTTTAATTCTGCTCTCATTACCAAGCCTGGCAACACGTGTGTGCGTGTGTGTGTGTGTGTGTGTGTGCACACTAGAGAAAGTAGACTTCTACATCCCCTACAGCCCTGACCTGCCAGGTGCTTCCAGCAGCTCAGATGTCAGCAGGAACAAGTCTCTCAGAAAACAAGGCGGATGTGAGTTCTACGTCATGTAGGGAATGAGTGCCACACACTCCTTCCAGTCATTACTGTTATAACTGGACAATTAGTTCCAAAAGAAGTTAAGCTGACTTGTCTCTCTCAGAAGTCAGAAACCCATCCTTGATGAAGCCATGACCGTCTTAGCTTGTGGCACAACTCCACCAAAAGCTGCACCACAACGTAGCAACAAAGCCCATGTCTCACAAAACCAGAAAGTGAACACAAGTTCAAGGCTCTCGCTCATGTGTAGAGGAGCAAAGAGGGCTCTTCACCAGCCACTGTAAAACAATCATGACGTGCCGATGGACACTTTTTCTCCTGGCTGATCCTGCTCTTCCTTCAGTGCAGCCATACTCACTCTTTGGTTCACTGACTTCTTCACTGCAGTCTCTGGCTCAACCAATCCCTTTATGCAGTGTGGCACAGCAGTACCAGATGGAGTAGAGGATGTTTCTTGGCAAGATTAGTTTAAAAGTTGTTAATTAGGATATACTTGTGGAAGGTGAGATGTGGGCTGTGGGTTTGGGCTGGCCCCTCCCACTCCTTAGAAGAGTGAATCAGATCCACACTCTGGAACAATATTTCATGGGTCTACAACAAATCTATAAAATGGTGGGCACTACCACTCTTCCCCTTGCTTTAAAGGACAGCCCTGCTCTGTGTTTGCAAAAGAAATATGAGCTCTGAATTCCCAGAGACATTCAGGCCTGCATATCCTCAGTCTCAGATCTCTCCTCTCAAGGGAAACTTGCTGTACCCCTGAGATGCCTGAACAGTGGGACTTACCCATTTGAGTTGCTTTGGACAACAGTCAGAGGCACTGTGGCACCTCACAGACATTTACTTCTATGAGACACTTCAGCACACATTTCTAGGACACCTAATCTGCACTGACCTTTTCTAGCTCCTGCTGATAAGCAAAACAATTGCTGCCCATCTGACTAAGCCTTTTGTAAACTAGATGCAAATATCTTTTATCCTATTTAACATCTTAGCTAGGCACAAGCAGGTGAACAACTTCTACCTGTGACAGCAAAGAGATGAGAGTTGTCTCCTCGTTCCCGACCTAGAGGGAAGAAATATCATAGAATTGCATACAAGACAATCATCTTAATACGTTCACAAATCAATTTTATTAATTTAAAACAAAATTAATGAAGAAAAATTCTGTACACAATCGTGGACACAACACACCTTTTGTACAATAATTCCCAGATAAACCGTTGTTTTCAGTCTGCAAATGACTAAAAATTGAAACAAAAAAAAAGAGAGAAAAAAAATACAACCAACCCCCTTATCACTGTCTACTTTGCTTGAGGAAAAAAAAAAGGCTAATTATAGTCTCAATTCTAAAATCTACCCACACCGTGCTTTATGTATGTATGTGAGTACTCTGTGTATTCCAGCACTCCTACTGGGTAAAGTAAAGCACATAGGCATGTCTCGGTAGGATATTAGCAACCTCTCTGTTGCTAATAAAGCAATCCACAAACATTGAATTCTAGCAGCAATGATTCCTCCAATAGAGAAGGGTGTTGTTGTGTAGCTACATCGGTGCTTTGTAGCTTTGCAGGTAGCTGTTTCAAGGCTGGTGTTTTCAGCAAAAGAAAACAAGAAGAAAAGCTGGAGAATGAGCCAACAAAGCTGAGGCTTCTTTTTAATTAAGAGATTTAAATCAGGTAAAGGGAATTGGTACAATTCAAGCCAAAAAGTCAGACTGACAGTTTATCTGACCAAGTAGCTCATGGCCTTCAAGATTAGAAAAGTCACAAGTCACAGACAGACAGACACAGTCTAGGTTTGTCCTGTAGATGGGTATAGACAAATGCAAATTTTAACTCCTTGGCGATAACTATTTCAGTATCTCCATTGCCGGCAATGGATGTTATATTTTAGGAAAATCTGACTCCTGGTGGAAGAGGATTAAATACTTAAATGTATTCTTGTTCAATTTCTCCAAAATATTCCCATTTCCAATTTCAAAAAATAATGCTGAAGATAGCTTCCTTCATTTTTGGATGAGAGAAAAACTATTCAGTACCAAGATCCCAGTTTAAGTCATGTCTTAAAATATATTTGTGTTCTCTCTCTTTCTTTATGGAATGAATCTGCTAATTCATTTTTCAATACTTCAAAAAAAGGGTCAATGTGTTCAGTTTGAAAGAGGAAACAGAAGACAGCAAAGGATTCCTCTTCGGTTGTGTTTCATCTGTATTTCCTCTGTGAGGGGAAAGGAATCAATTGCTTCATGATCAGAGTAGTTGAGAGAAGAAAAAAGGTAGAGTAACAGCTAAGAAGAACAAACCCCAATTCTTATTGACACTTGACATCCATGCTTTTGGTCTTGACAAATTTTTCTAAAAAAATTCATTATCTACATATTTATATCCAACACACTGATAAGGCACTGCACAACAGCTTGTGCACACGTGGCCTCACTCTTCACCAACAAGGCATTACTATCTTTCAATAGCATTTACCTTAACAATATGTAAAAGAATCATTATTACAAATTTACACAAAAAAATTCTTCCTGTACATGATTGTCTCAGTGATGTACCTATTAGTTTAAATTAGACATATTTTAAACTACTCTGTAATGTGCTAAAATCAAAAGTAGTTGCTGTACCATAAGGCAAAGGCTTATAATAGCCTTTAATCCTATTATACATATCCTCAGTTATATGATGTCAAAATATAGTCTGTTCATAAATAAGTAAAGATGTACAGAGTACCCTGGGTATGAGAAACCAAAAAGTAAACCTTCTTTACAAGAAAATTACTCCACTGGTATTTTGAAAAATCTCAGTCTTCATTGTGCAATCAAGTTTGCCGTGTTGAAGAAACGGTTTGTGTCACATTGAAGAGTCAAAAAACTACAAAGGTCCGTATGTTTTTCTTCACAGGTATGAACCTTTTATTCTTTTTTTTTTTTATTTTTTTTCCTTCTTTATTCCTTTTTGGTTGCAAATACGGTAAAGATGAGTTGTTCAAATATTTGCATGGCTTATTTTCATTGGACTCGTGGTACCAGAGTCAACAGCTGTTCTGAAGAAAAAGACATGCTCCTCCGTTTACTGAAAGGGCAGGGGTTAAGACCAATTGCAGCTGTACGTCAACATGTTGAAATCACAAAGTTCTGTAGTCTAATGCTGACACAAGACACAGGCATCCCGTCCACGGGTAGAAGGAGGCTCTGGGGTTTCAAAGTGCTGCTGAGCTGCTACAAGTACTCCAGTTCCAAGGCATGGTGAAGGGCCATAAGGTCAGAGTGGCTTGAGATCCTCCAAAATGGCATAGCATGCTGTGAACAGCACAGACAACATGTAAAAATAACCCTGAGCATTCTGGTATTTAGACCCACCCATTGTCTTTCGCAAGGATAAGGGAACACTGCGAGGAGAGAAAAATTGCTCTTAAAACCTCGAGCCCCTCGTGTTTATCTCTGGTTTCTCTGACCAACCCCCTCAGCACAAATTCTGAGTAATAACGGATTTATTTACCAACAGGAACAACACCAAGCATGTCAGGAGATCGTAAGGAAGGGAGGGTGTTTCTCCTTTCTTTGTAAGAGAAACAGATTTCAGTGTGCTGCACAAGAAAATATTATTTCTTCAAAAAAAAAAAAAGTAAAATAAGCTATACATGAAGCATGTAGGTAATTTGAACAAAGGAACAGAACTTGATTCAAAAATAAAAAAAAAAAAAAAGGAAGTGAAAGTATTTACTGTGAAAGCCTGTTTGTTCCTTGTGGAAATACCCCTGGCAGGTGAGTTAAGAACACAGCCACGGTGATTCAGAATAGCTCATGTGTTGCTCACATCACTTTGAAATTAATTTTATTCCAGTGGTTTGTGTAACATCACTCATTGTTCGTGCTGATCTTAAAACATCTTTTCCATATGGGACAATATAAAAATAAATACATATTTTTTTCCTATTAGTTGTAATAAAATCTGTCTGGAGCACAAATACATTTGCAAAGGACCTGAATAAACCAAAACCACAAATACCAGGAAAAGCACACATTACCTCATCCATGAAGGGTAAAAATCTGATTAAGAACTATCTTTATACTCTGAACCAGGATTTCTAGTGTCTTCATGAACTTCTGCATAAATAATAATAATAAAAAAGAAAAGATAACCATCGGCTTTCGTCAGGACAATATTCTATAAATCCCATGGGAAAACACTTTCACTTCAAAAATGTTCCCATTTTCACTGGGTCAGCTTGTGTCTTCACATCTTTAGGAGGCAAACCACAAGCAATTTATTATCACAATAGCTTTCAAGCTCCTCAAGCATTTTATCTGCAATTTCTCAGAGAGGCTTTCTTCATCCTCCAGCACTTTCTGAGCAAATTGCTAACTCTACTGAAATCAGTGGCAAAAAAACATCTCTTCTGATTATCACTTCTACGCTGACCTTTTTTCTAGTCTGCCATTATGGAAAAAATGTCCATTAGCAGCTGCACAGCAACTGGTGAGCACCTGGACAACATATTGTACTTTAGTTCTATCCAGAAGAAATCTGTTTGGGTATCCCCAATCCAGGATGTTAACCAAAGCATAGGGAGAAGGAATGACTGGAAGGTCTGCCTCAATATGATGCTCCTGATCTGAATAAAATGTTTGTTCCTTGTGGAAATATCCTTGGCAGGGGAGTTAAGAATGTGGATGATGCATCAACAGATACCCACTTTCAGAGACTGTATAGCTTTTAGAGCAAAGAAATTTCTCGAGGAAGAAAATAAAATGACAAGCAAAGAAGCACCACTGGAAGAGTTTCTTTCGGCTTTGCTTTACTGTAGATTTTACAAAGCCTTGAGAAACAGCTGACTATATCTCAGTTTGAAGATGAGTGCATGAACAACTGCTTCTTAAGGAGAGTACAAAGCAAGCAAACAATTCAGAGACAACTAAGATGCTGTTGGAAAAAAAAACAGCTCATGATATTTCCAAAGCACTTCTACTTTCTTCCTTAAGAAGGGAGTGTTAAAGCGTGACTATTACACCTACTTATCTGCACCTTTAATCTTGCCTTCCACTGTACTGTCTCTACACTCCGTGAACTACAGAAACAAGATGCAATTAGTTCACTCAGTAACAACTCCTTGTCCAGGGGTCTTCCCTGTTACATTATATGGACAGTCTCTCCTCTGCACTGTCAGGTGAGACACTGCTGCTTTCCAGTTCAAATCTTCCCTAAAGACTCATTTCTTGCATCACATTCAGGAAACAAACCAGCAATATCAAAATGAAATAAAAATTGCTAATCATGTTGTTATCTGCACTCTCCAAAAGCTTCTGTGGACCTCTTATTTAGGCTGTGAGATCTTCCTGGCATAATTTCCGTCATCTGATAGGGGTGTTACATCACGGACAAACAGGCACAGGTTTGTTCCTGCAGCAGGTCCTGGTGGTTTCTGCCAGCTGCCTGCACCTGGTCAGTGGTGCTCAACAGTGCTTCCTCCCTTTCTTGCACGGCTGAGGTTTCCCTCTTGTCTCAAAAAAACCCCAACCAGGTAGGACCTACCTGCTCGCCCCGCCTGCCACAGCTCCCTGCTTTCTTTGTCAGCTCAGCACCAGCTCTACATCAGCCACCGAGTCAGGGAGATGTAAATAGCATACCTAAGCTGTGGTGTGGCAAAGAGTTTGGTGGACACCTGCCTTTGTGCAGTGTCTCTGCAGATGCCAAGATTCAATGACATGGACCCTCTCCAAGGTCATACAGCAAACTATTGAATAGGGAGAATTGTAGTAATAAATTCTTGGCTTCCATCTCCCACTTCATGCAGCTCCAGCTTTATACTGCTTCCCTAGTAACAACCTCAGCATCACAGAGCGTACACACACCAGGCAGCTAGGGCAGTTAAAGACCCTGATTGATTTAGCAGAAGGCTTACCTTCTGCCAAATCAAATCTCAGCAATTCTTGCTAGATGCCCATATGCAATATCAAGTTTTGGATTACCCTCAGCCATTTATGGTCAGATTTTAAACCAAACTTTAAGTGGTCGTTATTTTGACTATATCTTTCTGTTTTAAATCACTTAGGTGCCCCCAACTTTATTTCTGTCTGTCTGTGAAAGGCGTAGAGCTTCATTTACTCCGTGTGGTTACGGGAGCGAGGTGTGGAATGATTCTGGAGAGCCCCATGAAAACAAAGAGGTTGTGTAAACCTCAGGATTATAATTATTTTCAGTTCTCTGGCTTATAGGTCAAAAGACCAGCAGCACACTCCCAAGAAATAAAGCACGCTAGGAACGCGGCGGCTGCACGGGGGCTGGAATCTGCGCTGGCGCTCTCTGCACGGACAAATGCGGACAATTCAGATCTCTATCAGTCTGAGCCTACAGCACAGCCCTCACAGCTAGGAGGAGGGGGAAAAGCCTGATACAGATCTATGCATGTCTGTATGTATGTGTTTGTGTATGTACAGTCTCGCACACGTATGTGTCCATATATACGCATATACATTCATGGGTCACAGTAATTTTCACCTTATCTAAGATAACAGATGACTGCATGAACTAAAAAAAAAAACCCCAGAATTATCATTCAGAACCTTATACATTATTCCTGTATTAACATGCCCCATTTATCCACAACTATTCAGCCCTGTCAAAACTGGCAACACACCCAGGAGACAGAAGTACATTTTTCTTACCAAATGACCGGGCAAGATTTTCTTTGTGTATCTGTTTACTAAATACTGCCTTTAGAAAGCCATCCCTGCCAACACTTAGCACACATGTTATCTGTAACACGTGTCTTCTATTCTGAGCACACGGAAAAATGCTAATATCTCATTTGCTGCTCTGTGAGAACAGATGACAAATGCTAGCCACTAATAAACAGCCAGTGTAACTGGATGCATTAGTATCTAATGGAACTATAATAAAGCTTTTCTTTCTGCATATTGGAGGAATATGCATCTAGACTGGTAGTAAAACAATGATTTTGTGTACTCTTTCAGTGTCTTCCAAGCAGACACAGACCCTTTGCTTTTGTTGTCTAAAAAGCTCATGAATTATCATATAGATGACATTTGTTAGCTTTTTCATGACATTTTGAAATATGATGGCAAAAGTCTGAAGTTGGTTTTGATGTAAAAAAGCATGAAAAGGGAAATTATTAATTTTGTAAATCGAATAATTGTGATATTATTAAAAGCCTAAAATATTAGGTACTTAATTTCTGAAATGGAAGCAGTATTATTTTTCAGCATGTATTCGCTAAAAGAACAAAACTTGACTATTTTATTCAACAAAATAAAGTTTCTAGTAATACATTTGCAAAAAAAAAAAAAGCCATTTTGGCCAGCAACACCATAAAATCCAGACTATCCTCCCTCCCTTACATGAATACATGTTTAGGAAAAAAAACCCTTACTCTTGAGATTTCTGATGAATTTGAATAGAAAACTCATCAGTTTCTGTCATCTTTCACAGTATTTTTGTTGTGTTCCTGCCAGATTTGCTAAGCGGTCGTCTTTACTTCCTACCCCAAACCTGACCAACACAGTGTGACTGTGAGCTTAAAAGCAGTGGCATATTGGATACCCATTTATATTCTATTTATTACTCCACAAAGATTTATGATTTTTCCTTCTAATTTCCCTCTGAGGCAGCATGACCATTTTGGAGACAAAGGGAGAAGTTGATTTGCCCAGGCTCTCCCGTATCACCTGATGTAAAATCCAGCTTCTCAGTGCCGAAAGCCTCTTTCTTTGTCTCCTCTCCCAAATTACAAATCCTTTGGAGGATTCTCCTAAGGAGAAAAACTCAGGAGTTGGGTTTTTTATCTCCCTTATGAGTATTTCTTGACTGTCTCCAAAGGCAAAGGTGGCAAAAGATGAACTCAAACAGAACAGAGCAGTAACAACCAAACCAAGCAAACCAAACCAAACCCACAAAACAAAATAAAAGCCAAGACAATGGAGTCTCTGGCAGAAAACCCAGAAACCAATTCTGCGAATAACCGTGTCGCCGTGGTGGCTCTGACCCACATGGCACCCACACAGATGCTGCCAGCTGTCCTGCACACCCCTCGTCTTTCACAACAGTTTCTCTCTTTCCTCTCTTTTCCCTTTTTTCCTGGAGAAGCCAACCCAAAGGTAGCAACCTCTGCATGAACCCTGGTGCTACAACCACCCTGGCTGTGTGCTCTGTGATCCAGAAGGGTGCGAATATTCCTCGGTCTGCAACGCAAACATCTCAAGAATTTTAATTGTCTTATAAAATATTTTGCTGGAAGTGACAGTTAAACAAAAGTGTTGATACCATGACTTGTCCCATGCTATGTGAAACACTAGAGCATGCCGTTTCCTCAGTGTATTGTATCTATTTGTATCAATGGAAAAAGTCATTTTATGAAAAAAAACAGTCTATCCTGAAAATGTTTCTCTAAAGAACAACAGTTTTAAACAGTATTTAAAACTGTCTATTATAGATTTTTAACAATAATGACAATAAAAGATCTAATTTTTTAAAGGAAAATTATTTTCCATATTGTTGTATTGACCGTAGATTTTCCCATTATTTCTTAATTTGTATGTTCACTTAAAAATACTCATAATTTACATGTAATCTACATGGGAAGGGAAGGGAAAGGAAGGGAAGGGCTAATAAGGTTCAAGGGATGAGCAAGGCAATGGGGTACATCAGGGGACAGTTACACCACTTTGGATTAACAAGCTTTGTGTGGTTTTGTGGGGGTTAATCTGCTTTGTTTGCACACTCTCCAGGGAAGGTCTGGGCTTGTAGTGCTCTCTGACAGAGCAATACCATTTATTCCTTAGACTGGGCATATGTTTTTAAACTGAAACACAGTACACACTATGGTGCATTTCTATGCTCACTCCTCCTAATAACCCTAAAAGCAACCTGAGGAGCAGATAACCAAAAAGTTATCATCTCAGCTGGAAGCAGCTCCCTGAACTGCGTGGCTCTTGGTCTTGCAGGAGATGTAAGGGCCAAAACTTCTGTAAGGTAAGCAAGTCCTGCTTTCACGGTGTGAAAAGGTAACTTCTTTCTCGGTGGAGTAAGAAGCAGGACAAGAATCACTGAAGCATTTTCCTTAATCAAATTGATAGTTTCTGCAGAAAGACAGGGCTGCTGATCTACTTATTGACTTCTCTGGCATTGCTGCAGCAGATAATTTAATCCAGAGCATCTAACATGCTTTGAATCTGAAAATTCCTTCCACCGAGAAAGAAGACACAGAAATAATGGCACAAAGGAACTTTCTATACTGCTACTCCTCTTAGCGACTGGAAAGGCTTTTTCTTATGCTTTTCTGAATCATGTTTCCTGTTGAAAAAAGCATTGAATTAGATAATGTTACCAAAAGGACTACTCCTGCCATTATCATATACAACACTATTTCACTAAGCAACAGAAAAGGAACAAAGAGATTTTCTTTTTTTTTCTTTCTTTCCCCACCCGATCTTAAATGCAGCTTTTAAAACGTAATCATTTACAGCGGGAAAACAGTTCTCTGCAAAGATGAAAGGCATTTCTGAAGGAGAAAGAAGAAAACTGCTCCCGTCAGTCCGCCAAAGGGATATATGAAACTGAGACTCTATGAAGCGCTGGGAAGAGTTGGGAACCTACCCACAACGCTTCGGGGGCACAAACCCGAGATTTCACGAAGCAAAACCAGTCAGTGGTTGTTAAAATGCTATGCAGACTAATTAGCCTCGTTTCTCCAATTTAGAAAGTTATGGTGGAAACAGATATAGAAGTACCACAGTGTTTTTTGGTAAAAAGGCAGCTGTGTAAAAGCACTTTACCTGTAAAAGGAAGCAAGAACAGAAATGCTCATTTTCCTACTCTTTCCCATATTGTTCAAAGAGCCAATATTATGCTTCATTTTTCCAAGCAAAGACTCTGTATCTGCTGTACTTGGGTAGAATAGCAAGGCTAGGATTACTGCCTATTATTTATCGGTTGGAAGTATTGCTTTTTACAGAGTTTATTCCACACTGGGCGGGGGGGAAGTGAGTTTTTTCCCTTCTTCCCAGAGGAAAGAAAAAGTAATAAAGATGTAGTCAACTAGTATCCTCTTCTCTGTTAACTGAGGTTATGAATGCAGGACAAGCTACAAGTAGTTATGTGAACACAGAATCCAAATTATGGATACACAAGAAAACTGAAAGTTATGTACACCTCTTCCAGTCCTACATACCTTTTCAAGGTGTGACATATATGCATTTCATACAGTCAAATAGCACACTGCCTTTGATCAGCAAGAATTGCCGTTTTTGCTTATATTCATAACATCCTATGTGGTATTTTGGGATGCCAATGAAAACAGAACTATTAGTTCTTGGCACAAAAGCCAGGGTCCATTTTCTGGCTCCTTTTTGAAATACATAAAAACACACATAGCTAGATTAATGTGTCTTTCAGAGAACAGCAGGACACATTATTATCTAGAATTTTATGCGGCTTTTTACTAGATATGGTCAAAGCATATTTCATAAAGCAAAGACACAAACCCCAAATGTCAATGTATGCTGTCCCATGTCGAAGAAAAGAATTTTGCTTTCAGATTTTTTAAATCAACCAACATTGAAAAAGGGCCATTACCTTTTTTGCACCTTGTTCTTCTTCAACACCATCCCCTATAACAACATACACTACTTTTCTTCCAAATCTTTGAATTATTCGCTCAAAACAACTTTCTTTCCCTGAAAGAAAAAGAGCAGACTATTCAGGATAGGTGGAGATGGGATTATGTAAAATAAATCCCTTTTTAGCCCAGTACTGAATAGCACTTTGAATACATAACCAGAGCTTCTGGGGGAGAAGAGCCTCTCCTGCAGGATGGTGTATCAAGGCAGATGGCAGTTTTACTCCTGCCACAGCTGACAGGCTTAAAAACAAACATTCCACGAGGTCCTTCAGTACACATGCCATGGTAGACATCACAGACTATAGGTACACAATATCACCTTTCTTGTCTCCTTCCCTAATCTGAGAGAGGTCTTGGAGGGAATTTCCCTACTAGGAGAATTCTCTGCTGGCTGTTTACAGACAATAGCCTGAACTGCACAAATTGACTGAATCTGAGTTGGCATTCTAGCTTTTACTCCACAACCTGTGACAGGATTAATCACAGCTCCTGAAACAGTAGTATGGCTCCTGAAACTTAGAAGTGGCTCCTGAAACTTACAAAGTTGCCCAAAACATTTAGATTTAAATGACTGTAAACCAATACACAGGCAAGGTCCTTGATCCTGCACCAGGATCCATTAATGTGGTTCATTATTTCCCTGCACAGACCTACGGACATGATCCCAGTGCTCCAGTCCTACATGTTGGAACCTATACTGAGAAGCTTCAGATACTTGTGCTGGGAAGCCAGAAAGAATGATTACAGTTAAGTTTTCTTAAATGTCCCTGTCCTGAAAAATCACTTCAGTCTGGGCACGGTACATGCTCACACGTGTGCGCACAGCAAATGATGGGGAAAACGGTGGGGTTTTTCAAAGTAGAACAACATCAGCATAACAAAAAATGGAAATGATAGAAAGGGTTCCAGCCAGCAGAGAAGCCAAACTACTCAATGACACCCAGTAACAGCACCAGGCTTAACAAACCTCCAACACTAACTAGGCTGAGACAGTGCCTGAAAATGATGAATCATGTCTTGTTACAAAAAATCTCATGGTTTCCTGTGACTCAATGAGGTTTTAAAAAAATATCCTTCTGTCCTGTGCACGTGAAGAAGTATTTACTGAAATATGTTTTAATTAAAATGTGTATTTAAAGTATCATGAGTCAACATTTTAATTTAAAGTTTTGACAGATGGTACTGTAACACTTCTATCCACAAAACAGTTTAAATCTTTCATAGTAATGCTTTCAAATTTCTTCATAAATACTCTCAACTAGGTTTTTTAAAAACAAACAAAACCAAACAAAAATAATCCAGCACTTCTTTTCTCAGCCATTTGAGCTTCCTGTATTATAAATACTTAAGAACACATGAAAAACGTTTTCTTGCAGCCCACAATTTTGAGGGAATCTGAGACAGAACAGATATGTCATAATCATGTTAAAAACTACAAGCACCATTGCCATCTGGTCCTATGTACTTCTACATACTCAGGTTAACATATTTATATTGAACCAGAAAACAGAAATAAACATTTGTCTGGCTGAAGATTATTACAGTCAGTATGAATGAACTTAAATAATTACAATTTGCAGCAAACATTCTTGCTTCTAGTGAATTATTTACCAAAATTTGCTCGAGAGCCCATGAGAACAAACGGAGCCAGGGCTTACCACTATAGAATTTCTTCTGCTAATCTGTGGAAACTTTAACGTTCTGTACTCATAGCCCACTAAAAGTCTCACAGTTTTGAGAAATGATGACAAAACCCAATTATATTTCCTCCTAATAGAAGGTGCAGCAGCATTAATACAGCTACATAAAGCTTTCTGTGCTGGATCATGACAAACATTTGAAAAGCACTTTTAGGATGCTTTAGCATTAAAGTGTTTCATGTGATCAGTTAATACTACTCTCTATATTTGCTAAAGCAAATAGAAATAAATATAGACTATTGTATCTTTTAATTCAGAATTACAGTTTCAAATATATCACAACATTATAAAAATAGCTCACCTATTTTAGTTGCACTGTAAATATTTTCTATGGGAAATACAACCCCTAGTCCATACAACAAGACTTTTGCCAGAGCTGGAATTAGCTGAGTAGTTGTTACCAGAATGTTCACACAGTTTGTCCTATGGAAGAGAAAACACAAACATCCTTTTTTTAACAAAACAGAACAGAACAAGGAAACCCTTATCCCTCCTATCAGAATTCCTCACCATAATTACTGCCACTTACAAAGAAAGGTTTTGAGTTTTTTTTCCACCTTACAGGAGACTAAGATGCAGCAGAGTGGCACGGTCTGGGCAGAACAAGGAATGAAAAGAAGGTTGTCCAGGTTCATCATTTTGCCCAGACCAGGCAGCCTCTTTGGGATCAGCAGCAGATATCCTAAAGTTGCCTAAAGTATCCTTTGTACTCACCTTGAATGAATAAGGGTGAGTGCTTTCAGTGCAAGTGTTAACCAAGAATCGGTCAAAGCTTCGATTTCTGCTCTTAGTTGTAACCAAGCCTCTCTTTTTGCTGGGCCAAGAAGACCTGTGGAGTAGATAAGACCATTTCTGCACTGAAATTAAGGAATGTTCTGTCATTTTCCTTTGCTTTCATTAGCTCAGAGACAATTTTCCACACACCATAAACCAAACCACTCACTAAACACTACCATGTTAAAAAAAGGAACAGAAACCCAAAGTTCTCTCTTCTTACTACTTCTATATCTGTTATATTCTCCAGAGTCACTTGCCTCCAACATTATTTTTGTAGGTATTGTATATTTCTTTTACTCGTCTGTAGCGGAAAGCCAATTTTCGCATCCAGTCCACTCCTCCGCGCACCCCTGTCGCAAGGCACAAATTCGCGCTGGTGGCAGCCGCGGGAAAGCCGTCTGTTCCGAAGTTATAGGTGCTAGTCAGAGACAAGAACAACACCCCCCGCCCTGCGGATTAACAAAAGGCAACAGGCTACGTCCAACCACCAGCTATTCCCTTTGCGGGGTTGCAAATGGCTAAAAGACAGCTAAAAAGGTAGTGGGCTACTGCAAGGGTTAGAGCAGTTCATTGCTCTCCCAGGAAGGAGCTTGCAAAGCAGTGTTTTGTCTTGTTCAGTTCTCTTGTACCTTAAATCTTGACCGTTGTCATCTGAAGACACGTCATCGATGTGAACCTGGTCGCACTCCTAAGGTGACAGAAAGTTGTTATCATTTTCTTGCAGATCTCAAAAATAAAGTAATAAAGGACGATGAACAATCTGCTCATCAGGAAGATTTTTAATTGTGGAAATCAGTAGATGGCAGTCTTGTTAAAACAACTAGTTTACCTATTCCTTGTGCTCATTTCTTAGAATAAATGCACACCATTAGCAACTACTGTTAAAATGGCTTTCCAAAAACATATTTTTGTGTTTAGAAAGGAAAGTGGTTAAAAACAATTAGCATATGTGTTCCATAAACGTTCTTGTAGCCTTTCAGGTACCTTAAAACATCGCGCTGCTCAAAGCTGATTCAGTCAGCGCATAAGCGTAACTGAAACCAGACATTTTGGTAAATGTAACATATTAGAAAAATTAAACCTGATGCTAACCGCCAATGAAATTATGACCTCTGATTGCTGTTGAGCCACACACCAACACAGCCTGAGGCCAGTGTTTCAGAGGAGCGCAGACAAAAAATCTGTTCCTAGTTTACCATTCATTTGAGAGTTGTGAGTTTCCTTCTCTCTCTTTGGTCTTAGTGCATAAAAGCAGCGTGCAAAGATGAAGAAAATCTGAACAGAAATAGCCAAATCAAACCACCTTTTTTCAGTGATTTTTATGCAAACTAAAATGGCACATTCATAATTTTCTTTTCCATCAATAAATTAAAAATTGTAATGTATATTGTTTGTCCGCCAAAAAACCCCATTAGAACATTAATATTTACAACTTAAATTTTGACAGGAAAACAAATCAATCCCTGGCACTCTAGATCAATCTCAATTCAATGCTTGAAAAAATAATGGATTTCAATTATTTTAATAATTTCCTCTTCTCTCAATGTGAAGTACTATAACAAACACGATCTATTTTAAGCATGAAAATACTACAATCCCTTATTTTTGTGTTACTGCTTTCCTCTGAACAAATTTTTTTCTCTCCATGGATTTGTGAGGAAGGGAGGGAAGATAGAAGTGGAAAGAAACTCAAACCAGCTGTTCCCTAACAGAATTAAAATCATGACCCTCAACCCTTTTTCTAAAATATCTATTTTCCAGCCAACCCTCTCCCAGCAAGCAGCAAGCTCCAAGGAGGAAAAGACTTTGACCCTGTAACCTTCTCCTCCTCTCCTGAGGTCAACAACCTCAGATAAGGAAAAAAAGCTGAAATAGTCTCTTTGGCCTCACATGATGGCTGTGGATTCTAGATTTTTTTTAAAACATAGGTCTACAAAAATTATCTCAGAAACTTTTCAAATGTTTTGAAGGACAAGGTGTGGTCTTATGCACTTCCACAACTTATACTTTTTCTTACTGCAATACATACTCTTTGGTAACTTATGCATTGATAGCTTGTGCTAGGGAGAGAGAGAGAGGTTAGAGTGACAACCAACACAGGAAAGACAATACTACATTTGCTCATATTTAACCACCATACAGTGAATTTCCTCCCCAGGCAGACAAAATGTATTAAATGTACAGACACAGATGAAACTGTGTGAGCCTATGTTGCCAGGCTTCAAAACTCAACTTGCCTAAAAAAAAAACCCCAAACCAGAAGTTTATTCAGCAAGTTATCAAATTCACAGAAATTGAGTTTGTTCATTTAACTCTGAAAGGAACTGTCCATCCAAATGCCTGTGAAGCTAAAGATTCAAATATGGACAGAGTATAAGCTAATGAAGGGAAACTCTCCATGAGTTTCTTACTGTAGTTACTCTTCTAATGCTCAGTGACTTCTCAGAGACTCCATGGATAGAAAACTTAAGCTTTAGTTGCCAATGTATTAGTGAAAGTTATCAAGTCTATAGCCTCCTCTCTCAGCTTGGAAGCTATGAATGATAACTGGAACAAGTTGCTGGAGAAGAGGATTCAAAATAGAAATCTGTGAAAAAGAAACATTGTTTTTTCAGAAACCACAGAACTAAAGGAAGAAGTTGAAGATGAGCTTCTCATGGGAGTGGTTGACAGAAGCATAACTCAACAGAGTCCCAAATCCAGTGCTCTCAGGCAAGAGAGAAAGGCAGGAAAGAAGTTACCATTACATCTTAGATCCTGTGGTTAGACAGGACCTGGAGATGTGGAATTTTTGTTTATGCTGCAAGGTCTCACCACAAGACAAGGGACATCACATTCTCCCCTTTTTTCCAACTATCTGTTAGCTAGGTAGAACATGAGGAACTAAATGATACATTAGAAAAGCATCATTTGGGCTGGAACTAAATTTAAGGTCCCTTCCAACCAGAACCATTCTATGATTCTGTGATTCTATGAAATAGAAACAATAGTGTCAAAAGAAAGAGGAATTTTTGAGAGAAAAAACAAAGAAAAGAAATCAGAAACTAAAACCTGGTGGGATAAAGGTATAGAAACAGTGTCAAGAAAGTAAACAAAGTGAAGAAAATAGCATGAACATCACAAATTCCAGGGGAAATACAGAATACAATGGAGAGAAGATATCGTCTTTTTTTTTTTTTTGTCAGGAATAAAAGAAGAAAAAAGTAAAGTCAGGAAGGGAATGAAACAAAATTGAAGCACAAGAGATAGATGTTATAATTTGGAAAGGATTAAAGACCAATGTGATTGACACTACGTTACAAGTGAAGGAAGGTCACAAATAGTGCAGGACTGTTTTGTTCCTGTTGAGTGGCGGGACACAGCTTTGAGGCTAAATGTGAGTTTTGAATGCCAGCTATTTTTTCACGCTGTCTGCCTGACTCGAACTTCACGCTAATGAGTGATGGCTGCATTTTTCAACCCCTGAACATGGGAAGGAAAAACACATTTAGCAACTGCTCTTTTAGCAGTAAAGTTATGTAGGAATACCTCTTCAAAGAAGCCAACTACCTGGCCACCATTAAATGACCTGGTCCAACCTTGCTTCAAAACACCTTGTATTTGTTTTCACCTACCTGCTTTGTGTGCAGCGTTTTGTTCATGACCAAAGACTACCTGAGACACTCTTCACTCCCTTGAATAGTTATAAGCAAGCACGCACAGAGTCAACATTTTAAAAAAGCATTTTAAAATATCCATATTCAGGGGATACACTAAAATGAAGCTTGACACTGACCAACAAATAAAGCATCTATGTCCAAACAGTACACTTGTACCGAGATATATTTTAATAGAAATACAAAAACTCATAAAAACCTCAATTACTTTCCAAAAAGCTCTGTGATGGAAGCCAACTTAGAGGCAAACAGTCACTTAGAAAAAAAATCATCACTTTACTGGTTTATTTGCACGCTTATCATTTCAGATACAGATACATCTGAAACTTTTTCAAAATTTTCATAGGAAATACAGTGCTAGTATTCTCCCCTTAACGCTCTGGCAAAGTGATATCTGAAATTGAAAGTCCCTGTAGTAACACTACAAATACAAGCTATTTATGCAGATGTATTTAATTATGATAGGGTCAGTTAAGCATCAGCTCCAAGGCAGAACATTAAAATTGTTGGATCGCCTTTTAAAATAGGCTGAATTGGCAAGTAAGGAGCAAAATATCCTGTGGCTTATGTATAAAGATAATGCAGCAAGCTGTGTTTTGCTTCTAAAGGTGTTGACCTTGCAACTTCAGTGTATCCAGTTTGAGATCTTCATGAGGGACTACAAGTGATGACATGTTTGCACTGACGGTTTGGATTTCAGTCAGACAGGCTGAGATGCAGTTCAGCACTTTGTGATCAGTCCCTGGAAAGCAAAATGCACTTGGTATACTTGTTCAGAAGTAATACTTTCAGAGGGGCAAGGCATCTTAGACATCTAACCCCTAGTCTCTCATAGGTCTTCTAATTTGCACTGATTTTAATGAAACCCTTGCCAAAGTGCTTAATTCACATTTGAAATTGAGATTTGGGCTATTGATACATACAGAAACTTTACAAGACCTTATTCAGAGTGCCAGATGCACGCTCTGTGTATGAGGGACAACACATACAGGAGAGGTATTCACAAAGGGTAATTTACTCTAGTAAAGTGATGCTGCTCTAATTGAGATCTCTGCTGCATATCCCTTGCAGCTGTGGCCAGCAATCACAGGGTAAGTTGGTCAGGAACCTGGAGTAGTTGTCTTAGTTGGTTTCTGTGCAGTCAGCACACTAGTTTGACAGCTGCTGTGGGAAATGGCAGGAGAGTGGAGCTGGGTGGTGGAAGTGGGACTGGTCCTCCTGGCAACAAGCTGGCAGCTGCCCAAGGCAGCACCCACAGAATGACGTCAATTAAATGCTGCCTGGAAGCTGGGGATTTGTTCAAATGGCTTCATGGAGCATTATATTTTAAGAAAGAATTCAAGGCAGAGAGAAAATTAATTATTTGCAAAGGGAGAGAGCAAGTCTTTTCAGTTCAGCAACAGCAGCATGAAGAGAGCAAGCTGTGAAATACAGGAGGATTTAAATTCTGTAGGAGGTAGAATCCTAGATTCATAAAAACATTGATTTTATGGGCAGGGACAGAACACCTTCCACTGGACCAGGTTGCCCAAAGCCTCATCCAACCTGGCATTGGGAGACCCCAGCAAAAGCTACTGTCCAGGGAGAGAAAGGAGACATTTCCTATACATCTCTAAAGTGCAAGTTTGGATGAGGGAGAATGCCAGCTAGGTGATGTAAAACATTTGTAACACACTGAAAGCATGCTCAAAGATACGATGTTAGGTGATATTTGGAGCTGTCTGTGGACTTACTAAGGGAAAATGAGAGTGTCAGCATGTGTAACTTGGCAAACCTACCTATAGTAGTTTAAGAAATTAATAAGTCCTTTGCTGTTCTCTGGCACATCTGCCCTGCATGGATCCATGTGTTTGTGTCCCTCAGACCTTTCGGTGCCACAACTGGTAGCATAGCTTGTAATAAATTTCCTGCACAGCTCAACTAAACCAGCGGACATTGCATGGAGTAACTGAGACTTGCTTCTTATCTCCCTTCCATTGGCTCTGCTTTGGCAGTGGAAGCAGCAGCACTACATACATGCTTTCAGGAGCTCTGTGAAACGGCTGCAATCATTTGCTAAGTGAAAATATGTCTCCAGTGAAATGCAGTAAGCCAAAGAAAAACAACAATCGAAAATTAATGACTACATGAGCCCAGCCTAAGACCTGTACATGGAAAGCTTGTGTCTTCTCCTTCCTCCATTCCCAAAGCATTTGCTAACTCCTTCCTGCTAAATTTTCCTCCTTCTCTTTTCTGTTTTTGTATGACAAGCCAAAAACTCCCAGAGATGCTCCACAGTCATCATTCACAGCTCTTAAAGTGCCTGGACCTATGTAGTCTTCTGGAATCATTCCTTCAAACTAACCTAGGATCTTTATAAAGATTCATATGCAAAGCATTAAGTTATGGCAGAAATGTTCTGCAAATATTTATATTACTCTGCTCCTTTGCTACCACCCGTCAAGTTGTGCACTTCCACCATAATTATGTAAAATATGCCTCACTACTCAATTTACTGTAGGAAAATTAATAATAATAAAAAAGAGATTAAGGCTGTTACAAGAGTTCCTCTTATCTGTGCCAAAACTAGAGGCCAAGTGGAGTGACGTAATGGCGAGCATGCCGATCATCTACATTTCTGTGTTACAAAACTAACAAAAATAAATCTAAATAATAAATAAATTCTGCTGTCTTTTAATAAATACTGAAAGATAACTCCAGATGAGTTTTCACCTTATGAAAAAGAAATAATGTCAATAATATTATGAATATAACTTCAGAGGATGCCGAAGTATTACAGTCCTAGATCTGCTGCTTATAGCTAAAATACATTTCCACATTTGGTTAATCTTCTTAATTTACCATGAGAAAACTAACACCATGCTGTCAACTAATTGTTTCAATACCTTAGCTTGCAAAGCCAAATGAGAGAGGGGAAAAAAACCCAAGCAACAACCACCCTTCAGAATAGGCTATTTTCATTTTGCCTTTACATCAGTGTGCCCATTGAGACAGCCTGGAAGCTGGCCAACTCGCAGGAAATGATTGCTGGGATTCTCTGTTCCTCTCATATCTGTCATTACCCAATTATATCCACTGCTTCATTTTCCCTACTGAACAGTAGAGAAATCTGGTCATGTACATGTGAGAACAGATCTGGCAAAACAAGTTAAAGCTGCAATCCTTTATAAATGTGATGTGTTTGGAAAAAACCTTAATTTAGAAAAAAAAAATCCTCTAGTGTACACTGCTGTGTTTTTTTATGCAGATTTTTATGACAGCAGGATCTCTGTTTATGTCTTTTCCAGAAATAAGATATATACCCTTTAAAATATATAACCTTTCAGATTACTATCTGCTCCACAAATACTCATCACTTCTATAAGCAATCACAACGTGCTTTTTTAGGAAATGCAGGCTTACAGATTGTCAAGGAATGTTTTTCCAAGCAACAACTGCATGTTCCAAAGCTAGATTGCAAATAACAATTTTTCTTTATAAATCTGTTGGTTTCTACCCCTTTTTACTTATAGCTGTGATTATCTTCCTGAAAAATAATCAGCAGATTGCTCCAACTAATCTCTAATTTTAGAAAAATAACAAGCAAGAATGCCAGCATTATTTAATAGTAGTCACCAAATTTGACAGGTAAATACCTGTTTTTCTTTTGACTTGAAGGATAGCAAAACATCTGTATGCATACAGGTTAGAAAATTGACATTACATGAACAGCACACTTATATCTGACATACATGTGCATCGCCTGTGCCCAATGCTCCTCTACTGTACTTGCTAAATATCCATAAAACTGCACTTCTTTTCAAGCCGAGGCAATAAATCCTGAAGTGCTGAACTTCCTACCCCACCATCGCGGAGTGACTATTAACATACAGCACAAATCCATGTGAAAAAGCAGAGACTACGGTTCGCAGGTTCTCAATACTGGCACTCAATTGGCAGGACCTGTCATCTCTGTCTAGCCTGCACTTTGTGACCCTAACATTTTCTCTTCTTTCCCACCACAATTATTTGGCGCTGAAGAAAAAAGGTGCAGATTACCTGTGGGTCAGGCACAGGATATGAAGAACAAAGAGAGTTCTTGAAATCCACTTCATTCTGTCTGACAATTTGTGGATGAACAGTCAAGGAATTAAATCAGGCTGTGAAGGCTTTCAAAACACACTCCCATTTTGAACTTAAGACTATAAAGAGAAGCTTATAAAAAACCCAAAAGATTCACAACAAAACCCCAAACCCCACCTTTTACTGCTAAAATAGCACATCAGAACAAAAAATAAATTTAAGGCTATTAGCTATATAAACCATTAGCTGTTATAAACACTAAGGACTAAGAACTAAAATGATCTAACAATTCATTTTCATAGCTGATGTTTAAGGAGTGCTCTCCCACACCAAACACATAACCCTTTTAGAACACACAATGGATGCCATTCTTTTCTAACAGAAAAAGTGATTAAAATCCTACTTTGCTTGCTCACATGAACAAGTGCATTTGGATTAAATACGATACTCCTAAAGTAAACAGTGTTTGTTCCAAAATAAATACAGATCTTACTCAGCAAATTGTGTTTACTGAAGTAGCTACACTAAAATCAAGGTTTACATTTTCATTTCAGCTGCACCTTGTAACTGGAAGAATCTGTTCTAAAATAAAACATGACCTAGAAAAGTATCTATATCCCAACTGTAACATGACAGTTACATTCCCCAAGCAAAAGAAAACTATTTTGCTAGTCCTCTTTACCTCATAAGTGTCATGAAGCAGATATTTCAAGAACTGATACTGTCTTAGTATGTATTACTTGATACATTGAAATCTTTTCTACTGAAAAATAAGACCAAAATGTAGAATCATACCTCTAGCACAGGGTCAGCAGAGCTCAGGACAATCACAATTAAGTAGAGTCCTCTGAACCCCAGAGCTTTCTTGGTTGCTTTTTAGGGTGTAGATTTGTTGTTCAAGTTCCTGTTCAGAGATACTCCCTATTGTTGCATTCCAGTTGTTCAGACAAGATAAAACTATTCTACTTCTGTAATGTATGAAATTAGAGAGGTTTTTTGGAGTGACTCTCTAGCAATCAATTCTTGATGGAACTCTGATAAAATATTCTGTTATTCTATTTCGTATATTTTGAAGGAAGAGGAGTGTTACAGTGGAAGAATTTTACCCACAGATAGAAACTGCTAAATATGACATAAGCTTATCTGTTTAAAGAGTCTGTGTCACTCCTGGAAAGGACAGTGTTAAGTTCAAAATGTCAAGCTCACTTTATTTTAAAAGCTCAGCAATTCACATTGTAAATACCTTTTTAATGACATGATTCATGTTATCTGCAGATATATACTTTTGTAAAATGAAAAAATTCTATGACTAATGAAAGCCAGTGAAAATAAAATGACTGTGTTTAAAGAAGTAACAAAAGCCATGAACCTGGTCAGCATGTCATGAATTATTCCCATATATATTAACTTGAAAGTGTACTTTCAAGAACAAATATGCTTTATTGAAACTATACTAAAGGTTGTTCAAATATATTTAAATTTTAAACAATTTCAAAATTAAAGTTATGAAAGAACGATTTTTCCATTAAAGCCTGAAAGCAATGTCTCATATCTCAAGAAATGAAAGTGTTCTTGTGGTCCACAAGGAAACTGCCACAGAAAAAGATGTAAGATGTTCCTTTCAGTCTTGCACAACCACTTCACTAAAACTTGCTGTGCCTGGGTGCTGTTGATCATCTCCTAAATGTGTATGTTTTAATGAAAGCTACAGTGCTTTGGGCTAGTGAGTCTCCCATGCTTGTAATTATCTGCTAATAGGGCAGAGACTGGGATTAAAATTCTCTCTGCTAACCTTCCTGGCATATGCAGCTATTTTTGCTCCTATGGGCAGCCCAAAGACCTTTGCACATAGTTTTGCATTTTTATCCTTCCTTTTCCTTCCCCTTCCAACTCTGTGGAGCAGATGTTGACCCCTATGCCTGTGCTCAGTGGCACAAGTAGGGAGTGAGCTGAGGCACAGCTACCTTGCTCAGCTGGAGCAGAGGATGACTATCTGCTTCACCAGAGCTCTAGGCATGCCAGCTGGATAGGCAAGAGCTTTTGTGCCACCTACACTTAGAGAAAGGGAGAAGCACCGTGAAGGTAAATAAAGTGATAAAGGGATGCTACAAGCTTGGTAGGTTCCTTAGCATTTCAGCCGAGCCGTATGTGTGCAAAAACCACTCCATCAGTTTTTTCCTGAGAAGGGAAATCACATAGAGTGTATTGTCCGTGGCACCCAGTACTCATCCTTGACCACATGAAAGAAGTTCAGTGGTTATAAAATTGCATAAGTTCACAGGAATGATCTTTGCAAGTAAGCTAGGGAGGTATTTGTTATTCTTTGTAGCCCTAACACTCATGAACCACAGCAATGCATTCCTCAACAGCTAGGCATCATGCATTTTGGATGGTTGAAGCTTTTAGCTGGGCTGCACACCAGCAGAACCACAGTTCTGCCTATGAATAAAGACTTTGTTTTGTATCTCTGTTCATTTACCTACAGCCACGTGTGGTGTAATTTAGTCCCATATTCATGAAGTGGAATTTCGTGAACTTTCTGCTAGTCACCCATGGTAAAGTATCATGTAGATGAGAAACTGTTTCTAGTCATTCACCCATCTACATATCAGGGAAAATTACTTACCAGGATTTGTATTTCCTTTCCTTTCTTTCCTTCCTTCCTGCAGCAAATCTGAGTTGTTCCTAGACTGCTACTGTGGAAAACTAAGTGCATATAGATGGGGTTTGTGTGTCGGTCTGAATCTGCAACGACTGCTAACTCTTTGTGCTAACTCCACAATTCTTCATAGGGCTTAAAGAGCCTTAAAAATTAGATCTACATCTCCAAAAAAAGTAGTACTGTGAAAAAAAACAACAACAAACCAACGCCACAACAAAACCCAAACCAAACAAACTCTACTGAAGCTTTAGGATTAACCACATTTGGTTTTCTCAGAATTCTCTGTTGCTGAAGGTGAAATATCAGAAGTTGAATCATGGGCTGGCTCCTTGTAAAGTGTACCTAGCCACAGTCTGGTTAAGAGTTCCCATGACGACATTACAAACATCAGAAGGAGATGCACTCTTATTTCAGCCAATATACAAAAAGGCATTTTTGAATGGATGTTCCTCTGTAGGGCACCAGATGACCCTACTCTCAATGATGAAGGGATTTGTCCTTACAGTATTTGGGGGTGGGAGGGAGCTAATTCAGCTGGTTCTATTTTGAAGTTTTCCTCTCCCCGCAATCATCCCTTACATCGCACCAGAAACAAAGTTTATTGAAAAGCTTTTCCTGTAGTTGCTTATATTTGAGTTTGATGGTCCCAGAAATCTATTTTCAGCGTGTTCCACATTCCTTTCTACCAGCTTTTGCAATAAGTGACTACAGTTGTTTCTTACTCCTCATCCAGCTAACCAATTAGGAAGGGCCAAAGGTCTGCTAAGACTTTCCGGGATCCATCCTCCAATCACAGCCAAATCAGACTAACTGCCAAAATCAGAGAGCTGCCTCAAGGAAAACAACTATTTCTCACAGTTGTAGAACCAGACCTAATGGTTTGAATATGAACTTCTGTCCATTGTTCCTCTGTAAATGTAGGTCATCTGGCAAAACCCATCACTTCATGACAAGCTGGACTGTTGAATTTTCAATTTTTGTACTACCAGCAATAAATATTCACATGACCAACATGAACAACTACATTCACAATCACTGAGAGCTGACTCTGCTTTCAGTTGCATCTTTAACTACCATGTGCTTTTGAAAACTATTTTCAAACAAAAAAATTCTTTCATAGATTGGTTTTTAAATATTTCTAGTGAAGGAGTATTTCTTAGTGTATTAAAGAATGCACATGCTATTTTTCTGGTTAGAGAGAACGTGAAATGTAATGTTCTTAAGAAAGATATTTTCTTTGGCATCATCTTAGTAAGTATTTACTTTTGGGGCAGTGAACCCACCTGTTTACCTCTACAGAGGTTAATGTCAACAACCTATTAACAACACTACAGCTCTGTACTGGATGACTTTTTTCCCTGACATTGACATAGCTAGGTTAATTTTCTTCCTTGTTGGTATATAATTTGTGACCTCAGGAAAACAAAGGAAATTCATGCCATAATGCTACACCATGGTCTTGAAATACTCTGAGATGTGTTCAGTAATAAAATGTTTTAAGTAGAACTGGGGCAACTGTTCATGAGAGAAACAAAGAGCAGGAAGCACTCAGCGTTGCTGTGTTTACCTATTAAACAGCTGCTACCTACTGCTTTTAAGAAAAAATCCCAGACAAAACACCAAAATAACCCACCAATCTTTCTTTAGGAACGACCAACAATTAAAACCCCTAACACTGCTGTATGATTGGGGGACACTCATTAAATTTTATGTAACTTTACTCCTCGAGTGGAAGATAATACCAGCTCTAATGGCAGGGCTGTATACTTAATCAATGGTTTAATCTTTTGAGCATTCTCAAAATTTATCACAAACCTAATCTAAAGAAAGTAATTGTTTATACCAATTAAGTTCATTGAAGTATTAATGCATTCTCCAGCATATGTCCCTTCTACTAATATATTTCCAGTTGAAAAACATACAGGTGATAATAAGAAACAGATAAACAATAATAAGAAATGATAATAAAAACACAATCATAAATTAAATAATTCACTGGTTATTAAATAACTGAGTAATAAATAACTTAAACAAATGATACATCTAAAATCCAATCAAAGGAAAATTTTTCTTCTTCCTCCTGAATTATTTTCATTCATATATACTAATATTTATTGTTATCTCAAGATAAGTGGTATAATTTTGCTGTAATTTTCTGAAGAATTATTTCACACGCTTGTGACTGAGAGCCAAGAAGTCTCGCTTGCTTTACAGACAAGAGAAATGGGAGCTATTAAACAATACACGCAACCATGAGTAACTTGTTTTGGAACAGCAGTACGTAGAGGAGCAAGGATCTGATTTACTGTTCTGATTTCTTCTTTTTCAATGGGTCACCCTATCATTTTGTAAACATAATTTGTCACCAACACCAGCCAGAGTTCTCTGCAACTACTTTTTGTCTTTCTTTCAGATCTGTTATCCCTGCTGAGAGAATCTACTAAAGAAGAATTTTTCATACTGACACCAACTGTAGTCTTGCTGTGAATAACCACATTCCCATAAAAATCATTCCATTTATTGCAAACTTGTTGGCAGACCATAGGAATAATAGTCAACTCAGGAAACCTTTTATCCTGAAATCACATAGCTTAACCCTTTGCATGATCACATGAGGTTTATACCTAAAAGACATACTACTACACTACTGACTTAATGCTTTAGTGAAAGAATTTTTGTTCTTGGTTAAGTTTTTAAATTTATTTTTTTTCCCAGTACTTCTTTTTTAACTAAAAAAAATAAAAGACTGAATTGAAATGAGTCAAGTAGTATTTTGGTTATTTTCTTAATTTAAAATTATAGATTCTTTCCCAATACATTAAAAAATATATTAGCATAGATCCTTTAGCATGATTTTGATTATAATCTAAAAATCTACATTCATGTGAAACTTTTTTTAATTTCTATTTTTCCTACCTTGCTATGGTAAAGAAAGATGTATGAAAACACAGTATAATGGAACAATAAAAATCCCCAAACCTGTTTGCTTTATGATTTTTTGTGGAAGATTCTGTTAGTCGTTACATTTACTTTGTTAAACACCAAACTAGTGGAGATTAGATTCAGGAAGGTGGCATTAGTCTTGTTAGCCTGTCCTTTTGATAGTTTGGGAGTCGGAGGTTGCCTGTATTCAAATTCCTGTCTGAATTTGTTAAAGTGATGGAACAAAAAAAATGTGGTGTATGTTTCCATTGTCTTTTTTGTTTTGTTTGTCAATCCTTGTTTATAGAAAATTATGGCTTGATTTATACTTTATTCATTTGACCAAGGCAATAATGGGAGTTTTGTACTTGTAAACACACTGTTAAAAATATATACGCATTTCATTCCAATAAGTGAATTGAAATATTTGACTTGTATTTTTAAAATTTTCAATCATAGGAAATTCTTAGAAAACCTCCTACTTGAGTTACAGCTGCTGCTACAATTGGCTCTACCCCTTCCCTACCCATGTTAGGGAATGAGTTACTCCTTGTGTAACTATGCTTTACATTTGCAATGTGAGTTACACAAACGTGCAGAAGAATAAGAGGAGATACTTCAACCTCTACAGTTCAGAACGGATCATTTGCTTAGATATAGCTGATCTTCCTTGTGCCAACAGTATTTCAGCTGAGCTGAGTACTCAGTCAGCAGTCTGTACTCTGCTGCCAGTGAACACGTAAGGACTATCACCTCCTGTCTGCATAGTACTGCAGTTAATGTTCAGAAAGTGCCTGGACTGCCCTGTTCCGACTGGACAAGGATATTGGAAAAAAAGAAACAAATACTCCACTCCTTCAATACTTCATTGTTTCTTTTGCTACGTTTTTCATTTACATTCTTTTAAATCCCTATTAAATCCTCATGCTTTAACAGCACACACTGAGATTGCTTTAGCTTCCTGACCATATCTAAAGATGAAATTTAAAAATGCAATTAACAGCAAATTTTACTTTAAAACACAGAAAAAATAAAAGTGATACTGCAATGAGTAAAGGGAATAATCCCCTCCCCCTTTCTTTAAAGTCTCATTAGACCATTGAACTGGATGAAATTCAGATAGAGGCCTTATTGTAACCACACTGAAACAGTAGAAATCTCCTGAGACCATGAAACTCAAACATTTTGGGAACCAACTTCAAGCACTCCATTCGTGCTTTTAAAAGAGAATGAATGAAAGGCACTTCTTAATTTTTCTCCCTACAGCAACATTTCAACAGAATTCTGACAAAAAATCTCCAACAAACAAAATACCCAGTACAAACAGATGTGTTTAAAATACACGTGTTTGCATATTTTCTTAAAATTTAAAATTGCAGCCACAGGGGTCATACATAGCCACAGCAGCACAAACTGCATGATGGCTCTCAAGATACCAGAAAACTGTGATGATAACTTTGTAAATTCATACTAAAATTTAACTTAGGATGAAGAGGATGACAGAAACCATCTACCACGCATCACTCTTCTATTATTCCCGACTGCTGGGCTCAATTAAATAATGAAAAGAGCCTATTCACATCCAAAATGGCAATACTGGCACTAAGAAGCCATCAGGATGAATCATGTCATTACCTGGGGTTGGACTGAACATGCTGAACCATCAGAAAGGGCATCACATCTGTGCTTAGGGTACAATCTGCATTTTCAGAAGAGCTGCGTGGTATGTACCGAACCCCTCAAAAGTAAAAATTCATCAAGGGCAGATGTTTCCATGTCAGCAATATAAGGTAAGCCTGTGATTGGAAATCTGCCAGTGGACTGACAGCAAATGCATGCAAATTGACTGCAGACTTCTCAGACTGTTAAATTTCTTACAGTGAGTTTTGCATCTCTTAATTTCTATCAAGTCTTAGACAGGTGGGGTTTTTCTTTAGAACAACAGTAGTGTTTTACTATTGTTTATAAAAGAATTTTCAAAGTGCTGTCTCATGTCCTTCATTATACAGCAATTTTACGGTAACCTTTAGAGTCTGCTACTGCAGCACAATGCTCACGTTTCTGCTGCAATTAAAACTGCCATCATCTAGGGTATATTTGTGATTCCACTAACAGATGCTGTCTATATATTGCTTTGATGCAAATATTACAATGATTTCCAGGTACCTTACTACTGCCCTTGAACTGGACAAGCAGATTCTTGAAGCTGGTATTTCAGGCTCTACAGAACCTAGCCATTACAGACAGGTACAAGTTTTACCATGAAAAGTATGTCAGTATTTCGTATTTTATTTCCCTGATAAAAGAACTTCAGGTTTCCACTGGAAGGAAAACTTTTGAATATACAATTTGGGAAAGCGCATAGGCAAAAGATGTTTTGTTATGGTGTATTAATTCAGAGCAAAATCTTGGAGATGGGTTCAATACCACTGACAAATGGGATGCCATCCAGAAGGACCCTGACAGACTTGGGGAGCAGGCCAATGACAGTCTCATGAAGTTCAATAATGCCAAGTGCAAAGTCCTGCACGTGGGTTGGAACAATCACCTGTAACAGCTGGATGGTGAATTGATTGAGAACAGCCCTGCAGAGGAGGACTCAGGGATACCGGTGGATAAAAAAAATGGATATGAACTATGTGCATCCAGAAAACCAACCATACTATTGGCTGCATCAAAAGAAGTATGACTAGCAGTAGGTCAAGGGAAGTGATTTTCTCCCTCTGCTCCTCTGAGACCCCACCTGGATAACTGTCTCCAGCTCTGGGGCCCTTAACATAAGAAGGACATGGAACTGTTGGACCAGGTCCAGAGGAGGGTCACAGAAATGATAGAGGGCTGGAGCACCTCTCCTATGAAGAAAGGTTGAGAGGGTTGCAGTTCTTCAGCCTGAAGAAGAAAAGGCTTTGAGGAGACCTTGTGATTTTTCAATATATAAAGGGAGCTAGTAAGAAAGATGGAGGGAGGCCTTTTATCAAAGCCTATAGCAATAGAACAAAGGGTAAAGGGTAACAGTTTTAAACTGGAAGAGGGCAGAGATATAAGGAAGAAATTATTTACAATAAGGGTGGTGAGACCCTGGAAAAATTGCCCAGAGTAGCTGTGGATCGCTTATCACTGAAAGTCCTCAAAAGGCCAGGATGGGTTTTGAGCAGCTACAACTAGTGGAGGGTGTCCCTGCTCACAACAGGGGGGTTTAGACTAGATGAACCTTACAAGTCCCTTGAACACCAAAATGTAGGCAACCCAAACAGGAGCCCTACCAAACAGTAGACTACATGGAGTTCATACTGTTTACTAGCTCACAAGGACAAAGACCTGAAACACTGCAATATTAGTGATGACTGTTGGCCTTCTGTGCTAAACTGAGTTGGTTGGTTTTTTTTTCCCTGTGGTTTAAAAAAATTGACTTTACTTGAAGAGTATGAATAACTCAAACTGGAACAAATACAACTTTCAAAAACAGTTTAAAAAAACAAACATAGAAAACATATAATAAAATACAATGGAAAACTAGAAAGTTTTCTTGGATGACTATTTGCAATGAATTTTTGCCCTTTTTCTTTAAAGTTGTTTGAATGCACATATTTTGTAATCATGTCAGCAGAGAGAGCATTAGTGCCAGGATGTTCCTGAGGACTAAGACATTAAAGAGACCAAGCTGAAACATTGTTAGAAACCCAACAACTGCACACAATAACAGCTATGACAATCACCAGGCTCTACTCTCTCATTACCCTCTTTAGTACTTTACGACATAATTATCATCCTTGTATCTGTACATACCATCCTTATCTGTAGATTAAGAGACTAAGGCAGTGATCAGCAATTACAAAGTAGTGGCAACCGCAAAAACAGACCTCATGTCACTTCATTCTGCACAGACATGTATGTATTCATGCACAAACATACTGCCAGCAAATGCTGACCCTATAAATGTTCAAAGCTTGGTGCATGGCTTCAAACACAAAATTGTCTTGAACTGATTTTCTTCTATGCAGAGATGTTGAGAAGCTTTTCTCTCTGGTGATCCTGTATTCACAGTCTCTTCATAGTTTCTCCACTTCCTCGGTCAGCCTGGCTATGTCTTTGCAGTTCCCCCAGTTACCATCACTGACTGTGGACTTCCTTGGCAACTCAGTTAAGTTTAAATCTAGGCAACATCATACCTATCACACCTGCCCAAAGCTGGCTCTATGACATTTCCACAAGGTGTGAGAGAATAAATGATGGACTTCCACACTGCTAATAATGCCCAACCTGCTCTCTCCCAGCTTGCTCTGGAGTTTGCTCAAAGCCTGCACTTAAGGGCTGGTTTGCATCCAAGCAGTTCATTTGTTAGATTAGTTGACTCTAGGACCAGATGTGCTAAAATCCTTTCAGAAAGAGGAGCATTTCACCCTGCAGTGGTCATGGTTCTTTGGGATGTGCAGTAACCTGCACATAATAAGTCTGCCAAATGTTATTATACAATAACGTGTATATCATAATGCCCGCAGTCCCAAATCATGCTTCAGAGTGCTACTGTGCTAAAAGTTACCAGTGTAAGTCTGTGGCATATTAAAGTATCAAGGTCTGAGGGGAAATATTTTCCCTTTCTCCTCCAGATTAAAGAAACAGAACATATGGCTGTATTGCTTCAAAGGCATTCCTACAGGGCGCTGCGTGGTACGCTGGGGACATAGCTGTGTGCAGAGTCACTTAAAGACCTGGGAGGAAAGTCACTTAGTCTCCTGTGGTGTTACTGAGACCTACAAAGGCGAAAATTCTTGGGCTGATGAAAAGAAGAATATATGTCCCTGTCATGAAGAAAAGGTCTCCTTGAGGCCTAGAAGTGATTTATATATTGCATTTGCTTCCAGCAGCAGGGAGGCAGCCCAGTTTCACCTGTAAGAACTGCCAGCAAAGGACAAAGAGGGACTAACGTTGGAGAAGTTTTGCTCCGTGATCAGGCTTCACGGTTGCTGTGCTGGGGTTTTGTTATTTCCTTTGTTAGCTCTGAGCTCTCACTATGATCTCGACAGAGCTCCTCTTGGAGCAATCCTTTCAGTGTCCAATGCTAGTGCAGAAGGTATCGCTACCTGCTTACTTAGGCACCAGCCTAAGTGGTGGGTGAGGTGCTTGGTTAGAGTTGCATCTGACAGAAATCACAGCCAAGTCTAACGCAGTCAGCTTTTCAGAGGGATCTATGCATAGTAATACGCTAATGCAATGCCTTAAAGGTTTGTTAATCTGAAGTAACACCATATTTGTAATCACAAAGCAGTTATGCAGTTCATTTCATCTAGTGATAGAATTCAACACAGACAAAAAAAAATCTTATTCATAAGAACAGTGTTAGTGATAAGACTAGATGATCTTTCAAGGTCCTTTCCAACTCCTAAAATTCTGTGATTTCAACACACAGAAGATACTAAGCTCTGAATGTCCATCAGGAACACATTAATATACATCCAGGTGGATTTTAAGTAAGAAACTGGAGAAATTAATCAGGGTCAGTGTTCCTATCAGTATTTTTCTCTCCCCCCCCGCCCAAAGAACCAAAGTCACTGTTTTAGAGAAAAACCTGATAGCATTTCCTCATCTTTTATCAAGGTATCAGTTAAAAGAAATACAGAACTAACATAGCTGAAAAACTCATATCATACTGCCACTCATTACAAATCAGTCCCAGAGACTCCAAAACCAAAAGTGAATTACAAAGCCATGAGTGTGCATTATATTTCACTAATGGAAGAAAAATGAATGCATAACTTTTACTGTACCCTTAAGCATTACTGTTTTCCTTAGAGGTGTGAAAATTATTTTTCATAGCATCAAAATACATAAAACTTTATTTTGAATCCCCCCCAAAAAAGCCCAAACCACAAACCTGAAATGACCAAAACAGAAACAAAAAGTTGAAAAAAAAACCAAACAAAAAAACCCAGAAGAAATCCTACAAATTAATTTGATTTTAATTACTTTGATAGAATTAAACACAGACAAAAAATCTTATTCATAAAACCAGTGTTAGGTAAGATTAAAAATAAACCATCACATGACATTTTCACCTTCAGTAAATATTTTTAACTGAACAAACTTTTAAAAACAAGATGTTCATAATCATTCACTACCAGCAACTATTCTTCTAACATACCTAGTAATAACATGTATCTGATATACTAAAAAATTAAAATGAATCAACCAATCTTTTCAGAGGGTCAGTATAAATATAAAATACGCAAAATCTTCAGAGGTGCAGATAGCTGGTTGTCACATTTCAGTCCTATCACCAAATTTCTAATTTCCCTAAAACATTGGAACATGCATCCTCAAATACTAAATATGTGTGATAGCTCCCTATACACCTTTGAAATACGATACCTTATTATCCCCATCACAACATAATCATAGCACATGTCCTGGTTTTGGCTGGGGTAGAGTTAATTTTATTTGTAGCGGCGGGTATAGTGTTGTGTTTTTGATTTAGAATGAGAATCATGTTGATAAGACACTGATGTTTTTAGTTGTTGCCAGGCAGTTAAGGACGTTTCAGCTTTTCACACTGCTCTGCAAACAAGAAAGCAGAGGGACACTCAAAAAAGCTGGGAGGGGACAAAGCCAGGACAGCTGACCCAAACTGGCCAAAGGGATATTCCATATCATATGTCGTCATGCTCTGCCTATAACCGGGGCTTGGCTGGAAGGCAGTTTGTCTCATAAAGTACCTTCAGTGGTGTGCAACTGTGTGCTGTGCATCACTTGTTTTGTATATTACTATTGCTGTTATCATTGTTATCATTATCAATTTCTGTCCTATTAAACTGTCTTCATTTCAACCCACAAGTTTTAAGATTTTTTTTTTTTAAAGTTCTTTTTTTTAATTTCTGATTCTCTCCCCAGCCTTGCTGGGGTGGGGTGTGGTGAGCAAAATTGCTGTGTGGTTGGTTGTTTTAGCTGCCTGCCAGGTTAAACCACGACAGCATGTAAAATCACACATTCTCTTTTGATGAGATAACTCTGGTTCTCTTGAGAGCACTACATCAATGTAGCTATTGCCTCCTGCATGCCATTAAAATTCTACTATAGAACAGAATATGAGATATTTAAATGAGAATTTTCAATACTAAAAACCTAAACTTCCAATATTTTGAAGTCCAAATGCAGGTTTTCGAATGTAAATTTTGAGAACATTACACTATTTGCTACTGTTTAGCCTAGTATTCTTCTACAATTTCTTTATCAAATTACTATTAATACAAGAAAACATCTATGATGGTACTTAGGTTAAAATAAACATTAGTAAACATTTTTTATTCCTTTCAGTATTATGTTAAAAAACTTGTCACACCCCTTTTAGCATCTTGTTTAAGAAATATTTCTCCAAGATCTGAAATTATTCGCTATTAGATAAATTTGGATTTAATTAGTGCAAATAAATCTGTGCAAAATGAAGAAAACAATCCATCTCTATTTTTTTTCTCAAAGCAGTAAGCTAAGAACTAGTACAAACTGAGTGTGCAGTAACTAATTGTAAATCTAAATGTAGCTCACACATTCCTGAACGGGATACTGACTTCAGAGCTAAACTGAGATATCTGACTGATTTTTTTTAACGAGTTAAAAAAATACCAATACTGATTCCTATTATTATCATTATTATTATTATTATTATTATTATTATTATTATTATTACTATTATTACTATTACAAAAAGAGAAACATATAGAAAATTAGATGATTCATTTACCTACTAAATTAGGACAGGTAAACTAGTTTGCAACTGATACACATTGGCATTGATTCACTTTATACAGACTAAAAAAACCTGAAGTTTATAATTTAACCTAATAACACTAAATACACCTCTAGGTTGTGCTTTGAAAAGCCGATTAGGTCATACAGAATTCAACAGTGCTTCAGAGATCAGTGCTGCAACTCTGCCCTTTGCATTCAAATTGTTAAATCTGTCCTATAAGTAGTTTATAAGAAAATACTTTCCCCCTAACTTGGATAACAAGAGGGTTGTTCTGATTAGAACTTTCTGGAATGCATCAGATGAAGATTTTTATTAAAAAACCTTAACTTGTGGTGTCTGGAAAAATGTACATCATAGGCCAAAGTTATGACAGATGATTGCCTGTCTGTAAACCCAACCTCTCCATATGCCAGGAAGGGTTCCCTCTGAGCCTGGGTGAGCCGGAGAGCATCAGCTTTCAGGTTCCCACGTTGAATTATGCACAGACCCGAAGACATGTCTACACTGTGGGTTAGACATGTTTCAAATCCAGCTTTGCCTGTCTTCATACTATTTCTGGGCAAGAATGCCCAAGCTCTGCGGCTTACTGGCAATGTTGCCTAAAAACTTCTCGATTCCTAACAGCCCAAATGCTTTTATGCAAATGAATTGGAAAGCTTAGGCCTGAGCAGGGTCACCACCAGATCTTCCATACTAGTCCTTCATCAGCAAGAATAGATGCTTTGAACCTGCAGCCCAGCCAAGCCAAACTGCCTGCAGTTTTCATGGAAACCTGTCAAGCTCTAAGAGAGCCTTCACTTTCAAACCACCAAGCAAGGACTTTGAGTTTCTGAGATGGATGGGAGAAACCTGCCCCAAGGTCACAAGCCTTTGGAACTAGGCAGCCTCTGCTAATAATGGGATCACAAAAATGATAAACTGTGGCTTCAGGACACAATCCCTTCAAGAACACCACATATCTGAAAAATGCTTCAGAAAACCTAAAATTTCTGTTCAACTGAAAGCCTTAGTCTATGGCCACGTTTACTCTTTATGTGCTGCTTCTCAATAAGTACAGGCCCTCTTACGCCCCTCCCCAGGTTCTTCTCTGAAGACTTCTTTGGGGCAATCCATAAGCACAAAACCACTCCCCTGCATCACTGAATATACTCTTTTCCTCCTTGGACAGACCATGACCTTTCAGATTGGAGCTCATGTCCTTCAAAAATCATAATCATAGAATCCTAGAATAGTTTTATTTGGAAGAGACCTCAAATCCCATCTAGTTCTAACCCCCTGCCATGGGCAGGGACACCCTTCACTAGACCATGTTGCCCAAAGCCTAACTTGGCCTTGAACACTGCCAGGGAGGGGGCAACCACAGCTTCTCTGGGCAACCTGTGCCAGGACCTCCCCACCCTCACAGAAAATAATTTCTTCTTCATATATGAAGAAGGAGCTACAAGTCTACTAAGTATCTGACTATCCAGAACAAATGAAAACTCACTGAATTTTATTGAATATTCTGGTAAGATACAGTAGTACTTTCTCTTTCTGCTCTGGATAAAATGAAATATCACCAGAAATCAGAAACAGATTTCAAAAATAACTAGCATTATTATACTTCTCTACAAATCCAAAAAATCAGTCCTATACATGCAACTCAGTATTTCTTATATCCAAGACAATCACATCTTTACATATAGCTACCTTAATGAAAGAAAATACTACTTTAAAATTTAAAGAAATCATCGGTTTCATTGTAAGTATAAAAAATAAATACTCAACTAAGGAATGGAAGAAAAAATAAAGCACATTTAAATAATTTCATTACATTCTAAGATGCCAAATCATCTGTGAGTGGTTTCTTTTTAGATGAAAAGAAATCAAAATATAGGACAGATGTTGGACAAACCACATTTGAGGTCTATCACACACTGGCATTTTTCAAATTATTTTGGCTCATCTATTAAATAAGGTGTATTTTGCTTGATTTTGAAAAGGGAAACATCAGGAAATATTTAAAGGCCAATTGCTGCCAATTAACTTTGATCAGCAAAAGTTGCATTTGAATCTTTTAGATTCTTTTGCCTGTCTGGAATAGCACACTATTCTAAAATCTAGCAAAACAACAACTTGATGATTAATGTGTGTTGGCAGCACCACCACAAGCTTGCTTAACAGTTGGATTTTAAATAAACAGCTGTCTTCATTATGATGGGAAAGAAATCTGACTGTTTTCATGTTTTCATGTTATTAAAATATGATCAGAAATTGCTTTTTTCCCTTTTAAGATGAAATGGCCAGGCATTATGGTGACAGTCTCTTTCAGCAGTTCAGATAGTTTTAGAATGATCTCACAAGTGTCGCCAAACCATAGCCTATGTAGGCTAAAAAAGCCCTTGGCATACCACCACCAGCTCCTCAGTGCATGCCGCAGGGGAGAAGCAGAGAAACCCTAGCACATAACAAATCATACCTGAAGCCAGGGACAGCTCAGGACCTCCAGGAATAGGCTCCTGAGATGGACAGCGTATACAATATTAATGATTTCCCTTGGGCTTAAGGTAATACTTGTCCACACTGTGATGTCAGTGAGAAATCTGTACCCAGCCATTAACTGTTTATAGAAGTTGAAGTTTAATATTTAATGGCTTGTGCAGACTATTGAATTCTAATGGTTATAGACACTTTTAGCGTATCTACTTCTAAAATTTATCTGCTGTGGTCATAAGTACTAAGACCCATTTCAACTATTTAACTTTTGAATGCCAGTGCATACATTTAGTTTAGATGTCTAGATATTATTGTATATCTTAATGATTAAATAATACAGATATTTTCCAAATGCTTCCATGAGAAAATTGTCAAACCAAAAATAACTGTCAAACCATGTAACAACACATAAAAAGAGACAAATATTAAGTCATCGCTATGTGTTTTAAAGGAATGAACACTTACTTCTAAATCATTAAAGAATAGGTGCGTGTCCGCCAAATTGAATATCATCTCTTCCATTCGGAGTCCAAGAGACACAGAGGTGGGTGGATCCTTAAAGAAGAAATTAAGTTAGTAATCCATCAATACCATGCCTACATACACACCAGAATACAAATTTGAGGAACAGCTTTGCAAGACAGATTGATGCATTAAATGCAACATCCACTGCTTCAGTTTAACTTCAGTAACTCTCTAATCCTGTACTGTAACACTTAGCACTCAAAAATATGACTTTTAATTCAACTGATACTATGATTCTATGGCAGACCCTCTTGGTCATTCTTGTGCATCCCTATCATATGTTCTTTGACTCACTTCCCCACCATGAAGAAAGGGCAAACCCATTTATCCTAAAACTTCTCCAAATTTTACAACCGTTTAAAAGTTTTATGATCAACCTGAGGCATGATAATTCTATTGTTACTCAAATTTTCACCAGTCACCAGAGAAAGGATTTATTCCTGGGAATACCTAGTGACTTTAAAGCAAATCACCATTATTGTTTTATTTGCACATAGCTATTATATTTAAAACCACTCCTTGATTCTCCACAAAACCATGCTTTAATTATGTTTTTAGTTTGGCCCACCCATGAAGAGTGAACAAATCTATTGTTTGTTATTAATACATAACACACTTTAACTTCTCTACAGAAATTACCATAACAACTTATTCTTTACTGAGCTAATAAACTCAAAAAGCATGTTCAGCATTGCGGTCACCAAATGCATTACAGATGTTTGTCTTGCTCTGATTTTGTGTGTGTGTGTTTTATGTATTTTCAATCTGAAAAACTGAAATCTTATTATATACATTTGATATAGAGTTTCTCATTTATAATGCAAAGTATATCCAAGCACACAGAAGCATGAGTTTGAAAGAATATGTTATATTACCTCATGACACCCTCTATTAACAATGTTAGTTTGTTAGGAATTATATTTTAAATAGAACTGCAGAAGTGACAACCCATATTTTACTTAAAATAAATTAATATTTTAAACTTGATGACAACTTGAAGACCAAGAGATGCAGCCCCTAGTTTCTTTTTCCAACTCTCAATCAAATTAATAGGTGTTTCAACATGATCTCTGAACTTTTAAACATTTTTCTATAACTACTGGTTAAAGGCAAAATGCACTAGTAGCAAGGAGTTGGAAAAGGATGGTGATTTGGAAGCCTGTTTGCCTTCTGGAAATGCCAAAACCAAAGCAAAACTACATATAATGGACAAAGGAATTTATTCTTGAACTCACATACATGAGAGTAAATAAGTTTTCTAGTATCAAAAAAAACAAAAAAACCCACCCTTATAAATGGGAAAGAAAAATTGCATCACGCTATTTTGTCGAGCTTTGCCCTTAATAAAAAGCCTTCTATTTAAACTGGCATTGCCAAAAGAAAAAAAAAAGACGTTATTTGCCGCCTTCCGGCAAGTGGAAAAACTTTCAAATATGAACAAAAGTATTCTGTCTCTATGTTTTAATACTATTCTATTTGTAGACCTATGCTTTCCTTTATTTTCCTTTTGCAGACTGGTCAGGTGGAAAGCGGGTCACATTTTCTCTCTACCTAGGCCTGAGGCTACTTTTCTCTCTGACATTACTGCTTAACTTTGTGCCCAGTGCTTTGCTACGTTTTCATTATCAACTGCTAACATAATGATTTAGATTTGATCCCATTCAGAGCTTCCACTCATAAACAAGAACACCATTTTGAAAAGCATAATAAATGAACAGAGAACGCATGATATTGCTTATGAACCCATGCAGTTAATTTTAAGTAAATGTCTGAGAACATATATTTTTTAACTTTCAGTGTCCACATATCTTAAACATTTTTATTAAAATTTTAACACATTTCTCAGTCTGGAAAAAATGGCTTATTGTAAAGCTTTCCGTGAAGCATTTCACTCTATGGCATTTTTAAATGGCAGACAAAACAGAATGGGGATTTCTCTAAAGTAATATTAAAAATAATGCCATTTATTAGGTTAATTTAGTTAGGGGAGAAACAAATAAGAAAATCATTGTCACCTACTGAAAATGTCAGATTAAATACCATAAACCTAAGAGAAGAAACAAAACAGGCTGCTTTTCAAAGAAACCTTAATTTCTTGATTAAACACAATCTTTTTCTATAGAAAGTTCCACTTAACGTAAAAGCCATGTTAAACTGCAGCTCTGGATACCCGCATATACAATAGAAGTAAAAGCTTTATCTGCATTAGGGTTTTTAATATCTTTGTACTCAAAGTTTTGCAACTGCACTAGTGAAATACAAGAGAGCCTTGGTTTAAAGCACGGAGTAGATTAAACTCTTGGGGCTTTATAAAAAAAAATTTTTTAAAAATCAATCTCACCAAACCTTCTTTTGCAGTTCTAAGCCACTAAGTGCTAACTAATTATTGTGAGGTGCCACACAATGAGGAGGAAAGTTAACAATCTCTTCTTGTTGTTTGGGATTTGCAGGTTCAGTCTGAGTGTCTTTTCAGGTATGGTCAAAATCAGGTATGAATCTCTGAGGGAGGTACAGTTTAGCTAAAGAAAAGAAATACCAGTGTCAAACTGCTTCAGGAGGTCTCTTGTTTTGAATATTGGTATTGGAGCCAAAACATTGTCTGTATGTCACTTCTAAATTCTACCCACTTGATTTCTTTGTTTTGTGGAGAAACAAGAAGCTGAAAAACAGGAAAGTTCACTTTGGGTACAAGGCTTATTTTCCACTTAAGCCTACAGGTCACAAATGAAGGGTTAAGTGAAACCAGGCTTTGTTTTTCTCAATCTCTAAAATATATTAGATCACATTAAAATAGCTCATAATCTAAAGGAAAATTCCTTTAAAGCCTCTGAATATAAATGTTTTCACGGTGAATGGAAATGTATGTAAAGGCCAGAGTACTACAGTGCCAATACTGAGAAGTATCTTCACCTGCTCCAAGACACTAAAGAAAAGCTCCAACTTTTTCCAAATTACCAAACTACATCAGGTGACATCTGTCTCAAAAACTAAGTTTTGAGGTGCTATTGTCAAATAAACTGAGAACTATGTATTTGATCAAAAGATCAAATTCAAAAGAAATTTTGTTTTGTTTCTTCTTCTTTTCCTTCTTTTCCAGAAGGACAATTAATATTCCCAGACTAGTTTCATATATTTCCATGAAATTCACAAAATTCAAATCACCCTCAAATAACAACATAGCATTTTATACCATGGCTGTACAAACTGAAAAGCAAAGGTATTATTTTCTTCCAATAAAGCTGAAGGACAAAAGCAGGGAGAAAGCAGGACACAACAGCAGCAAAAGGAGGGCAGGTGATAAAAGCCTGTGAGAAGAACATACAGAAAAGGGTGGCACAAGCAAGAAGTTTTGAGGAATGAGGTAGAGAATAAGGAAAAGAAAATCAATCCCTTCAGCAGCGGGACTGCTCATCATTCATAGTCATTCACCATGAAACTCAGTCAGGCATTATGAAAGAGCTAAATGCCAAGTTACCCAATGCCAAATCCCCTATTATTTAATTAGGATATCTTTGTTTGTTTGAAGATCTAGTTTTTGTATTTTAATGATTATGAGAGCAGCTTAGATTTAGTTTTTTAAAAGGGCATTTCTAGCCTCATCACAGTGCAGAAACATATGAGAATGTGATGTTAGATTGCTGAAAAAGCAGAATATGAATGAAAAGAGTAAGAATTCCCCTCAACATTTTTTTTTCCCAGACTGACTTATGACCTAGATTTCTGATTTTAAGGTCATAAATCACTAGAAAACACTCTTTAAAAAGCGTGCACCTCCCACTGCTGCAAACAAAGCCCAAAATTCATGTGGCAGGTATATGTTTTAGCATGTTTGCTTTGAACAGTTGATACTATCTTCCTATAATGTATATGGAAATTGCTAACTGTTGTTAGAAGCTGTCAATAAGCCAGGAAAATTTGTGATATGAATAAAACTATGAAAACAAAGCAAGAATGCCACACTTTCCTGAGCGCATCTAAGAGGCTAGGACATGCATGTTGCTGCCCCTCTACCCAAAAGACCTGACATTTATCCACAGCATAAGCACTTGTGCCATCCTTCATACCCCTTAACATCGACGGTTGGCTGCAGTTTTTCAGTGCAGAAGCATTCTGCCACACGCCGTGCAACCAGAGCCAGCCAGCCGGGTGAGAGTCACTTCTCAAGCAAACAGTGCCAACAGTGGGGGAGCTGCACTCGGGCGTCAGCCATGTGCACTCGGATCTCTGCAGCTGAATACTAACCACTTTCCTCAACCTCAAGCAGCTAGCAAGGAAGGTGTTTATGTTCAGGCCCCAATTAATGAAACCACTATAGGGAACTAGTAACAAATGGGAAAAATATGCTTTCATGAGTGCTTTTACAGCAATCACTTATTAGGCTTTTCCAGCACTGCTCTGCTGCCCAAAAGTACGTGGGGAGATTCCATTGGGGCCGACTGTTTTTCTGAGTACTGGGATTTGTTCTTATTCTGAACTGTACTGTCACAGATATGGTGCTTTTGGGTGCCATGCAAAAGCTGGCTGTGGCCTGAGAAAATGAAAAGTTTTTGGCAAATCTTTAATACACTAGAATTCTGTTGTCTATATCTATCTATACAGTAATTGTTGAAACATTTAAACTTCTAGTGTCATTTTACTAGTTAAATATAAACTAATAACACCTAGGAAACTAAGGCAGTTGAAATAACTTGCTTTTCTGACAAATAATGTAATTTAAAAAATTATATTCCTCAAACAGGTATGGTGCTATTTCAGCAAAAACTTCTGAAAATACACCTTACCTGAACAAGCAAAAAAAAAGATTATAAAGCAGTACTGTTCTAGATTTCTATAATGCAAAAAAACTATTGGGAGTAATTCAGAAACCTGACCCAAGCATGAACTGTAACTGCAGTAGCTTTGCCTTTTTGCATTTTTGCTGGGTGGAGTGTAAAACCTTTCAGTGATAAATATAAGCTTTGTAAGAAGACAGTGGTTACACGAAGTCAGATAAAATTATCTAGTTGTTCTTTATATGTAGATTTTGTTAAGGTTACACAAAAATAATCACATTTTGCTTATATGAGGTGAACGTGAATTGGCATAACAGGTTTTAGCACAAGCTGTGACATTAATTTTCATATATAATTCTGGAAAACAAAGTTTGATCTCACAAATGCATTCCATTCATATACTGTTCTTATTCACCTAAGACCACATTTCTCTTCTGAGATTACTGAGGAAACCCACAGTCAGTACACATATTCGTCAGTTCAGTTATGATGTAAACTATGCATAATATAAACATTTGACTCATAAGCAAACTTTCAAAACCGTCAGTCAGTATGATAATTAAAAGGTAAAAGATTTTAAGACTAGTCTGCCTGTGTCCAAAATATTCTTCCTCTTCCCCTCTCAACATAGAGAACAGTCCATTACCGATTGCCCAGGACTAAAATGTTATTTCAGCAAGCACTCCTAGAAGTTCTTCACTCTATGAGGGTAGGTAAACCTTTGCCGATTTTGATGACATCACCAAGCTTAAGATGCTCTGTACTTACTAACCAAACCTCAAGTGGTCAAAGTATTACTCCTAATGCTATTTAACTGAATTATTTACTGAATATGAGTAAGTGCAAATAAAGGACATGAGACAGCTTTACTCCTTGAAATTTTATGTCTTGATAAACCAGTATTTGTTGTTTGCCTCTAGAAAATCAACTGATGTTCTGGTCTTCCTTGTGTATCAAACATAAACCAGCAAATATTACAGAAAATTTCCATTCATTTCTTGACACTTACCCTTCCATATCTGTTAGCATAAGACCCTGTAAGCAAGGAATGGAAAATGATGATTGTCTCATCCAAATCCCAAATGAATACTCTCTGTAAAAAGAGAATCAAATCAATGTGTTCCTCTGTGAAGCTGATACTTGAAATGGAAAGTTAAAATTTGAATCAGTAAGCACACAAATGAGAAAATTGTATTGAAATGGTTATATATTAAAACCATAGTTTACTTGCCTTTTGTTTTCAGAACTAACAAGTCTTTTCCAGAATCGGGTAATACAATCCGTTAGCTTTTTACTACAATTGCTATTATATCAAATTATTCTATTAGAATAGAATTATAGTTATTGTCAAATACACACAGAAAATGAGATTGTACAATGTATTATTTTAAATCCAGATGTGAGTTAGAAACTGAAATAGATTAAGAGAAAGAAGCCTCTGCAAATTAAATCTTTGAGGTTTGAATTCTGTTTTTCTGCAAGTCTCACAAAACAGTGCATATAACTGCTTTTGAAAATTACCTCTAAAACCAAAATAAAGGAAAATCCTGTGAAGCACTTAAATCCTCTTAATCTGTGTTAATTTTTAATGGATTTTAGCCATCTGAACAATGGAATTTAGGAGCTTAGAGTCTGTGTGTGTAAGAATCTATGGCATCAGTAAATATTTCTTTTGCTTACAGTGAATGGAAAATACGTGTTTTAAATTTGTCCTCTGACCACATACAAAATGATATTTTAATGAAAAATAAAGTGTTCAAATGCAAGTATTTTAAATCATGGTGAGATTGTATTTCCCATGATGACAAACGGGCTAAGCTTTTGGAAAGGAAAAGTAATGCAGTGCGGACACTTCTAGCAGTGGCGTGTCATTGGAGCTGTGTTCTCAACATAAAGTATGGGTCACTGGGAAGAACGGGAACATGAGAGAACAAAACCCACTATTGTGCTAGAAGTGTCTCCTGTCCAAACGTAAACCTCTCTTTGACTTGGAAAAAGCTTGCACTATATTTTTTTTCTTTTTGAAGCAACAGGAGAAAGAAACTCCAAGAATTTTTGAGAAAAATATTTTTCATGAAGAAGATTTTTTTAGAGGAAAAATTCTGTCTTCTACAAAAAAAAATAGTGTTGGGAAAAAGATGGATAATACTTTGTGCAAAATAATTACAAAACCAGAATATGTAACAAGTCAAAGACATCTAATATAATTACCTCGAGATCAGAGTCGGGTGGTGGAGAAGGATTATTGTTTCTTCTGCCACGGCCACGTGATTTCCCATCTGAACTACGACGTAGTCTATCTGAATCTGAATCTTTAATGGGTGTTGATGGACTGTGGATTGTACTGTATTCTGCTGTAGCAAAGAAATGACATTTTTTATCTTTCAGTTTAAATTTCAAAATGTACAACTCACTTGATTTTTATACGTGACATTAAAGCCAGGACATTTGCTAAAGAGTAACTAAAATAATTAAATCTACAGTGATGAGTGGCAATACTGTTACATAAATTAATTCAATCAAGTTATATGTAAAATGGAGATATAAATTATTTCAGTAAATAAAAAGTAAAAAAAGAATCTTCATTCCTTCAATCATAGAGAAGATATCACTTCACAGGTAAGATTAAACTTTAAATTAATAATTCTAAGGGATCAAGTTTTTTAAAGAACACTGCTTTAATTCTAAGTTTTCAAACATGCTTTAGGATAACCATTATGGTTTGTAAGAAAAAAAAATATCCATGTATGAAAAAAAAAAAACCTCATATAGATCTGAAAACTTTTCAAAATTGCCTGGTTGCAGACACTTCACTTATAGGCTGCTACTTTTCACGCAGATTAACATAATTCTTTGTAAACACGGCACAGAGTCCTTATTTTCCCAGGGTAAGTTAAATTAATAAGTTTTAAATATGCATCAACTATGAAGATTAAATTTGTAGCACTCTTCACAGGCCTACTGAACACTGAACTGTTCCAATGAGTATCTTCAAGGAAACAAATATTTATAAGGAGTATTGTACATCAATTATTATGCTTCAGCAAAATTTATGTACAAAAATATTTACTGTTGTTGAACAAGTAAAAAAAAAAAAAGATGATTTAAACATGTAACAGCAACAAAGTTTTAGTAAAAACACACTAGTTGGAAAATGTTTTGCTATTCTTAACATCCATAGACTCTGTAACAGTGAAGTGCTGGTACATTAACAAAGAATACACCCAGCATAAACTATCATTCCTAACTCATTTAACTAGAAGTACCATACTCTGTAGGAATGCAATAGCACATTTTAAAATCTGTTTTCATGATCTCCTTTCACAGTCTTCAGTTCACAAAGAAAAGACTTTATATTATTCCTAAACCCCCGCCCCTACTTTTGTGAAGGCAACTGAAATTTTCAGCATCTGGTATATTGATCAGTTTCACTTCTCAGTTAACATTAAGTAATCTTTAGAATTCAGTGGAGGCAGATATTTCTATCGATATTCATTTTCTTTTTAATCAGCTTACAACATGGCATTTTAGTTTGAACAGACAGGTATACTTCTCACATAAGTGACTCTCTTAAAAAAACATCCTGTTGAGGTCAAAAGTTCAATTAAGGAGGAGACTCTGGACATCTGTGTAACACCACATACAATGACAAAATAATAACAGTTACTTATTCTGAATGAAAGGAAGAGGTCTTCCAATTCTATACTCAGCCTTCAAATCTACACTTAATGAAAATCAGTACAGAGGCTGAAAAGTTGAAGATCTACATTCCAATATTATATATTTTTCCTATGACAATGTCCACTTCATCTACAATATTTAAACTATTTAAACTTTGAATATTGTTCTTTCACCTATTGTACTCGAACATAAACAAGAAATCATAACCACTACAAATTTTCCTAAACTTTTAAACTTAAATGAGTTTATCTGATATACAAAGCCTTGAAATAAATCATAAGTGGGTAAAATAAACAGACTTGAATTCTTCAGTATATGTATTGCCTAATGATGTTCTAAATATGTGCTCTAAAATTCAGGTGTAATAACAATTGTATTTCATACTGACTAATTTAAATTAGGGTTGCTCTTGGTCTCTGACAATACTTTTAGGAATTTGGCTTTATATTTCAGTTTTTCAAATTCTCAGAGATGTAATACACAGAAGTAGCAAGCTTTAGGTAGAAATAGTAATACTAACTAAAATAGGGAACAGATAGCATGGATAAAGTATGAACAAAACTTCATGACAAATAAAGTAAAGCTAAAAGACTGAGCATGAAGAGCAGAGGAGGGTGAAGGAAGGGAAGAAAGTCTGGCTTTAAGAGCCATCCAGATTTCCATTTTTGCAAACAGCTTCATTTATGTATAGAGCATTCAAAATTTCAAATTCAGGGCTGCAAGTTTGGGTGGAGGCTCATTTCCATTTCCCCTTCACATGTACAAATCATCTGTTCAGACAGGCCAGACCCTCACCTGTCAGAAAGGCTACCTCAGGACCCCAAGGTTGCCTGGGCACACCTTAGCCCATCCCTGGTACCACTGTAGCTGTCTCATTCCCAAGAAAGATTTGTTTGTCTTGCTCTTATAGATCTCTCCTGGAAATCCATTCTGCTGCTGTAACAGCCATGCTGTTAGAACATAAAACTTCAGCATTCATTACAGCAATATATGTTCAACCTTTGAAAGAGGGGCAAAAAAATGTGTAAACATTCACTGTATTTGCATGCATTTGCAGACTGTTCCTAGATCCCTTTGACTGTTAGGTTAGCCCTTCCCTGAAGATCCTCTTTTCTAGGTTGTGATCATCACTCTCTAGTCTTAGTGTGTTTTGGATTAGTGTGTCTCGGGAGACACACTAATCCAAAACAAAGTAGAGCAAAGCTTTACTTCTGATGTCCTGCAGGCTATCGTCTCTGGACACCACTCGGCAGGAGATCATTTGCATTTTCTGCAATATTTTCAATAAATGTTAGTTTCAGGATCTCTAAATCATCTTCTAAGAAGGAAGCGACACCTATCTGGCTGATTCTCAAAAACTCTACCAAATATTGCACATGAACTGAACAGACAACATTCCTAATACCTGGAGCTTCTGAGACTACTCAGGAGACCAGTGTGTTATGAACTGCATGACAGATGGCAGTAACCAGTGGGGAGGAACATGACATTGTATGCAAGAAATTAATTCCATGTATGTAAAGGGAAACCATAGCATGTATTCTTTGGATTAAGGCAGTGCGATGGGGCTGCCTCTGTGTGCATGGCTGGGTTACCAGCTCCCTGTCCAATGATTGCTCTCAGGTCCTCATAAGGAAACTCGATTTAAGAATCCAGTGCCCATCTGAGCTCTGAGTCTCGACAAGCCCAAGCTCTGACAAACTCTGCAGCAAGAAAAACAACAGTGGCTGAGGGTACTCAGTGTGACACTAATATTTGCAGTACTGAGCGTGGTCCGCAGGGAAAGGTAGAGCCTGGAAGGAGCTGTCAACATTCCCCATCCCACATTTGTGCAGTTCATCATTCCTGCCTAAATGTATACCTCACACCTGCTCCTATTCAGATCACATCTCCATTTTTTGAGTTCTCACCCTGTCTCCAAAGAACTCACAGCCCTTCTCATCATAGTGTCATCTACATATTTAATAGGCAAACACATTCTGTTCCGTCATCTAAATGATTAACGAAAATGTGGTCTGGTGCTAGGCTCAAGGAAGACACCGAGGAATGCTGCTGTAGCCATCCTTCTATTCTAACAGAGAGCTCTCAATGACTTTTCTCTGGACGTGGTTTCCTAAACAGCTTTATATCATTCTGCTATAATTTCTGCTGGACTGCTTTGGTCTAGTTTGCTTATAAGATTTTGAAGTGAAAAGATTTACTTGTCGGAGCAGCAAAAGCTCTGCTAAAGTCAAACTATATAGACACAAAATACATTATTGTTACACTCATTTTTTCACATTTATTCTACATTCATAGGTGGGAGTTAATTATTTCAACCTCAGCTGACTTCACAGTACTGGACTTATTGTAATATTATCCAAGGGAAATTATTATGTTTCTAAGGCACTGAATTTAATTTTATCCCGTTGTTGAGCATCACAAACACAGGAACCATGAACAAAAAAAGGGGAGAGCTCTTCACTGCCTGCCTCAATACTAAAGCAAGATCACCAAAGAAACCTGGCTGCAGCTAGGCTGAACACAAGAACACAAGAAGTTCAGAAAAAAGCTAGATTTGCGGCAATTTTTCTGAAAGATGCCAGACTCCCAAAAGATTACAAGCGTTCAAGAGGAACCTGAAGACATCATTGGAAGAGTAGGACTGAGGGATGCTACAGCTATGCCACATTGGAAGTTGAGTCTGTGGGATGAAACAAGTGGTGGCGACGACAACAGGCTTCACGCTGCTTGTTTCTGGGAAGTCAATTCAGTGCAGGTCCTGCCTGATCTAGTCTCCTAAGCATCCTCAGTAGGAGCTAGAGAAATTAGCAACTGTCCTGGAAGACACCTTTCAGGTTAGTTTAGTCTGGAAGGATATCAGATGGGTGCTCTTTGACTCCTTTGCTGAGCCAAAGCTTTGCACAATCCTGCTTCAAATTAAAATCTTAATCTAGGCACATCCTAAACAAACAAGAACAGCAACTTTGGAAGCCCACCCCCCCCCCACCCCGAGACAAAAATATCTGGAAACTCTAAGAGTGCTTAGGGCAAGTCTTATAAAAGTTTAGCCTGTCCTCATTGCTGCCAGGGTGTCTGCTGATGGCCACTGCAGCAGGCAGGGTATGAGATCGATTGATCTGTCAGTCTGGATGACTACAGTAATTTCAGACAATAATTCTTCTGCATCCATTAACAGACACGTGATTTTAGATCTCTCTGCTATGACATTTCTCTGAACTCTATCTCAGGCACACACTAAACGTTACAGCTTGTTTCCCCTTTACACACTCAGAGTTCCCTCTTGAACAAGTGTAACAGACCCAAGCTTGACTTCTCTAGTCAGTCAGAAAAACATTTTAAACACAGATCCTATAAATACCTCCTGCTCCGGGTGGGACTCATTCCCCTGCTCTGCTGGTAGTAACCCCTGTAGTGTTACTACAAAGCCAAAGCCAAACCAGAAAAACCCTACAAGTAACTGTGAAGAATAAAATATTTTTACATTCTGTTACCTAAAACACATGAACCATACTGTAGCATTTCCCTGTGTTTCCAGGCACTGTATTGTTGCATCTTGACATCATACTTCACAAGCATATACTTCCCTGTTATACGTCATTGTGGGCAGTTTTGATGGTTCTGTCACAGAGGAAAATTTTCCATCATACCATAAATAAGAATACTTTCATTACTCGTGAGTAGACAATATAGCAACAGAGATACAATTTACAACACCATATTCTGTAATTCCTTTCTGTTTATTATGAAAATTTCATGAAGGGCAGGTCCTGCTTCACTAACCTGGTCTCCTTTTATGACAAGGCAACCCGTTTAGTGGATGAGGGGAAGGCTGTGGATGTTGTCTACTTGGACTTCAGCAAGGCCTTTGACACCGTCTCCCACAGCATTCTCCTGCAGAAGCTGGCTGCTCATGGCTTGGACAAGTGCACTCTGCGCTGGGTTACAAACTGGCTGGATGGCCGAGCCCAGAGAGTGGTGGTGAATGGAGCCAAATCCAGCTGGTGACCGGTCACCAGTGGTGTTCCCCAGGGCTCGGTGTTGGGACCAGTTCTGTTCAACATCTTCATAGATGATCTGGACGAGGGGATTGAATGCACCCTCAGTAAGTTTGCAGATGACACCAAATTGGGTGGGAGTGTCGATCTGCTGGAGGGTAGGAAGGCCCTGCAGAGGGATCTGGACAGGCTGGATTGTTGGGCTGGGGCCAACAATATGACGTTCAACAAGGCCAAATGCCGGGTCCTGCACTTTGGTCGCAACAACCCCAGGCAACGTTACAGGCTTGGGCAGGAGTGGCTGGAGAGCAGCCTGGCGGAAAGGGACCTGGGGGTGTTGGTTGACAGCCGCCTAAACATGAGCCAGCAGTGTGCCCAGGTGGCCAAGAGGGCCAATGGCATCCTGGCTTGGATCAGGAACGGTGTGGCCAGCAGGACCAGGGAGGTGATAATCCCCCTGTATTCTGCACTGGTGAGGCCTCACCTCGAGTACTGTGTTCAGTTTTGGGCCCCTCACTTCAAGAAGGATGTTGAGGTTCTGGAGCGTGTCCAGAGAAGGGCAATGAGGATGGTGAAGGGTCTGGAGAACAGGCCCTACGAGGAGCGGCTGAGGGAGCTGGGGTTGTTTAGTTTGGAAAAGAGGAGACTGAGGGGAGACCTTATTGCTCTCTACAACTACCTGAAAGGAGGTTGCAGTGAGGTGGGGGTTGGTCTCTTCTCCCCAGTAACAGGCAACAGAACTCGAGGTAATGGCCTCAAGTTGCACCAGGGAAAATTTAGGTTAGATATCAGGAAGAACTTCTTTACTGAGAGAGTCATCAAGCACCGGAACAGTCTACCCAGGGAGGTTGTTGAGTCCCCATCTCTTGAGGTGTTTAAAAGACGGGTAGATGCAGTGCTTGAGGACATGGTCTAAGGGTAGACTTGGTGGGGGTAGGTTAATGGTTGGACCGGATGATCTCAGGGGTCATTTCCAGCCTTAAAATTAAAAAAAAAAAAAAAATCCCCTCTAAGTAACTGGTGTATATTCTTAATATTGATTCAATGACTTTACAGTACCAAATGAAAAGTCAGGAGAAAACTTAGCTGTCCCAGAAATTCCAAATCAAGTCTATCTCTGGATTGACCAGTAAGTAAATACAACTGGATACTGTGTGGGTAGAGCTCTCACTGTTGACAAAGGTATTGCAAATGTCATCAGACTTTTTCCCTACTACACTGAAAGGGTATGCAAAAAAAGAGTAAACGCACATTATCAGAGTAATCATATCTCATGTCACAATGTAAATTACATGGACAAGATGGGCCTAGGATAGCTAGCTTAGTCAAATGGCTCTGCAAGTAGGTATGTTCAAATATTTTCTGTTTAGATTGTGCACAGATTAATGGTCTCCCCTCAAATCTTTAATTTTGAATAAAGACTATCTGAGCATTGCTGTTTCAACTCCTGTATACCAAAACAAAAACATACCATAGAGGTAGTTTGAATATGTCAGACGCATCCTATGATTTTCTTATTTTTGCATAAATACACACAAAATTCCACGAGCACTATACAAATTTCTTCCTTTACTGCTTACATGAAATTGAACCAGGACTAAACAATGCAGCAGAATTACATAGGCATTAGAGGATTTATTTTTCTTTACTTCTCTATGAAACATATGGCTACTACATTAGTAGTAAGTTAGTAAAACTACAAAGTACGTATTGCAAGAAATATAATAATGTCCACTAACAGGATCACAGAACACCTTTAGTACCATTGTGACAAAATGTCAAAAGCTTCATCTGAAAATTAATCTAATGTTTGGCTACTGAGGGCTATGAGTATACTATTATAAATGAGACAGAAACCCCTCAGTAGTCTGTTAAAAATTTTGGCAAACATTACTCCTTACTTCAAGACTTGGGTAATTTTTTGATTTAGGATGGCATATTCAAAACAATGATAAAATATCACATTAATGGAAAATCTTAAATGTAACAGCATACATTAACTATGTATGTCAACAACTATATTAACAGACGCTTCATCAGAGATGAAGCAATCCCAGGGACAGGTAGTACCTCCCTCCATTGCAGGCATTTCTTCCTTAATTGTTATTTACACTTTCAAACAATTTAAAAGTAATTACTTTTAATCCTACTGAAATCAATGATTTATTCATTTTAAAGAGTGCATCAAGTCCCTAGCTTCAACATATCTTGTGACAGTGAGTCAGGCTATGTGTTGTTGGATGCAACAACAAAAAGTTGTAAGTTCAATTTTGTTAAGCTAAAATCAGAACAGCCATTATCAGAAAACCAAAAGCAGTCCCTTTGCCATTCATTGTGGCATCCCATCTCATTTGTCTTTTTACAGCTTTTTCATTGAGTTTCCTTCCTACATAAATACATACTCTAGATTTATTCTTCCTTTACATTTATGAAAAAGAGCAAACATGAGAACACCAGTAATGTACTGCAAATACCACAGTATTTCTTTCCATACAGGTATTAGTGAAAAGTTGCCTATAAAGTCTATTTGCTCTGTTTCAGTTTCCTGTCTCTAATTTATTATTTGAAACCTGATAAGGAGAAACTGTAAAAGTAGCTTTCCCTTTTGCAATACTAAATATGATATGGTGTTCAAGGAAAAGGTTTTGTCTTTAGGAGCAAAATGGTGACCCATAGCTGAGAACAATTTTTGTTGGCTAGCATAGGCCTTGTGGGGTTTGTAATCTGCATTGTGAAGTATGTGAGTAATATTAAAAAAAAAAAAAACCCAACCTTCCAGTAATATTTTAAACATACTAAGTGCAGAAACCAAGAAAACTGAAAGAGATCAAATCCCAAGAACAATGCAAGTTTCTCTTGTGAGAAATGCTGTTTAATACATTATAGATACAGCATTATAGGAAACAGAAGAATAAATTTGGCTTTTCCAAATGTATTTCCAAACAAAAAAATTCACAGGTGAAGAATTCTTTGTTACCAGCTGTGGTGACAGAAATGAACTATTCCAAGGGAAAATTATTAAAGCTTTAGAAAAAGTAGTAATTTTCTATATCACATATTTTCTACAATCATGTATCTTACAAATACATGTTATGAATGCTCCTCTAATTATTTTACAACATCAAGGCAGGCATAATGGATTGAGACAAAACTCCATCCAACCAGGATAAGTTTCAACACTGGCCAAAAGCAGCTGACTATGAGAGAGAGTATAAAAAGGACAGACATACCCACAGTACTAATTCCTCCACTGTCTCCAGTGATTTTTTGTGTCAAGAACTTCTTGAATTGATGTTGGTGTCTATGTAAATCCAATCTTTGAGATAGCCTAAGCAATGCTTGAAACTGGAATAAATTTTTTGCATCCACAACATCCCGCAGGACGGAGCTGCGCAGCTTACCTACACGCAACATGAAATACTTCCTTTTGTTCACTCTGAACCTACTTCAGTGAATTTGGAAGAGAAAGTGAATTTTTGCTCACTAGTCTAGTTGCAGTAGTGTGCATGGCTGGGTTAGTAGTTCATTTTAATTATTATTACCTCTCTTACATACAATGGCTCGCAAAAAATCAGTAAGTCACTCTTTAAACCTAGGTTAATCTACTTGTGTAGGGCCTGAAAGCTCATCCCAGAAGACCCCTAATATTCTATTGTTATTCCAATGAAAAACATTTTCTTCTGTAAAGCGAAAGTTCTACAAGTGGAAAAAGACTTTGAGTATTTTTAATTTTGACCTGAAACAAAATTTCCAATGAAATCTGATGCAAAGCACACATTAAAAATTTGAAATGTCATACTGAGATTGTTTTGTTTAACAATTTTCTGATTATGTCACTAGAAAAATACAGAGAAGTAACATAGGAAGGAAGTAACAAGGAAGTAATATCAGTTTGGTATGTTTGATTTATAGAGACAGAAACTATCAACTGTGCAATCAACTTTTGTCATGATTGACGTAGAAGAAACTTTTCAGATCCACAAAGGAAAGAAGAAACACTGAACACAGAAAATCACACGTTCTTCTGCAAGAATCCCTGGACATCCTGGGTTGCATGGCAAAACCTTACCTATTTAACTAGGAACTGTAGGAAACCATAAAAGGATTATTTTCTATTTGGACAAGGAATTAAACATATTTTAAATGAAATTAAGCTTTCTGAGTCTGCAAAATGCTACTAAAAATGTCACAAGTACACATAATTACTTTCTCTCTTTTCACATGTTTCTTACCAGACTCTTCTGTTTCACTTACTAGTCCAAATTCATAGGAACCACCTATGTCTGTCAAATTACTCCAGGGCCTCTGTAAAGTCTGAAGGCTGTTCTGTGCTTTCCTAGCATGATTCAGAACTGCACAGACTTCGTGGCTTTTTTAAATATAGAAGATGTCTAGGCATATCAGCATCCATTAAGAATAGCTGCACTTCAGCAGCTGGAGCACATCCTACTAAAGGGATACAGTAGCCAGCACTGCTCCCCACCATCCCTCATATGCAGCATTCCAGTTGTGATAGAGAATCAGCAGCCTAACTTGACCAGATGGAGCAAAACACCCTCGAGAAATTTGACTAATTGCAAGTAAAATGTGGTTAGTTTGCTCCTTTTGTCTGTGTTTTTCAAACTTCCCCCTAATATGCCCTTCACTTGTCCCCACTCCACCAGAACTCCGTTGCTCCATGCTGATCCCTCTTTCTTTTGACCTTACCCTTGCTTTCTCTTTCAAGCATACTCTGTATGAGCTCCGCAATAAGCATCAGCATGAAAAAAGTAAAAAAAAATTGTGCTGTCCAAGGGAAAATGACAGACACAGCACTGGATCCACTGACAGGTCCTTGTTTCTCTTCTACCAGGGCTGAAGGTTTGTGATGCAGCAAAAGATTCTCACCTAATTTTAACACTGGTCCATCAGCCACTTAAACTGCTCTCATACCAATGGAGAGGCTTTGGCACCTCAGGATTAAGAGTCCAGTTAAACTGAACTCATCTCTCTCTACTCAATACAGAATGAGCTTAAACAGGCTTGATCCTAATTTAAATGCATAAAGACAAATGTGTAAAGACTTGGAGAAATCTGAGTCTATCCCTTCACTTTCTGCCAGCTGCGACTGTGTTGGTGAAGAACAGAAAGATGGTTTCCATTAGCTCCTTCTGATAGAGAGTGGCCCACAGCAGGTACTTTCCTAATATGTTCCTGTCTGTGGAATAGGCAGTCATCCCAAGATAATCCCATATCTACATTAAGACATTATTTGCAAACTATTTGAAGGACTTTTTTCAGAATTGTTAAATCAGTAACAGAAATATCTCAGGGAAAGAGATGTCAGTCCCAGGGATGCCAGAGGAGGTGTGCTCATGCCCAAGGAATGGCTATGTCTAAGCAAGCAGTGGTAGGGCATCCATGGATGGATGTACAGCTTTCAATACAGGAAAGCATGAACAACGAGAGGGCTTAGTTGCAGGATCCACACATGAGAAAGCCCACCAACTTACTTCAGATTTTTAGACAAAACTATCTTACAAGAGTGTGGAAAATTTGAGGGAGAAAAGTAAAACTTCTTAAAAAGGAACTGATATAAAAGTCCTGTTCAGGCTTCCAGAGCACAGAAAGCTATTTAAGTAGGAAAGTAAGCTTTTAGCCACAAAATTTGAGCTTGGGAAAATATACATCTCCTCTCTCCATGTATGTTTTTATTGTTGCTTTTGGGAAGTATAAACTACTTTAAACAAATTCATGCAAAGATTTTGCAAAAGATCAAGACCCAGATGATACAACAAATCAATTTTAGTAGCTTGATAAAAGCTCAAACTTGATCACATTAGTGGTGTAAGAGGAACTGTTTCCAACTTTAAAATAAAATTTAAAAATCCCACAGGGAAACAAAACAAACAAACAAAAAAAAGAAAAACAGAGTTATTATGTAGAGTCCAATACGCAGCCACATATTCTAAAAAGTGCAGACTGCAACATACAGTCATATATTTAGAGATATTTATTGATCAAATACATTGATCACACATGTGTGATCTTATGTATATAAACACACACCAGCTGTATTTTCTTCCCTACTTTCAGCAAATGTATCAAAAGACACAACATAGCATACACTTTCTTTAGGTACATGCTCATGCAGAAAACAGATTACCACCAAATTACAGTAAAGCTCACACTGAACATGCAAGCAGTATAAAGTATTTTACAAAACAAAAAAACCCCACTACCTTCCCGAACAAAACTCCAGAACAAAACCTACTGATAAAATTGTCAAAACATAACTTATTTTTTACCACATTACTGAGAAACGCATGTGCAAGCCTGGACTTTCCCTCTGACAGATTTCAAATTTCTACTAACTACTGACACTTGAACTGCTAAAAAATATTTGGGGTTTTTTGTTTGTGGTTTTTTTTTTTTTGTAATAAATAATGGGAAAAGTATTTTACATCCCTTGTTTCAAAAGCCAGATGAGCAGTTTGGCATAAATGTTCAAAAATATCTTAACTGGCAAAGGACTGCTAAATTCCAACGAGAAAGGTAAAATGACTGAGAAAAAGGACAAGCCACTGAAAATCTCTTCTTAAAATGGAAACACTTGTGCAATTTCATCTCCCCATTACAAGCATTATTATGTCCTCTGAAAGTGAAAAACACAAAAGCTGTCTTTCAAGTGGACAGTTGGGCTATGGTCTAAAGGCCTCTCAATTTCAGTCTTAGGAAAAATCAAAGGATTTTATCTTAATGAAGACAGATCTTAAAAGCATCAGGTTCTCGTTTAGTGTAAAGACCTTTCTATACTCTGCAATTTCTCACACAAGAATTTTACAAATAAATATAAACAACTTGTATTTCATTCAAGCTTTAAACTTTTACCAACCCCAGTTCTTCTTTGGACTATTTTCTGTTAGAATCTGTGCAAGACGTGCCACAGGCTCAGGATTAAGAAATAAGAATAAAAAAAAATTGACTACACACAAAACAAAACATCCAATTCAACCTCCTTTCAACTTACAAAAACGTGCCTCATAGGGACCATAAAATCCATGTAATTACCTGCTGCAGGATCTGTAACCGCTTGACTGGTGATGCCAGATGGTGGTTCTTGAAGCTGGTATGTTGCATTTGTGGAGGGTGTCGTTGGGCTGGTGTTGCTGTTTGTCATGTAATGTGAAGGATATGGTGAGCTATTATAATACTGTGCATATTGGCCCTGTCCGAAACTGGGATAAGAGGGATATTCCTGCAAGACAAAAAAGCAACTGAATAGTCCATCAATGTCTAGCTACTTTTTAGTATAAATTCCAAAATATAACTACAAACACATGTCAGATTTTCAGCACGTATGCTTCCTGGACTGGATGCAGCAGGACCTAAAACTGTGGGGCAGTAAAACAAAATCTAAATTACATATAATTTAGTATGTCTTCTCATACAAATAGTTTATTAGGCACACTGCTGAAGATGTGTGAACAAAACAATCAAACCCAGACAATTAGTTCTATTACTGCAAGATGATTAATTGAAGGAAAACATTTCTAAACATTACTTTAACTTGAAATTATGCTAATTGCATTCAAAAAGCTATTTAAGGGTTACATTTTTTCAGTGTATGAAAATTCTAAGTTTGCCAAAGTTTCCTTGACTCGTATTTACAAATTTACCTGCTGTGAACTATTAAATCCAGTAGAATTCGTGAGTGAATTATTTCCTGCATATATTCCTGATGATGTTGTAAAACTGCTGCCTGAAATGAAATGAAAAATTACATGAATTACAAAAACATGGTATCAGAAAATAACTTCCATCATGTGATTATATCATAAGAATATGGCTTATTTGTAATATTTCCCATATGTTGACTGATTTGGTTGTCATCAGCTTTAAAACATCTTAATATATGGAAAGTGATAATTCATCATTCCTACACCCTGTGTTTCATTATTGCAATAAAGAGAAAAACTTGAGATTTGGATAGATATTTGGAACCACATCAGGTCTGATTGAGTATTAGGCTACCCCACCCCTCTGAATAGTCCTTAGCATTGTGGAAATAATGAGGGTTTCTTCACTTTCAGTTTTTGTTATACAGTAACTTCAAGTCTTATCCTGGGAGACGTCATCACTGAAACACACTGGCTCTATTTCTCCTACTGCCTTTGAGAACCAGGCCCTCTTCCTANTCCCCCCAAACCTCAGCACCCAAAGGAGAAGCAAAAGACATAACTCCCTGCTGTGCACAGTTCAGCCCAACTGTGAAGCCATTAGGATTCCCTAATCGATCACAGACAGCCTTGGGCCGCAAACCTTTTTTTCTTTTCTTTGATAGAGCCTATCAGGCATCACACTAGGGGAAAAAGTACCTCTCTCAGAAGGGAGGCCCAAGATTGAACTCAGAGCAGACTGAATTACTGCCTTCTCTTCCCTCCTCCCCTCTTCACCAGCCACCAAAAATAGACAGATGGGGCTCTTGTTTAATACCTAACCTGAGAAGCTGTTCCACTAAAAGGGCAGCAACCCCCTTTCAGCTGTTTTGCCCTTGCTGGTTATAGCCCAGGAGTGACACAGCCACCAGCTGAGACATATGGATGCACAGGATGAGGCTACATAAGCCACCAGAAAGTCTGTAATGAGGCAACCTATTGAACATGACCAGCAGGAGAGCACCAGCCAGCGAGGAGCTTGGATTAAAGTGGATTTACAGCCTTCCTTGCCACCAAAACCCACCTTAATGCAAAGATATACCGAGACTTTGGGAGCAAAAGCTTGCAGGTGAGCAAAGGAGGCAAGGAGGGATGGAAATCAACAGGGAGCCAGGCATACGGATGCACCGATCCTCTGATGTACCCAATGCAACTCAATTAACAACATCCTACACAGCCGTTACTCACTGGGAAAAGTGACATTTCTTGCAACTCCAAACAATGAGGAATGCAGGCAGGGCTGCATGCTTAGCACAACTCCTAAAGGGCACTTCATCTGTGAGTTCTTTACTTTTTTAAAACAGAAAAAAAATGCCAAACCAATAGGTATTCTAGCTATAAGTCAGAAGGGAAGCTATTACAATGCTTTGATTGCAAACAATTACTGAAACCATGCAAATGTTACTAACAACGTGCACAAGTTAAGCCTCAAAGTAGATGTGAAGCATGTCTAACAGCAGCGGGAGTAAAAGATGAAGGTTAAACCTAAAGCGTGATAATGACTGTAAACATTTCTCTTGTATTTGCTATTAGTGCAAAAGCTCTGTGGTTGTTGATAGATGCTACTAATCCTGTGAACTAAAATCAGATTACTTCAGCAGAAGAGTTGACATCCAAGTTTCGCAGATAGTACAGATAAACAGTACTAATGAGAAAAACATGTTGTTTTAAATTTAATTTAAAATTGGAAAACAGATGTTATTTTTTATTATAACAAACCCCAGAGCCAAAACACAGCTGAAAAATATTTTAAATTGCAAAACTTTGAAATGCTATTTTATTTCTAAGAGTGCTTTGGCTGGAAGAATGTAAGTCACTGTGTCTACTTCTGTAGTTATTTCTGAGTGATGTAGTAATACAGTCAAGCACAAGCTTTATAGGTGTGCGGTTTGAGCCATTCTGAAAAGATATAAAAGGACTTTCATAAATGAAGAAAAAAAAAAACCACAAAATTTTTTTGAGGAATACATTATCTCTCCACAGAAAGTTTTGCAAATAATTTGCAAGAGCAAATGAGAAAAGTAATTACATGCCAGCCAGCATCTCTCCCTCTCAGACAAAGACACACACACATACTAACACGCAGATCTCTCTCTTTCATCTCATGGTCAGTATGGAGGAGGGGTAGGGGTCTCCTAGACCGTAACAAACATGAAGCAGGTTTCTCAGAAATGGCCCTGTGGGCCACCCAGAACTACTGGCCTAAAGTTTTTTTTTAAAATACTCCAGTTTTGCCGTTTGCTTCTTAAATAATTGACCACAGCATGGCATAGAGCTGCTGTTCCTGCCTTAGCCAAACACAAAAATAAGAATCTCTGCAAAACACTCGAGATTTACTGCCACAAGTTGGCCAGCTATGTAGCTTTAAAATGTGATAAAAGCTGTAAATTGCAGGTCAAAGGTCTATTTTGCAAAGAGCACGGACCCACATTAAAGCTGGGAATCCCAGCCAGTGTCGGAAGACGCCCGGACCCTGCTGGGACCGGGGCGCGGGCTCCAGGCGTGGGGCTTGGCCCCGTGCTGCCGCGAGGCGCAGGATGTGGTCCTCCCCTGTGTATTGGCCACAGAAGCCCATTTGCTTTCCTAGCTCAGTCTCCTTGCCATGGGCTACGTCTATCATCAGGGTACAATGTATGTGGCAGAAGTTTAGCGCAGCTCTCCTGGGAAAGCCCAAAGACAGCCAGATGGGCTATTTAAACTCAAGGTTTCTTCCGTTTGCTTGCAGTGTTTAAAACTCCTTGGCAAACTCCCCCTTGTTGTCCTAGTAACTGCTTAGCTATCCAGCACAATATTTTTATACTGTATAATAATAACCGAATACCTTAACATTCACTTTTTTATGGATGAATTCCCAAACCAATTGGGTAGTATATTCTCAAACATCACAGTCTTGGTAACTAAAACAGTGCTGGTGCTCATCGCAGGCCTAGTACCCTTCCAGTGGTAGGATACTTGGGTGCAGGGTAAAAGCCACACTTTCATCTCAACCAAAGGGATACTCAAGAGACAGTTGCAAATAGAGCTCATTCCCCCAATCCTTCTCCATTTCTCCTCACTGAGCAGTCCTTCTAACAGCACCAATACAGGAATAACAGCCCATTCCCACAGCCATAAGCCATGTAAGTGGTCATTAAACAGCTACGAAGCAGCTTACATGAAAACCAGTGTAAGGGACTTACTGAAGTGAGGGGTTGGGGAGCAGTGGGGAGACAGTGCAGCAGAACCACCCTGGTCCTCTCCTCTCCTCTCCTCTCCTCTCCTCTCCTC
>VXBZ01001201.1:846847-864311 GCA_013399135.1 Heliornis fulica | reverse complement strand
TCCTCTCCTCACCCCCCATTATAGGAATGATAAATTTGTAAGAAACAAAAATCCAATTACCAGAATAATCATAGCAAGGAATCACAGGCAGAGAATTTTCTCATCATTTTCAAAAGTTGGCAGTCTCTCCCTCAGCTATTGTTCAGTGACTAATCATGCTGTAATTTTAGCAGGGTCAGGAAAAGCACTGGGCTTAATTGGCTGCACACGAACTGCGAGGCAGTGCCTTTACATTGCAGGGAGACATTCGCCCCAGGGAGAGGAACCAGAATAACTCCAAAGCTTTCAGGCACGAGGTAACCCCAACCAGGGAGCACAAGCACAGCAACTGAAAGGCGGCTAGGAAATCCCCTTTATTGCAGGCAAGAAGCCGGGCCCTGAAGACGCTGTCATGTAATGCTTGGTAGGTTGTGGCACCCATTATCTCCATTTAGCAGCTCAGCAGCTGCACACAGGAGATGAACACAGCTATTGCAGGCTATGACAAGACCGAGGGCACAGTCTGCTCCAACACTGCTAGAGGGGAAAGGGACAATAAACTCATTTCCCTCTCTGGAGGTTTCCTGCACAAACAACTGAACAGCAGAAGCACTACCCCAAATTTCTATCAAAACAATCCATTTTGGCCTTAAGTAGTAGTTGAAACTATGAATAAGTTTTCCTTCCAAAATTAACAGAGGAAAGGGAAACAAATGTTCCGGTTTACTTTTAACTTTGATCTGTTCAGCGAAAAGGAGGGTGATTTAATCTAGGTGATCCTGCTCAGGCAGGGAGGTTGGACTAGATGATCTTTCAAGGTCCCTTCCAGCTCCTAACATTCTGTGATTCTGTGAATCTGTGAACAATTAAATCATTTTAAAGTTGTTTCAAATTCAAAAGTTAGCCTAATTAAATAATTAAAAGACATACTTTCTCATATATAATATAGATACATAATGCCAACATTTAACTGCAAGCAAGACTGGATCAGCAATGTGATTCTCTTCTACTTAGCTTCTAACAACTCCACCAATGTTTTAATTTGAAATATTTTGCTCATTTCCACTTTTATGGTCTGTAAGGTTTCTGTAGACCAGCCCTTCCATCATCCACACATCATGCTGTTCATGATCACAGCAGAAATGGTGTACATGCCATGGGGTCCACCAGACTCTCCTACTCTGACCTGTGGCTCTTCCACTCAAGCCAGACTGTCAGCAATCTACTGCCCTCCATGGTGGGCAGCATTCAACCCAAGCACAGCACAGCTGAAGCAGAATTCAGGCTCAGACCCTCTCCTGCAGCCCTGCAGACAGTACTATCGAGAAATCAATGTCTCTGACCTGCTTTGTTAAGAGTTTCACAACTGGGTCATCTTTAACACATTCCTTTTGTGGAATATTTTTAGATCCTTGCCTTTCAATGTGCACAGCTGAAAAGCTTTCCAAGATCTTATTGTTCCATGTTTTGACAACCAACACCCTTTCATGATCTTGACAATTCTGATCTTAATACACATTTTGCATATCGCAGAAAACTAAGCAACACCATTTATGACAGACCTCATTGAGGTCTGTCATTGAGGTACTTCATTGAGGGAGTCTTAGCTTTGCTCTACTAATGCTAGAATTCAGTGCTTACTCCTAAAGTTTTCCAACAGGCACTCTCTCACCCTATCCCATGCTGTTCCCCCTTTCCTCCCTCCATCGAATGAGTTTCACATAGACATCTGCAAAACTACTTCACTGTCCTCCCTAAATTCCCTCTTTACCGACATCTCTCTGCTCTGTACCTTACTAAAAGCCACACCTTTAGAGATGTTAGACAATCAATGTGGGGTGACAGCTATTATGCTTGTGTCAGCTTTATTGTTATATTAGATTTTCCTCACTTTCATTTTAGCCTCTAACTTCCATAGGGACTATATTTTCATTTGGCTGTACAAGTCAGCACAACAGGATCCCAATACATATTAGATAGAATACATAGAAGATACTACTGCAACAGAAACTATAGGCAACACAGACATGATATTTCAATAACGCTATTTCCTAGAGTCCATGAATTATCAGGTACTTAAAAGCTGGAATGTTGATCGAGGAGTTCCTCGTAGCTCCAGCTGGCATGCATTTTGAGCCATCTCCTACAGAGAGGTAGGGGGTTTTGTGAGGGTGCTATGTGAGTTTGGGATTTGCTTTTTAGTGTGGGATAGCCACAGAAAGCAAGCCCACTGACCTGGTTACGGTTATACTAACTCAGGTGAGTTGAAGTTCACCATTATTCAGCACGTAGATGAAAGTTTGCGCACTACTTGTTCTATCCTCCCCTTACTTGCCAGAGCACACTAGAAGTAAGCAGTATCTCAGATGTTAGATGGTTGCTTCTGCCCTGAGCTACTCAACACACAGCTCAAAAGAGATCTTTTTTCTTTTTTTTAAAGAGGATCTCTCTCTTGTGTCTGAGTGAAGAACTGGAACAATATGCCCTTAAAGCCACAGAACAAAAGCAGAAACTTGGTCTCTGAAAAAACTCCTACCCCACGGCATTTCATGGAATGTTTACATAATGTCACGCAGTTTAAATGGAACATAACAAAGAGAGATGCTAAACTTTGAAAAAAAATTTGGACCCATTTTAGGAATGACCACTTATTTAAACAATTCTAAAATCTGCAACACACCTGATTTCAACCACCAAATACAGAGGTGAGAAAAGTCCTGCAGCATCCATCCAAAATTAGCTATTTGTATTAATTTTTTTTTTTTTAAATATCCCTTAAAAGTGGTGAAAATCCAGAACTGGACACACCCAGAGAATTCCCAATACAGAAGGGGAAAAAAAAATTAGGGAAACAAGGTGGAAAGTTCGTCAGTACAGTAAGCAAGCAAGCAAGGCTACAAAATATAATTGATAATAATAGTTCACACATACAAAGACTAACAGCTTTTAAATAGACTTCAAAGAAACAGACTTCAATCAAACTTAGCTACCTCCACAGCTGCAGTTTGTATTTTTATCTTCTTTTCCCTCCCTGAACACACTCAGGTGTCAAATTATATTTAGCACTTCCTAAATTCATAATCCTGACACGTTTTCCAGGACTCGTTTTAGTCACATGCACTATTTGTTACACTATAGCTATTCAGAGATACAATTTTACTGTACTAACACTACAACACTTCACTATTTAAAAATTAATGAAGTCACTAAGTGAGGAATCTTCCAAACTGCTGAGAGCTGGTCCATTGCTACTTTCAGCAAAGGCAATCATCATTTCAGCTCCAACTGCAATAACATCAGAAGTAAGTGCTCAAGCAAACATTTTTATCCTAGGAATGTAAAGAAATAAGCTGGGTGGGGGTGGAGGGTGGGGGTGGTGGGAAGCCCATAGCATTAACTACATCTATTTAGTGGTAATTTCTGTTTATACAGACCTTGCATCTGGTAGCTATAAGGAGCCTGTCCAGGTTGAGGTGTGCTAAAGCTGGCACCGTAGCTTAGAAATCCTGTCTGTCCAGGTGACTGTGACTGTGCCAATCCACCTTCTGTCTTGATGCCTGCCCACAATGCACCTAAATCAGTTAGTGACAGCAAATCTATTTGTTCATATTCAAACAGGGATGGAAAATAAAACCACTTAATTAACAGCACCTTTACCATATACCTACTATTACATGCAAGAACAGCTACCAAGAGCATGCACAAACGAACAGGGTAAGGGCAGTCTAAAAGCACACATAAAACTCAAGTTCACCAGGGAGAGGTTAAATTCAAAACTGTGTTTCTAATAACTGCAAAAGAAATTTATACATGAACAGGAAGCTGCATTATTCCTTTTTTCCTTTCCTGCCAGAGGCTAACTTTTCCATATATTCATGACATTTCACAGAGGTAGATTAGCAACTTTATATGATTTTAATGAAGCACAGCATAGCCAAGCTGTCCTGCCATCCACCCATTAATGACATAACCGAGATTTGCATGTATAATATTCTTACACGAAAATTACATGGCTCCGACTGCCACGGCTTTCTAAGGAATTAAGACGTGGGTAAAGAGAACTAGCAACATTAAGTGTAATGATGATTTTTCAAAGCTAATTAAACACTACAGGAGTCATTCTTTTAACAAATAAACACCTAATAGACAGGAACTATTCCTGAACTAATCTCCCAAACTGGGATAACCACAGCAGTCATTAATCTGCACTGACAGGGAAAACCATTACACATCACATTACCCTCTCATTTCCAAATTTAGTAATAAAAGAATCCCAAGTCCAATTAAACGAACGACTTGCCTCCCAACCTTAGTGATTCTTCTCACAATTTGTAAGGCAACAAACAAGTAAATATCAGCAAGTGAAACACCGAGGAAACACACACAATTCAGCCTCTGTCTCTTACTTTTAATTACAAGGTTGTCCCAACATGAACTACCATTTAAAAATAATTATAGCCAAAGCAATGGAAAAGTAATACAATACTCTTAGGTTTCACCATGGCAGTCAGTGACACCTCGTTGTTCAGAAACCACTGTTATTTGAACTGAATTAACTAAGTGCGAATTAGTAACATTCCTTAGAAAATTACTGTTAATCTAAACCCATTTCCAGGTTGGATAATTTTTAAACAATATTCAACAACTTTTGAATGTGGGAGAGGGCCAAGAAGTTAGTATGTTTGCAAAACTTCAATATCTGCCTATATACAAATGGCAGCCTATTTTCATCTGCCATTTAAATCATCATTTTTCAACTGCTGTCATTAATTACCCTTAATTCCTTCTGCCAGACCTAACTGCCAGACTAACCCTGTTTGCTTGTTTTCCCCTGATGCTTACCTGCTTCTTCTGTTTCATGTACAATTAAACAATCCCAGTGATAAATGTGACACCTCGTTTCCAAGGGGAAACTCCTGCTATAGATGTCTTCCTATCAACAGTCTTTGTTGATTGTTTAAGCATTTCTGAAATGCTGATTAAATGTTGCTTAACAAAAGTTTAACTAAATCAAACATTTCTAGTCCAGCTTTAACAGCCTAATTCAAGTCTCCACCTTGGACAAAACAGGAGGCAAGGATCAAAGGCGGAGGCAGGAGGATGCCACTTGAGTGAAGACAACTTGGCACAGGCATGCCCTTTTGCATACCTCTGTGTTATGAAGTGCCTTTCATCTCCTGAGACTTTTCTTCCCACCTGCTCTCATCCAGAAGGCCTTCACTCACCAAACCCTGATGTTCCCTTTTCCTTCTCCCAAGTCTAATATATGCAAGGAAGTGGGAAGGGACAGTAAAAAAAAAAAAACCAAAAAAAAAAAAAGGGGACTGCCAGGATCTGGAAAGAGAAGCTGGCAAGTGAAGCCTTTGCTAGATGCTGGTACTGGAGCAGGCAGGAGGAGGGAGCTTCAGGAAATTCTCCAGCCTCCTCAGGGGCTTTACAGATGAACCAGAGCCAGGAGCCCCTGGGAGGCAGCTGTCAGTGGCATTCCCCTCCACCCCCCTTCCTGCCTGCATTGCTGCAGCACAGTGGAGGTGGGGGAGTAGAAAAATGAAGAGGCTAGAGGTGCGTTTGAGGCAGCACCTTCCCAAACTCTGCCCTAGGGAGAAATCTTGAGGGAGGTTGTTATATGAATTCACAAACGCTCTCCAGTAAGTACCAAGTAAAGAAAAAGAAAAAAGCCCCCCACCTCAAATTCAGTTTTTCCTTTTAGGTATCTCATAAGTCTCTTTATAGCTGTTGGAAGCTCTCTGTCTGGATGAGAAAAAGGCAATGCAGGAGGTACATGGGGTCTAAGCTGCAGACCTAAGAGGAGAATTTTGGCTCTAAGCAAGGATTCAGTTCTTGCCTGTTGCAAATGAGGGTCCTGGTGTTTGAAATGTAATTTATTTTGGGACCATGGCTTTTATGTGCCTTAATTATGCAAAAATAGATATGGTGTTAGATTCTAAAAGTTTCTAAGGATTATTTACTTTTAAATATTACTTCTATAAAGTACATCAGTAAGGAGCACCTAAGTTCCACTCACTGTCTGAAAAGAATAAAAAACTTTAAAATCCATTTGGCTCAGGAGCTGGGGGTTCAGTGGCCAAGAGCAGCTCTGCAATGTAAAACTCTGAGCAAAATTATCTGAGGTTCTAGGCATGGGGAATGGACTGGAAAAAAAAACAAACAACAAAAAAACCCCAAACAAAACAAAAGAGCAATTAGGCATGTTAACCCCTGGCAAGCAGTTGCCAAGTAAAGCGACTCTCAATTATAGCTCTGATGACAGAGAGACAGCTAAACTCAAGTAGTGAAATCAAGGCCTTGCTAAAGGCAGTGGGAGTTTTATAAGTTGACTTCAGTGTGGTCAGGATTTCACCCGGAGGAACCAAGCAAAAAAACAAAAAAAATACTGTGTGGGCAGCCCAAGCCACTGCAGCCAGCTGAGTATGAACACGAGGTGTTCACAGGAGAAACTGGTCAAGAAGAGCATAGTGGGAAGGGAGGGTCATCTGTCATCACACCAGCTGATCCAGATGGAAATAGCAGGCAAGCTCTCATCAGCATCATGAGCTTGTGGGAGTCGGAGGAATCCCCATCTCTTAGCCTTGAGAATATAGTTTAAATATCCTTAATGTATTTCATTTGTGTAAGTTTAAAATATGTGGAATAGAACTAAAACAAACATCCAATTCATGTTTATGACCTTATTTTTGGCGATAAGTAATCAAGGCTGTAGCCACAGGAAGAATGTCTCCTTGGATCATAAATATCGATGATAGATTAATGAAACACATTTTCTTAAATAAAGGGAACTAATAATCTATTGCTTGTACTTGTCACCCAGAGTAATCTGCTGCAGGATATTCTTGAGACCCAGTGGATTTTAACTTGGACATTTCAGGATGGAATATTTGCTAGTTTTGCACTGAAGTTTTAATGATTTTAAGGGGCACAGCTTGTGCTGTGAGTTCTGTCCTTTTGGTATAAAATTTACATTACCTGAATGTATCTTTACTAAAAGTATGTGGATTGTATATTTTCAGCATATTCCCCCAGAGGAATATAAGACCCATTTTCTAATAATGCGTCCTTACTGCTGAACAGCTATGTGGTCTGCCAGCAGACAGTCTGGCAGCAAAATGATCTCACCCACAGCAGCTTGTTTTTAAACTTCTTTTTTTTTTAAAGTATTTTCTATTAAGTACTATCTCCTTCATCAAGAAGACAGAGTTTTAGTGGCAATTTACCTCTTTTTTCACCTCCAAGGTGTTTTAAAACATTGAAAATGAGATTTTAGTTTCAGTGGGGCTCTTTTTTAATCAGTTCTTCACCTGTTGAAAATCACCACAGCTTCACAGATTCACTTAGGTTCCAGTAATCTGGATCAGCTGAAATTCAGACCTTTACATGCTGACCTACCCTGCTGAACTGCCCAAAAGCAGAGCAAATGTTCAATATAAGTACCTAGAGCTCTTTTCCCATTTCAGTCCCTTTTTCTTTTTTTCTTTTAATTTCACCAATAAAAACCCTAATGAATCTCTATCCTTGATCTCAAAGCATCCTTCTGAGTAACTTCTTAGCTCTTTAATGTATAAACTAAGCATCACTCACTTCAATGGGAAAATTACCAGCGTTCCACAAGAAATACCCAAGAGCCCAGTTGTCCCACTAAACACTCACCCAAGGGTAACATAATCTTGTTTTAAAAAATATTTATCTCTGGAATAAAGTACCACAGATGTGATTTCTTACCATATGAAGGGATTCCATAGGGTTGGCCAGGCTGTGGGTAGGTGGCATATGCTGTAGCTTGCTGCATCCCTGTTGTAAACTGTGTCTGCCCATACGCAGCCATCGTTTGTGAAGAGGGGGTAGGAAGAATATGTGGGTATGGTCTGCTGCTGATTACAAATGACAGAAAATAGGACAGACACTGCATTAGACAAACATGCATGTGCTTATTTTTAGCCTTATTATATTCCTGCTACTTCATTAACACATAATTATAGGCTGTGCTAGACAACAGAAACTGTAAAGCAAAGACAAAACAGGAACAAGAAATCAATAATAAAAGAATAAGTAAAGTAAGAGCTTTCCAAATATTTTTCAAATACATTCTTAGCACTTAAAAAGAAAATATTTTTTTTCACTAGAAGCTGCTGTGGTTTAAATTATGACTTAACAGGTGGACCCAATTATTATTTTAAATGAGGTTAAAATCTGCCTATTTCAGTTATTATTGTTATTATTACTACTACTATTATTATTTTTAAAAGATATCATACTTGGAAGGGTAAATCTGTGGTGGGGAGAACTGGTGTGTTTGTCTTGGGCTGAAACCACTGCTTCCAATTGCTGCACCAAGGAGAAAAGAAAGCACACAGAAGTGTAAATACACACACCAAAGATAAATATTATTTTTCCTAATAGAATTTCAGAGTATTAACAAGATTTTAATTAAATTCAAATATCATTGATACCTTAGATAGAAAAAATATTTTATCAGGTACTATACGAGAATGCCCAACATTAAAACCTTGATTACAGTTTTCAAATACTAAATTGCCCCTTTGTAGAGCTCCTGAGCAATAGTTTATTCTTTGCTTGCACACAGAAAACATTTTCAGTGGAAACAATCTATTTCCTAATGGAAACATTTCCCTTCATATTTTCAAAGGATTATTGATATCTCAAGTACAGCATTTTATTAACTTTTAGAATTTTTAAGACCTACATTTTATGAAGGAGCTTTATGCGTGCCTCGATTGAAAACATATGGCCAGCTTCGGTGCACGTGCCTCTTTTTTTTTCTGGGTTTCTTCTTTCTTTCTTTTTTTTTTTTATATTTCCATAATGCAGACGATGTTACTACCATACTGCACTTCCTTTTCTTTTCCTCCATTTTATCTGCTTTCTAAAATGCTTTCAGACCTTCAAAACACTCAGTATTGCATAAAGATGTCATGACCAATGTGTGAATTTTTTGAGTGAAACACTGACGCCTAGGAGGCTAAATAGTGAGCTTCACCCCAATGCTGTGGACACCAAGCTTCACGCTAACCCATACCGATTTCTTTTGGTATTTCTGGGTGCTGCTGAGAGTGTGGCAGATGTGTCGGGGGTTATTTTCAGGAGCCCTTCTCTCTCTGGTTACCATTTGGGTGCCATTTCTTCTCTAGGGCCCAGTGTGGGTTTTGGAGCCTTTGTCAGGGAGGGGTCAGCAGCAGGTTATGTGACTACTGTAAAATCCGACAGCCAGAGAAACAACAGGCCCTATTGCTAAGTACTTGGAAATAAACAAGGCACGGATAATTACCCTTCACCAGCTACCCCTATCCTGGCCAGCTACAGGGAAAATCCATCATCTTTACACTCTGGGAGTGCTCACGAAGTGTGGAGGGAAGCAGGGATCTCTTTCCGTGCCTTACACATCTGATAGTTTTCTGTGGCCTGCGAGGCTGCAGTTATATCAAATGTTACAGTCTGACCTTTAGACAGATCACCAGAGATGTATGTAGCTGCTAAGAAATATGCTACCTTTTCTTATTTCAGAGCATTAAAATACTCGATAAACCTTTTTTTGGGGGTTTTTTTTGATACGTTCAAACTCAACAGCATGCACAGAAAATGGAGGCTGTGACAACACCAGAAAAAAGTAGGCCATTTGAGAACTGACTGCTTGTCAAATTGTCAAATTTTGCTACCCTGGAAATATAATCCTACAACATTGTATTAATTCCTTTTTTTATTTGATTTGCCCCATAAAAACAATATGCTTGAAGTACCACAGTTATGCAAAGGTATGCAAACACCTTAGGGTTTTCTCCCTATGTCTGTCTCCTGTAAGTGAGCAGCTAAATTTTTGGCTTCCAAGAAGAAAAAAAAGGTTTAACAAAAGAATTAATAACTTGATAATAAGAAATGACAACTAATGAGGAAGATCTACCTCTCAATGACAACACTAATCACAGGGGCAGGTATGTTTACTGACAGAAAACAAAAGTAATTACTCTGGGCCTCAGTACTCCCTAGTGAGACTCTCCACTGAAAACACTGATGGACATCAATACACCTGATGCTGTAAAGCTCCTCATTCAGGGAAAACTATTGACTTACACTGTCTGAGTAAGATGAACAGGCATAAGCTGCGAAGTGCACGAGACTTTTTAACAACTGTGCACAGGTTTTGACCACATGGGATAAGAAAATAGTAAATGAAAAAATGCTGAGCTTCAAACCTTTTTTAATTCCTTACCTGATCCTGAGAAATTGTCTAAAGACCCGTCTGTGGTAGTAGTAGTAGCAATCTCACTGCTGCTCATTGGTTCTGTTTTAACTATAGAAATATAAATAAAATATATTCTATATGCACCTAATATTCTTGCACACACATGCAAACACTCTTGCTACAGCCCCAAATTCCATAAAACAAAAATCTGCCAAAAATCTTTTAAATCATGGCTATCGATATTTTGCATTTTATGTATTTGTGTATATAAACAATGCAAAGTACTGGCAGCTATGATTTACACATACATATAAAATGATCAAGAGGGTTACTTCTGTCGCCAGTGAAAAAGCCACTGTAACAAACCAGAAGTCCCCATGCAACTCTCTGCACCTGTCCTGATTCCTCTTAATCCTGCAGACCCAACAATAAGGGTCCACATTTAGATCAAGTCAAACAGACATTTGCAGGCTAGAAAGACAGCAATTTGAGTAAGAAAATAAAGGAAATAAGTTTTAAATGGGTTTCTCTGAGAACTATTTAATTTTTTTTCCACCCAAATAACTTTTCAGAGGGAAAATGAGGAACCATGAGATGAAGCAAAACACTTTCCTCATGGTGGATTTCTCCTCTCAAAATGAAAACCAATTGTATAGCCAGCAACACTGAATAAACAAAGGGGACACAGTCCTCATTGGATACTTCCATGAATGCTTTTACATTTTACTCCCTCTGCACCAAGAACTCAACACTTCTAACAAAGAGTGAAAATGAACAAGAGTAAGAGAGAGCCTCTCCTGGCTCATGCTGCTTCCTAGTTAATTATTAATTAATGATTTTTAATAAAGACTCAAGTAAACACATTTCCCTTTCTAATTCTCGAGTGCAATCTCAGTAACAACAGCATTCTGGTCCGTGGAGCAAGCATGGGGCTGATCTGGCATGGATGCAAACAGGAACAGCACCTACTTCCAGGGGAGTTACCTGGCCAGCACAGCAATCTCTCAAATCCATTTTTACACACCTTGCTTTGAGTTACAACACACCAAAAGCAACTAAGGATGACATTTCAGAAAACAACGGAGCTGATCTTACTATCAACATCCCACCACTTTTGCTCTTGTTGACACACACAGTCACCACTTCCCACACACCAATGCTGGTGCGTATGTGACCTTTCAGCAAGGCAGTTCCTTACTACTGCAAGAAGTGACTCCAAGAAAACCAAGGTAAAGTGCACCCTATTTGACTTGTCAATCCTCAGTGTCATCTTGACACTATGTACTCATGTGTGCATGTATGTGTCCTACACATACATGTTTCAGGAATTGCAACCAGCACTAATAGAAAACCTCTCGGTGCTAAGTTTGCAAACTGTGAGGTAGAGGCACTTTCCCCTTTGACAAAATAACCCTTCCTTGCCAATACAAATTCTTATTTCTGTGTGCCTCACTATTTCCTTCACCTGACCTCATTCAAGGGATTTCTCTCAGGGTTTTACTAATTGCTCACTAGTTCATTTTGATTGTCATGCAGGATGCTTCATCTGCACATTAACTTGGGAGGTCAATACTAGTTCCACACGAAACTCTAAGTCTGCATCAGCAAGCAATGTAGCATGGTAAGAAAAGTTTCATAAAGTGAAATGGTTGATGCAGAGGGTCCAGTATCGACAGCTTGGGCATTTTTGGGGGGGTTGCTCATTCTAGGTTTAGTCTTGTTCCAAGGAGTGAGCACCCATCAGGAGCTGGAAAACACTAGCCGCACTTCTGCAGAGTAACTGTTTTGAAATACGTGAAGTCCAAGACACTCCATAACGTGAATTAACATGTGCAAAGCAAAGGGTTGAGGTTTGTTTCAAGAGTGCACTCATGATCTGAACTACAACTCTAATACAAATATATTTCTTAAAATATGGCATATAGCTTATCCAATTTGCATTTCATGACTAAATACCGAAAATCTAACACATAACAAAATATTTGTTGCAGTGTCTATACAAAAAAATAAAAAACCACAACTTTTTTTGACATTTTTGAGAAACTACTAGATTTTTACAGGAAGTTCTATATAGTTTGCTAGTCCAGATACCTAGCTTTGTACCAAGATACCTTCTGCTTCTTAGAAGTTTATTACAGCTACATTTTACAAAAGAATGGAAGATCATAGAATCACAGAATGTGTTAGGTTGGAAGGGACCTTTAAAGGTCATCTAGTCCACCCCCCCTGCAGTAAAGATGAGACAGATCAACCTAACTTGGGGTAAAGGGTGGAAGATTTCAGCACATGTCTTCTCCAAAATCTTCCCCTCTACTGAGAAAAATTCTTGTATATTCCTTATAAAATATCATTGTTAGGGTCATCACAAACTAGCAGCCCAAGGACTACACCAAGCCACCTCACACAATAGTAAGATCTATAGGATCGTTTGTTCTAGATAAAGATTTTTGGATAATTTCTTTCCAAGTGAATGCAATGCTGCATTTGTCACTGATTTAAAAGTCTACTTCATGTGTCTTTGCACCTCAGCTACTTGTTCAATATATCATTTTGGGAAAAGCCTCATCAAAATGGAGCTTCTGTCTGTATGACTCACGAGCAATACTACCATGCAACAGTGTTTATAACTGAATGCTGTTTACTAGGCATACCAGTTCGGAAGATAGAGGGTAACAGATATGAAATACAATGCAGCCTTGTCTATGGAAATGAAGCTTCTAGCTGCTGACTGAGGTGTTCACAATTTTTTTGTAACAACTCTTCCTTATGTCTCCTCTTTTAGATATTATATTTTCTGAATATATGTAAAACAGGATGAAAAAAGCTGTTGACATTACTCCTGATCTGGATGCCCATTAGTAGGGTGATAATAAATAAGCCCTATCGTGCCATCTTTAGGAACAACCATACCATGACCTTAACAGACCTTTGCTCCTTTCAATAAAGATGGATAGGAACTGAAAAGCCCTCTACTCCCCAAGCGTTTGAATCAAAATGCCAGAAAATGACTGCATATTTCCTTCAATCTGAGCCTAAACATATTTCAAGAGGATGTACTTGCTTTGTACTTGCTGTACAAAGAAATAAACTAAGAAGAGCCATGGGTTTACACACTGGAGGTATTTATCACATGGAATCTCATTTGCCCAAGGCAAAAACTGACTTGGAGCATATTTTTGCCCAAGAATCACAAGGAAAGAGTGCTGCAAAGGGATTTCCTAAGGCTACAGGTTTGCCAGTCTATCACAGTGGCACATCAGTAATCCATGTCTATCCTGAGAGACGTAAGGAGCTATCCAACAGAGTGAATTGAAGCTTTGGGTGGGCACGGATCTGACCCTGCGGCATACTCCTTAAGCATGCTCTGGATTTCAGCTCTCCGTATTTTCCATGACAATTAGCATTTCTGAAACATCTCCTAAGCTTTCACAGGATGACACTGGGCAACAAGGTGGGGAATACTGACACATCTACACAGGACACATTGCAAGCTTGCCAATTACTGCCAACTGTGTGTCAGTCATGGCAGAGACTGCAAAAAGCGAAACAGGAGAGTACCCATTTCTGCTGCTCCTGTATCAAAACAGATCTTTAAAGAGGTGTAGAATTATCAGATTTGCCTTAGACAGACTCTGATTTAGCAATATGCTACTAAGTTTCAGTGCCAGCAAAATCACTTATGTAATCACACAGAATCACAGAATCATGTTAGGAGTTGGAAGGGACCTTAAAAGACAATCTAGTCCAATCCCCCTGCCAGGGCAGGTAATAAAAGAGATTATTCTCTCTTAAAGTTCAAGAAATTTAATCTGCTGCAAAAATTAAACAGTTATTTAGAATTACACATATATATTTGGTGTATATAGCAAGGAGCTTAAGAAGCTATGTCAACAGAAAAATATTTTTCCTCCTTAGTTTTTTGTCTAGTTGTTTATAAAATTCTAAAAACAAGAACTGAAAAGAAACTGTATGAGAAAAAAACCCACAACAGAATAATGGAACAAATAGCAGGAGCAGATAACAAACACACATGGTAGTTCTGAGGAAAAAAAACCCACTAAAATTGTGAGATAGCATAACTTCTAATCTAATGTTGCACTGATTGTCAAGATATTTCCTCTTAAAAGACAACTCAGAGATTGCAAGTGCAACATGCCATGTCTTGAGCAATATTTTAAGAGGTGGTTAATAATGACTACATGGCAGTTTCTGAACTCCAATGAGAGAACTTTAGACCTGAACCCTAAAGGTTCATGTGGTTCATTGCCCAAGTAACAGCTTTCTGAGTTCACAGCTTGTCATGCATTCACTAGTGTACATAACTGTAAAGAGTGCTATGACGAATGAGATGCTGGTTCTTTTAAATATGGATTTGCAGACCTAACACTTGGCTATTCCTAACACAAAAGTTTTACAAATGTACCATAAAGGCTGCACTTTCAAGCATACAAAAAGTAAGGTTTTTAAGTATCTTTTAAAAATTCTTTTATCTAAAATAGGTATAAGGCTTGCTCTACTGAAATGGTCTTTCTTAACAGCTATGTCGCATACATTAAACCAAAACAGAAACATTACAAACATGGCTGGGTAATTAAATCAGTTTCATTTTTCCAGTTTTAAGAGTGAATTAATACTCTGATGTTACAGTCTCTTTATTACACGAATAAGTGGGCAAAATTAAATTATCCCTGGGTGACAGCTCATGATGTTCAGAGGACACGGACAGTCTAAACAAAGTAAGCAAGGCTGTTAATCTCTTTACAGACATACATACAAATGCAATCTCTAGCTCTATTTTGCTTAGTCTCAGGGTGACATCTTAAAATCATGTTAGCAACTTAGCACCAGGTAGATCTTTTTTTTAAGTATTTAATATAACCATTATTATTCATCCACTATTTTGCTTGATACCCTCCTCTGTCTGTACCCTTTAGAAGCCCAGAGCTCACCTGAGAGCTCAAAGATGAACTGTCACTAACAATTGGACAAAAATTCTACGTGAAATCTCTAAGCTGATGATATTTTCCATTATTTCATTTGAACTCTTTAACTGTTTGCACTGAAAAGTCTTGCAATTATAAACAGCTTACTAAATGTTACAGATTACTTATAACCAAGTTACTCAATCATACTAATTCCTATCCAGGCCATGATTCTCTCCTTTTATCACAACTATCAAATCATCAACTTCTGACCATGAAGCTTGATAAACTTGCTCCTGCTTCTCAAAGCAGTGGACTTTTCCTGAAACTCATTTGTCTGGAAATTACCAGAAGGTAAGTACTACAAGGTAATTTCCAGCCTAAATTTATGTTCAGTTTTCAAAGAAAGTCCCTGCTCAAAGCAGCACATTCTAGCTCAAGCCCAGACTGTTTCCTGCTCTCCCCTACTCTGATATGAGAAGGCATCAAAACTTCTGCAGTATTCATCTGTCTGCAGCTAACACCTAACTTTCACTGCATGCATGGTCCCCCCTTCCAACCCTCATTCTCCTCTTAAGTTATGCATTACACAGAATTTTAGGAGCTGGAAGAGACCTTGAAAGATCACTCAGTCCAACCCCCCTGCCCAAGCAGGATCATCTAGAAGAGATCACATAGGAACGTGTCCAGATTGGTCTTGCATTACAATGGAAAGATACAGAACATCACTGTAACCTGCTCACCTAGCAGTAAAAATCTTACATTTACAAAGGAATGGTATTACCACTGCAGTGAAACACTAGAAAGAGAATTCAGAATCATCTGAGTGGAGACAAGTTTTGATAGGGTTTGTAGCTGCTGATCAGGATTTAACCTAGATACTATTCTGACAACTACAGTCATGGGTTAAAATAGTCTCATTCACTGAAATTGGGAGATGAGAATATCTGAGTTAAACTAATGTTTTTTTACCCCTTTATGTTCACTTGTTAATTTATATCAAATGATCTCATGTCTCCTCTCCAAATGGCTGCAGCATATACCCAGAAACAATCCTTCTATAGGGGTTACGGCCTATTTCCTTTTTTTCTCCTTATTATCCTCAATTGGGAATCTTGACCATGGCAACTCCCCTACACGTGTAGGGGAGTTTGCATGGCATCCATGTAAGATATCCATCCTCTTTAACCAAAGCCAGCCAGACAGGATGACCACACAGCACCACAGCCTCTGCCATGAATGGCAAAGGAGATTGTCTTCAACTAACTGAGGGCTTCAGGTAAATAGAGAGTGTCATGGGAAAACAGGGTTTTAAGTACACAGAGAGCATTATGGAGAATTCAGCCTCCTCTGCCATTTAGGTGTTCAAGACAAAAGACAGACATGAAGACAGAAGCATGACATGAATGACAAAGTAGGTAAAAGCTTTGTTAAGTGGGAAATATCCTCTGCTTTTGGCCAGGGTCTGAACTCCAGGACTGCCAGACTCAAAGACAAGTTCACCTGGACAAAGATGGATAGCACCAGCTTGCATTCCTTTCCAATCAGCAGTAGCAGAAAACTCCCCAGCATGCCTCATCCAACCAGGTGGCACAGATACTTCATTCACAGACCAGAGGATCGAGCTAACATTGAAGAGTAGCCAAGTTTCGTGTGTTTCCATCTACCTACAATAAGCAAAACCCCCCAGAAGACCACAAGATGCAAATGGAAATGCTAAATCATTTGAAGGGTTGCAAATCTCTGAATTTGTTAAGTCTCTTCAAATATCACCCTACTGTCTATTGAGGTAGGACCTAACACTAGTTTTAGATGTCCTACTCCTGCTCATTCCCTGGAGTTTCTCCTGGTGCATGCTGACTGCAGGGGCTGCATTTCCTTCTTGTCTCTATTACTGGCCAGGCGTATGATATTTCTATCTTATGCTGTGCGATCACACACACATGTGGATCATGCATTGCAGGCTGGTCCCACTGGAGAAATGTCTCACCTAGTGAGATATGTTGCAGTTACAGCTTTGCAGGTAGTGAGTATCTTGATATCCTGCAACCTGTGCAAAGCTACTGTGCCAGAGGGACTCTGGGACCCTCAGGCACACTCAGAGGGTGCTGGCACACCACCACGTTCCACCCACAGTCTGGAAAGGCACATGCTGCAAGGACATTTACGAGAAGCGTGCAAAAACAAATATTAAAATAGCCGTGCTCCCAAGATGTTCCATTCTCTTTTTTTTAATTTATTTTTATTTTTTGTTTAATTTCTATTTTTAAGGTCCTTTGCATTAGGAGTATTGTTATTGACTTGTCCCTTAAATGAGGTCCTTTCTTTCAGGAAAACATTATGGGGGGGG
>VXBZ01001201.1:834641-846821 GCA_013399135.1 Heliornis fulica | reverse complement strand
GAAAATAAACTGCAAAGTTTTCACAAACAGATGCACACACATACAGAAAAGACAATAAATACTTAAATATTTATTAGCCAGCTTCCTCCTCAAGACCTTGCAACAGGAGCTGCTGGACTGAGCCAAGAGAGGAGTAGACAAGTTATTTCACCAGCCAAAAACCTATGAAAGAGGAATAATAGAGCATTATGCAACATGTGCTCAGAACAGATGGAAGGACTCTTAGGAAAGCAGAGAATAAAAGCACAGATAGGACAAAGAGTCTGGAATGAAGCCAATGTCGTACAGCAAGAAGAAAAAGGTGAGGAGCAGGGAAGAAAAGATAGTCCAAGTCAGCCCCCTGCCTTCACATAAACGGGCAGAGTTATGTGTATCTGGTTTTTATCCTTCAGCAGTAGCAGCAGGTTGAAGACCAGATTACTGGCCCCTACAGAACCCCAGGCTGCTTTTGCCAGTCCAGGGCCTGGGAACACTGCAGTCTCTGGCCACACAACCGTCCTGTGCTCTTCTGGGGCCGAGAAAAGAAGTTTGCATCAAAAATTCTTAATACTAACACTCTACTGAAAGGTGAAGATCTGATTCCCCCCTACAAGGCAATTTTTTCAGGCTGTCTAAATACAGATGTATTCCTGCATCAATTACAAGTTCCACACTGTCAGGCTCTTCATCAGAAACACGACTCTAGAAACATTAGCATTCATAATTGGCAGAAACTCCAGAAATGAGCAACTAAAAGGTACCATAACCCAAACATCTCCCCAAGCAGGATCATTTTGTCTGATTGCTATCATCTACCACAACACTGCACCCCAAAGTATTGAATATTGAATATTATGAATAACTTACACAAAATTAGAGCTATTCATTGCCAATGTGTAGGTTTGATTGCAGTACCAAAGGATTACTTTGGGTGCTACAGAGTATTAGAATTGCAATGAATATTCAACCTATCATTTACTTGCAGAAGTCCACATCATGAGCCGTAACAATGTTCATACCCTCTGTATGGATTTCAACAAGTTGCTCCACCATTAATTCAAGAAATATTGAAAACAATTTTTCTCCTTTCTATATACTACAGCTTGACAGCAAACACACTATACTTCGCTGCCTTTTGAAACCCTGAAGATGGATTTATGTTCACCAGACTTAAAACAGCCTTTCGAACAGCCACCCATCAGATAGTTGTGTAGTGGGAGCTTTGAATGCCTTTGCGTGGGATCTTATTCTCATGTTGCAGCAGGTACTTGAAGAGCAACAAACTTCTTTTCTTTTTTCCAAAGGAATTTTGATGTCCAACTCCCTTTGAAGCCTCCCTTCCTATGTATCTTTGAAAATCTGATCTTCCATTTGTTATCCATTTTCCCTTCCTACCTGTTATGAAAATGCCTTCTCTTCTTCCTACTGAGCACTGAAAAATGAGGGCAGAAGAAGTTTCTTACTCCTTACACGAATGAAGTGCAGTTGCTTGGAAAACCACAGCACCTTCTCCCAATTCTCATCTATTCTTTTCAATTCTGGTTACATAAAACATTGTCATGATGGGCCACAGGCTTCTGTTTCTCATCCTATGTTATCCATCAGAATTGATTTACATTCTTTAGATAAAAGCAAAGCTCACTGTTGGCAGAAACTGTATGTAGTTGTCTGCTATGGAAAACAGCTTTGCTACTCCTTTCAAATTTATTGATTACTCACAGCCTTTTCCCCTCTAAAGTGTATCTACCAAAGCAGGCTCTGTTGTTGGAAAGCCACTAGCTGTCTGAAAAAGCTTAACGAATGGCAATTTTATTAGCTTCTGTTGTTATTGTTTCTTTAACTCCTTCAGTCTCAAACCAGCACAGCAATTCACCGAAAAAGGAAGATTAGAGATAAGGCATGACTATGAACATTTTGAACCCTACTTCAATTCTCTTTTTTTTTTTTTTTTTAAACTGATTTTCCCAGGCAAGTCATAAAGAGCCAAATTTTAATGGTGTCCAGTGTCGGCTGTTCTCTACGACAGAGGCTATTTTGTGGAACAAACACTTAAAGAGATCACGGAAAACCCAAATACTGCAGGTATTTATATAATCAACAGCAGGTATGCCAGGACTAATTTTTCTGAGTGTCTTTATCCAGACATTTTAGTGTTACCCCTATGCCTTTGATCCTGGGAAATTTCTGACTGGTTAGGGTCTATAATTTCCTTATTACTTCCCCATCACTTGTTTGAAGACTATGCTGCCTAACACAGAGATGAGAAAGGAAAAGAACAAACACCAGCAAAGCAATTACTTCTTACTAGCTATGATTTTTTTTTCAATTGGTATGTTAAGGAAATTCTACTTTTCCCACTCACCACACGTACATCAAGAGTTACAAAGACTGTCTCATGATCTACAACGAACTTAAAAGAATAGCTTAAGTTCTAGAGAAATCACTACGCTCTGAACGAATCCTGTTGCTGAGACAAGAAGTAGTAAATCTGACTTGTTTAAAATTTTTAGATAGAAGAAAATAAATAGCAATCACGCAAAATTCCCCCACTCCCAACCCCCGATTTCTTCATCTGCTGTCCTTGGCCAGCACTACCTGGTCAGTTCTGCACTGTGGTAAGTTTGCTCTACCAAAGTGAAATAAAGCATTCAAAGTTATTACATCAAAGCTGCGCAGAGATTAAACTCAGGCTCAATCACACAACTCACTCCCCATTCAGTGCTTTGAAAACTTACCACTAGGTGTGAAGTTAAAAATACTGGCTAATAACAGTGAGCGATACTCCAACCACATCCTCTTGTAGAACAACATCAATAAGAGACAAGTCTGAAAATGTGCCTTGGAGGAACTAATGAACAATATTTGTTTGAAACAGGGCCATTTCACTTTGGGACAAGGGTTTCTGTCTCTTTTTTTTTTTTGTCTTTTTTTTTTTTCTTTTTCTTTCTTCTTTCTTTATTTTTCTCATATCCTGCACTTCGGGGTATGGAAACTTGCATGAATTGCAGCCATAGTCACATCAAATTTAACATATCTTTACAAGATATTTTTGACATGCAAATACCTGGAGGGCCCCTTTCTCATTCACATGAAGGTTCCTTACACAAGAAAAGGAGGTTTCTTTCATGTTAGTGAGAATAAGTGTACAGTAGATTAGAAATTGGTTTCACATGTTATATTTAACATGTGAAGGTTTGGCAACTCACATGTCCACTCCACATGCAACAAGCAAGCAAATCACACCACAGCATTTTAAGAAAGTTGCTTGGACTTATGACTGCATCCTAACAATCTGCCACTTGTGTCTCAGCAGGATTCTGCTTAAAGAATCTCAACAAAAAATAATTTTACTTCATCCTTTGTTAAAATAATCAAAAAGAACCCCCTGCTACATTCACTTAATTTTTTCTTAAGCCTGTTTAGCAGTTCAGGGAACCCAAACCAAATATTTCCTCCAGAAAAAACAGATCAACAGCAAAAATTTCACCTCTAGATTCTTAGCATCTGCCTCACTCACAAATTTTGTCTCTTAGCACACATCTAATTCAGAAATTAATTATTCAATTGTGTTTCTTTCTTTTTTTTTTCCTTAGTTGTCACTTAAGAGCAATCAGAGACAGGAATTTTCAATTTAGAAAGTTAAGACCAGAATCGCCAAGCACAAGCTTTTTTCTCAGGACGCTTTCTGGACAACATCTGAAAACGCATGCTGAGTGCCCACGCCTGCTGCGCCCACCGCAGCCACCCAAACCTGCGGGGGGGGTCTGTGTGCTAGGGCTTAGCAACCAGTCTGCGGTGCTGAGGAGGGTCATGTCACCTGAGGGAAAATTGCAAAGAAAAGAAAAAAACGTTTGGCTTCGTCTCGGAAGGTAAATGTGTATTGCAAGTTACAGCTTTCTGGGTAGAATTCACCCAAAATGAATAAGCCGGACCTTTACAACTCTAATGTTTGATCAGTAAGTTATCATGGTTTAATTTACTTTCTTTGATAAACTCTGATACCCACCTAGACGTCGGGATATTATTTCCAAAATTATTTGCTATGTGAGGTCAGTCCGTGAAGAGACACAACACACAGCTCATTTCCTGACAAGGCAATGTGAAGCACCCCATTTTCCAGAGCATATGCTTACACCCAACAACTACTTAGGACAGAAAGTCGTGCCAGATGGTGAGTGTCTTTCAGTGTTTCAAGGAACTTTCCCTGGTTTTGTGAGGTTAAAGATCCTTTGCGTTACAGAGGAGTTACAAAAGCTGGTGAAGCTTACAGCAATGGCTTTCGTAAGCAGCAGGAATTTAAATTTGAAAGTGTCGAACAATTTTGCCCTGTACCAGGACTGGTATATACCTGATAATTTGACATAAAAATATAGGAATATATTTTTATTTTTAGTTATTTATTATGGGTATTAATAAGGAAGAAGACTCATCTGTGGATGTGAAATATTTTTTCTGCTTGAACTACATTAACACATTGAGCACTTTATTCTTTTAAATACTACATTTTTTCTTTCTCAAATGGCTTAAAACTTGACTGCAGCAATACTTTGCAGCAACAGCAAAAAGTAGATTATGCACAACTCTAGCGCAATCACCTGTTAATCTGATAACCCATAAACCCTCCCCACTACAGAGGGCTACAATTAGGATGAATAACAGAAATGTTATTCTGTGGGGTGGGGGCGGGGATGGACATCTGTTTGACTGACATGTGCCTTTCCTGGAAGAATGCAATGCATGTCCATAATCCTAAACAGTCTGACAGCACTAATATGACCCAGTTCTTGGGGAAAAAACGCACATCTTTGCAACAATAGATGTTTAACTATACATCTATATTGAAAAGTTATATTTGAAGCTATGTGACTCTCTCTTCTAGAAATGTATTGAAATCTCTGTTCACGTAGCTAGCAAAACATCATGTATAATCTTTCCTACTATCGCCACGTAAATGAAAGCCTTTTTTTTGCTGCTTATTATAGAAAACATTCTGTATTTCATTATATGCATTATTCTATGTATATATATGTATTATATTACTGGCACGGCTGTTAGGTTGTTCTGCTGTTAGCATTCTGAGAACAAACATAACTTATCAACTGCCTGACCGCTTCTTGAAAAATAGGTATCAGTTTACCCCATTGAATTACTACACCTGTTTGAATTTTGGCCACTCCATCATAGCAGCAAGCTAGCCTGAGGAAATTTCAACACTTGGTTTTATTAGCCTACTCAACAAAACTTTCAAAGCCTTAGGAGCTTGCAAAAAGTGACAACATAAAGAAATACCGAAAAAGTGAAAAAGACTGAAAGGTTGTATTTTGTAGTACAGCAACTGTAAACACCTGTTTTTCTTGTCAGTAAACTACTCCTCTGGGGTTTTTTTCTTAATTTTACTTTTCTAAGCTCTGCACATACTACCTGCTCAGTCCTTTCAAACTCCACAAAAGGAACATAAACCTGGAATGAAAGCTATTACTGAAACTTGATAATAGTGGCTAATGACAAACATTGAATATCGGCTCTCTACACCATCTAACATAAATATGTAGCAACTATAATAGTAAAGCATTTTTTCTATATGGCTTACTGACTGCTAGAACACCAATGCAACAAGGAGATAAAAGAGACTATTAAAAACTAAAAGAAAAGTGGCGGCTCACCTTCTGTGCCATTGGGTGTCATGGAATTATTATTTATATGGGAGTTATCAAGTTTTGCACCACTGGGGGATTCACTACTACCACTTAGTCGGCTATGTGGACTGGCTAGATCCTGCATTTCCATAGACCTGAAAACAAGATGCAACTTGTTTTAGTGACATATTGAACATGGATTACAGAAGAATTACCTATATGGGATGCAACCTGCTATTAAATGACATCCTGAAAACACAGTAAAAAATGAGCAGCTTCTCCCAATTTGATATTTTCTAGTGCTACACTCATTTTGCAGCCCCACATGACTGGACAGCTACTGTAACTATTTTTGCAGTTTTTAACAGAATAAAATTGAGATATGAGATACATACAAAGATGGAATCACCAAGACACTAAGACATACATTTTCTTAACGAGAAATTAACACTTGGCTTTTTCAAGATTTACCACTCAGTGGCAATGTAATGGGCCTCCAAACTAAATAAAACACTTGAAGCAATTGTGGAAACCTATCATCTACTGACAGGGAATGAGATATTCCTGATGTATGTGTTTACTCTGGCAAACTACTTAATTGTTCCTCTGTTTCCGCTGAAACAAAAGCAGCATTAAAACATTATTATGTCTGCTGACTTGTTTGCTTTGTGGATTACATAAAGCGTGTCCAATTGAAAAGGGATATGGCCAACATACAGTGAATCCATACAGGCGTTAGTGTGCCTTAGCACTCTGCTGTACCTCAGCAGCTGCGACTTAGTCCAAATGTGAAGAGAGCAATTCCGATTCAAAGCAAAACTGAAACGTTTTCACAGCACACAAGCAGCTGAATATTCCCTGATTGTCTTTTCAGTAGCCTGATATAAAAAGGCCAACAGCCATCGCCACCATGGCATAACCCTCAGTTGATGCTGGGGAAGTTTATGTTTGAAGTGCCTCATCCTTCTGTTTCTTTCTACCTAAAGCTTTTAATAATGTTATTTGACATACTCAGTCTAAGTAATCGCTCCCTGTAGAAATGTCACAGGTTATTGCACATCCAAGACACCCGAACCTGTAATTTTTCAGTTTCAAAAACAAATGCTTAGGCTTTATTAAGACTAATAAAATTATAGATAAAATTCCTCCAACAGTACTGGCATAACTATCCTTAAGCCTAAGTGTAATTTCAGCTATGAAGTTTTCACATTCTAAATGAGATTCTATGAGAAAATCCTTTATTTTATATTTCATTACCTAAACAGATCCACACATAAAAAAGTACAATATTGCAAAGATTTTGAAAAGTCAGTATCTAATATAAAGACAAACAATATAGTGAAAAAGTATACATGCTCATGGTTTACAGACTTGGTTGTGAGCATGTAAAAGCGACACTCCAGCATTTACTCATCTACTTAATGCAGAAAACAAGAATAAGTATTTACCTATCACCTGAAGTTTAAAGAAAAAGAGTAAAAGGCTTGCAGAAAAATAGCGACTTTCAGTCAAATCCTTACCTGCAGCTTGAGGAAACAGCAACATCTGAACTGGTTTGGGACTTCTGCACCTGCAAACCAGGGAAACAAACAGAAGCCTCTGTTACTCCGCTTTACTACAAGGCCTTAATCTAAAGAAAGGGTATCACCACAGATGACAATTCTGTCCTTTAAACCCAAAAGAAGAGGAGGAGGGTGCAGTGCCTGTGAAAGGCATATTGTCTTTAAGTTGAAGGCTCAACTGTTGTTTCCTCGGCAGGTCTCTCTCCCTCCTCCCCGCACCGGGGGACGGCGACCAAGTGACGGGATAGTGATTCATCAGGGGTTCGTGACAGCTGCAGAGGGGCTCACTCCTCCCACGGCACAGCACCCCTGCAAAGGTAACCCCGCTGCGCCACCCTGCCAAGGGCGGTGGGAGCTGCAAGAGCCACGGGAGCTGCTCCAGCCGGGAGCCCATCAGCATCCTCCACCCCTCTCGCCTCTTGTTATTGCCAGCCAGGTTATATCTCCCTCCCATCCCCTCCACTCATGACAGACTCTTGCCCTCATCACATTGGCTTTCCTCTTCGCCATCCTTCATCCACGCCTGGATGGCAGGGAAACCCTAAGTAGGCTCACCCTAAAGGCAAGAAGAAAAGCAAGACAGAGGCTGACGCTATTTTGAGAAAGAGCAACAAGGGGCAGATCTATCTAGGGTAAAGATCTTCAATACATGAGCATCTGAATTACACAATCGTTTCCAAAATGAGCCCATCTGCAGCCAGGGTGAATTAAAGTAAAAATCCCACACATTATTGCACAAGGTCTTACGCATAAAAATTCCATTCATTAATGAGGTTTCTGATAAAATTACTTAAAAACCCATTTCTGGCTAAATAAATAGGAGGAAGATGTAGTATTTACCTCTGAAGTCACCCATCGAGAAAAAAAGAACCTGGCTCCATTGGGAAGCCCAGCAATAATTTTCCAGTTGAATAAAGCAACTCATTTTATAACTCAGGTGAATAATAGATTTTCATATCCTAGTAGAAAACACTGTTGCTTTGCTAACAGACTTCTCTGTAGCCAGTAACAATTGTCAGCAGGTGATAAAATTCAGGTGAAGATACGCTGCTAGACACTGTTAGCTTAAAAGCACACAAAAGCTTCCCTGGGCAAGGTATATATCCTCTTAATGTCTGCACTGAGAATCCTTCATGTGCGTTTCCATTCAACCTGAACCGACATCTCTTAAATGATCACAGAGCAAAGACAAGAGAGATGAGGCATTTTAAGTGCCATAAAAAACATCCAAGCAAATCCTACTTATGTGTCTGTAGGGTTTGGATTTGTTTTTTGGTTGTTTTTTTTTTTTTTGTTATTTTTAATCACAGGCAGAATTACTACTAGCAGGAGTAAACAATTGCTAGGGGAAGCCAGGCAATGCAGAACATTACTAGTGATGTCAAGAAGCATGTAATAATGCACTCTGAAAAAGATCAGTCTTTTTATAACTTGGTGCTTAAAGTAGGGCATAATGTGCTTCTCAATCCATTGTCACATGCCAAATTGAACTAGATGAGCAGATATATTCAAACTGTGCATTTTGTTCTAAAATATTTTTTTTTTCAGTTCTTCACCCCAAACACTGCAAAGAATGCCTCAGGATATGTTTCTGCTGTTACTTCAAAACACCTGGAAAAAATTATAGGTGAGAACTAAGTTTGCATACAGAGCTATCTTCACTCCCTCTTGCACAGGATCCTTTAAAACATATCGTTTATAATAGGAGAAACTTCCTTTTTCCAAATAGATGCTTTAATTAACTGATATTTTTCCAAAGTGCCCTACAGTATAAGTCATATTTCATTAAACTCTAAAATAATTAATTCTCACTTTTTTTATTTCCCCAAATTAAAAAAATTACAACTTCTTTATACTTACATATATATATATATATACACAAATATACGTGCATGTGTGTGTGTAATGAGAACAAATTCATCTAAGGATTCATGGGGGTGGAGGAGGGGGGCAAATCCAGCTTGTTCATTGTGAATTAAATATATATCTTATATGTCCTCTAATACTCTTTTGATTTGTGAAAGTTCATATCCACAATCTTCATTTTCATTAGACATACTTTAGATATATTCCTTTGTGTCTCAAGGATTATTTAAACCATGTGTTGCACGTTACCATATTTAAAAATGACTCTTTAATCAAAATAACTTTAAAACAACTAATCCTCACTTAGGCTGGTCAGCTGAATCCACAGAGTGGTCCAGGAAAAATAAATCTACTCTCAAGAATGTGAATGCAGACAACAATTAGACACAGATGTGAGTGAAATTAGTTACAGTTTACAAAATGCTACACTTCACATGCTTTCAGTTTTTTATGTGTAGTACAAAATTACAACGTAGTAAGGAACCACACTTATGACGACCAGTTCACAGAATAAAATCATTTTTGGGTGGCGTGTGCTTGCTCTCCACATTCTCCCATTTTGTCAACAGAGTTCTGGATAACTAAAATTTTGCAATGTAACTTGCATATCAAACAAAAGGGGGGGGGAGCAAGAGAAAACAAAACAAACCAAAACAAAAAAAAAACCAGCATTGCCCAGCCAGCCAAAGGGGCACATAAAAAAAAAAATCAAAAAGATAAAAAAAGAGGAGCTGTCACTCAGGCTATACACTCTGTGCTCCACTTAAACTAAAAATACCTTATATGTTAAATGACACATACATTCTCCTTAATACCTCAAAAATATTACTGTGTATAATTCGATGGCTGTAAGTAACTTTGAGATTGCGGATCTGGGCACTGCATAGTACATCTTGAGAAAAAAAGGATGGCGATAGAAATGCTACTTAAAATTCATCCATTTAAGAATCTTAAATCAGTACCATCAAATTCTGATTAGTTAATGAGGTCTTTTAAGTTTGCCTTTTTTCTAATTAAATTTATAATTCTTCACAGATGTAGGTTTTGTTGATGTTCAATTTGTCTCTCTCATTTTGTTAAACCTCACATAGTACTCCACCAATCCATTGAATAGCCACATTAAATCTGTTAATACCATGCTCTTCAACCCCAGAAATTATTTCCAGAAGGCAAACTTGCTTTGAGAGATCATCAAACAAGACTTAAGGTACACATTTTATCACATTTTCCCTACCACAGAGCTCAGGATGCAGAGGAAAATTCATGACTTTTGCACTGTTTATTATACTTTGCTAAATTACAAATCAAAAGCATCTGACAGAAGATCATGTATGAAGCCAAAAAGTTAATAATGTTCTGTGAAAAGTAAACTGTAAATGGGAAGGGATTCTAAATTTCAGCAGCACAGTGCAAATAAAATGTAGGTACTTGTCTAAATTACAGGTTTTCCACAGTATTTTTGCTTGCTAGGAGCAATTTTATTTTTTTAAATGGCTATAATTTAAAACATTTTTCCAGCTGAAATTTTCTAAGTGAAAACAAGAAGTTAACCCAGGAAACTGTAACCAGCACGGTCACTTTCTCTTAAAACACAGTTCTACTTTAAAGAAGCAAGTTTCAAAGACAATGGCAGTTTTCAAATCAGAGTGTACCTCCTTGGGGGGAAGGGGAGGATTAAAAAAATAATAAAAAATCTGTCATTTTTAGCAGGGAGGAAGGAGAGAGGGAAGAGGACTTTCCCCAAACCGTATTCTTAGCCTCCTTAAAAGTGCTGTGCAACCAGTATCTACAGACCTAAGGGCTTCAACAGCCAAAATGTTACAAAACTGAAACGCAAATTAGCTACAAAAAGGCACCTTGCTGGCAAGATGTGAAACTTTCACTCTTCCAATAATCTGCGTGGCTGGGCTCTAAGTGAGGAGGGTAGAGCTTTCTCACTGAATACTCACATCAAAGACAAATTGCACTTATTAAACCAAAAGCAGGTAATTACAGTTATTTCATTTTTAATTACTAGTTTAAATTCTTCTAGAAGTGCTATCCCGCATGCTCATTTCATACCCTTATGAATGAAACAGTCTGAAACCCCAACAACTTTCTGTCCTTTAAGAAAGAAATACCACAACGTGACAATGCCCCTATTATTATGACCAGCCATTTAAGAACGTCTTTCTGCTTTCACAAGATTTTTTTTGGCTCCCGAGAAATATTTCATACTTATTGCAATTCAAACAAAATGATTACTCATTCTTTTCTCTCCGCTCTCCAAAAGGCGAAGCATGACTCGAGCTGCCTGTCACTGTGCAGAACTGCTGAGAGGGGACGGCTGCTCATTTTCAGACCCTACCAGGCCTTGGGAGAACTCCTCCAGTAGTGAGGTGCTTGGCTAAATACGGCGTGCTGCGGGCTCGTAAGCCACACATGAAACGCTCTGTGCATACCTGCTTACATGCAGGGAGGTATACAGCGTGTACAGGCGCACACACATACATTTACATTTAGATATACACGATATTTATTTATTTTGCACATCAGCGGTCTGTGTCGTCTGGGAGATGCTTTGCAAACCATCTCAGTATGGGATGGAAAAGAAGAGATTCGCTATACGAGGTACCTAACGTTAAAAACTTCCAGTGATATGCTACACAACATTTCCTCTTTCCCCCAATTCTTCTCTGCGCTAACTTTAACATTTCAACAAACTACATGAAATATACTATCCTTTTTTTTTTCCCTGAAGGCTCTTATCTCTCCCACTGGCCTCATTTTTGTTTCCTTACCAAGAAAAAAACCAAGTCAAAAGACCCCAAACACCAAGTTCCAACCCACCTTCTGAGAAACACTTTTAAATGCACTGACACCTTTACTTTCCCGGGACAAATCTTTCGCTGCAAAGGACAGTCCTTTCCCTTGTTGGTGTCTTTCAGAAAACACCAAGAGAAGTACGGACTTGGGGGTCTTTTGGGGGTCTCGCTTGCTTAAAAGCAAGATGTAAATTTAATGAGACTTCAAAAGGGCTTTTAATTTACTCGTTCTACAATCAACGCTCGAAATAAGCCGCCTACAATGTCAACAAACGTCAAATATTTCACTTGTGTAGATGTTTATTCTGTCATCTTGAAAAGTTCTCCGGGGGG